>CM068957.1:71630512-71658360 GCA_035128595.1 Eptatretus atami | reverse complement strand
AGACTCCTCTCCACAGAACTCCTCCTGCACTGAGGATGGTTTCGCCTTTTTATGGACCTCCCCAAACGGGGCGGGGGTTCGGTGAAACAGACGTCACCGTCCGCCCTGATTGGATGGAGCTCCCATGGGTCCGCCCTTTTCTGGGTGGGGCCTTGGCCAGGCACTGGCGAGGCCCACCCACTCCACACATGTGGACTCAACAAGAAAGAATTAGAGCGCTTGGAGAAGCCGAATAGGAACTGCAGACTGGAGGTTTTTGCCCCGTATGCTGTGGCCAGCGAGGCGAGGGTTGCAAGTGCTGGAAGGTACCGTGGTTGAGTTGTTGGATTTGTTGGATGGTCTGTTGGATGATCATTGGAGGGTCTGTTGGAGTGTTTGTTGGAGTGTTTGTTGGAGTGTTTGTTGGATGGTCTGTTGGATGATCGTTGGAGGGTTTGTTGGAGTGTTTGTTGGAGTGTTTGTTGGAGTGTTCGTTGGAGTGTTCGTTGGAGTGTTCGTTGGAGTGTTCGTTGGATGTAATAGACCTATCTAAAAGGACATCCGTAACGCACACCTTTGATTCTCCACTAGAGACCAAAAGGAAGGGAACCCTTGTCTCAACATGTACTAACGGAATAACTGACTTTTGGGACATCTGTATGTTTGAGTGCATATGGTTTCCAGATCCGTAACACTACCCCCGCCCCCCCCCCCCTTTTGATAGACTCACCGAGTCAATTAATTTTCGTGTGCATGCAAGGTGTAGGTTTTCCCAAAATACGTTTTACCCTACGGATCCCTGAGTGCGACATTTGATACATGTTCCCAAAAATAATAAACCTAAGTGGTTGCGTAACTAAACTAACAGACCATTCAGACAACTTAACTACATTGCCGGCGCTAAACAAAGAACAGGTGGGTTGGACTAATGTACATTTCTAAATTATTTACACTACCCATAGCTCAGGACCTGGTGATTTGAGAAGAAAACACAACAAAAAGGCAACATTTGTGGATGGTCAGACCGTCTTTAGGGCCTTCAAAGGTCCCTTGTTTGTCCGTTGAATTCTTCTCCCCCCCCCCCCCCCCCCGGATGCCTGGAGGCAACTCACCCCAACCGGTAGGCATACGCCGTTTCACAGGCCCATTTGAACTGGCCTTTATGCAACAATATCTCCGGGCTGCTCAGTAAAGTCCCTGGTCCATTTGAACTGGCCTTTATCAACAAGGAAGGATCCGGCCTACTCAAATGCAGTCCCGTAATGTGGCTGCCTAGGGCAGTCCTTGCAAATACTTTCAGGATGGTCCCTGGAGCAAATTGTGAAGGTTGTGCATGGGAAAGCAAACCAAAGGCATGGCGGGGTATGGAGGCAAGGCAAAGGCAAAAAAGGGGCAAAGCATGGCATGGCAAACGCAGACGCAGGCAGATGCAGTCACACAGGAGGTCAAGCGCAACGAAGCTGGCTGTCCTCAGTTGGTCTCTTGAGGTTGTGGAGGGAGGCAGATGGCGGCTGGCCGGTCTGAAACAGGCTCGGACCTACCCTCGGTCCTCCCACCACGACCTATCGCCTATACTGCTTGGTCCATACCCACTCCCATTAGCTTGCAACAACAACAAAAAAACAACAACGAAAATTTAGACTATTTTAAAGTTTTATTTATTAATTTCATTTTATTTTTATAATTAACGTGTCCCTAGCCCCTTATCGTATTTTGTTCGGCTAACCTGTCCTGAGCATCTACCACAATCGCCTAAGATCCTTTTTGAGGGGATTGAGGAAGAGACTAGTGATCTGTCTCGAGGCCCAATGCACCTCCAGAATGACTCCCTCAGATTTGCAGCAATTTCCCAAGGTAGTCCAGCGGCCTACGAACAGCGATGTGATGGAGGTGCGAAGGGGTACACGTTTCCTATCTATCCTACCATTTATTAAACCTTTAATCTAACCCGGGGCTTTTCAACACGCTGTCTCTTTAAACTATCGTTCTAGCACCATGGTTCCTGTCGCCTGTGTTGGTGTTCATTATTAATTTGGGCCCGGCCCACAAATTTTCTCTCGGTGCCTCCTTGCAACAATTCGACGAAACACGAACCACTCACTCCTCCAAAGAAATTTTACTCTTGGAGATTCCTCATCCAGAACTCCTCCTGCACTGAGGATGGTGTCGCTTTCGTTTATGGACCTCCCAAAGGGGCAGGGGTTGGTGAAAGCAGTCAGCTGCTACCGGCCCTGATTGGAGATGGGCTCCAGGGTGCCGCCCTTTTCTGGGCGGGCCTCGGCAGGCTGCGAGGCCCCCACTCCACACGTGTGACTCCACAAGAAAGAATTGGAGCGCTTGAGAAGCCAAATAGGAACTGCAGACCTGGACGTTTTGCCCGTATGCTGTGGCCAAGCCGAGGCGAGGGTTGCAAAGCGCTATGCGAAGTGCCGTGGTTGAGTTGTTGGTTTGTTGGATGGTTGTTTGCGATGATCATTGGAGGGTTTGTTGGAAGTTGGTCGTTGGAGTGGTTTGTTGGATGTCGTTGATGGTGTTGATTGTCGTTGGAGGGTTGTTGAGGGATGTTTGGAGTTTCGTGGAGTTCGTGATGTGTGATTCGTATTACCTACAAAAGGACATCGCAACTGCATCAACTTTGATTCTCCCACTAGACAAAGAGGAAGGGACCTGGTCTTCACATGACTATAACTGGAATAACTGACTTTTTGGACACTCTGTATTTTGAATGCCTATGGTTTCATCTTAAACAATATATATATATATATACCCACTCCGTCAAAAGTTTTAGAACAACCCCATTTTTTCCAGTTTTTACTGAAATTTAAAAACAGTTAAGTCCAGTGAATAACTGAAATGGTACAAAGCTAAGCGTAAACTGCCAGAGGTTAAAAAAGAAAGTTTAAGGTTCCCAAAATTAAAAATAATGTAAATTTCAAGAGTTGTTAGTAAAAGGCCCTGTTCAGGGGAACAAGTAATAGGTTCAGCAACTGCAGCTGTTCTGCAGCAAATGGAAGTAAATTAAGCCTTGAAAGTTATGCAAACAATTCCTACAGGTGTCCCACTTTGTTGATTAGGTTACAGAACCCTCTGTCTTGTATAAAAACAGTGTTGGAACAGACTGTGGTTGGTTACACCCTCTGAAAGCATTACTGGACAATATTGCAAAAACTGCAGGAATAGTAATATTGCCATCCATAATGGCGAGAAAAAGAACAATTAACAAAGAAGACAGACAGACCATTATAAACCCGTAAAAGTGTAGGTCTTTCCTTTCGAATAAGAAATTGCAAAAGAAGCCAGTTTTTCTACACCATCAAAAAGACATTGGAAACTGAGGAAACTCTAACAGAAGAGGTCGGCAAACAACAAAGCCACAACACATCAGAAGACGCAAGTTCTAGAAGTCAACAGATTTCGTGATAGGCGGCTCACAGGACAGCAGCTTTAAGCACAGCTTAACAACTGGTTCCCCGAAGTAAGGAAGTCTCAGTTTCAACCTGTGAAGAGAAGACCTCGACTGCAGGTTTTGACAGGTCAAGTGGCGCGTAACAAAGCCATTGCTAAGATGCAATAAGAAAAAGAGGCTTGCCTGGGCCTGGAAGCATCGCCATGGACCTACTGCAAACCGGAAAAAGGTCTTTATGGACGATGAAGTCAAAATTTGGAAAATCTTCGGGTTCAATCACGCAGGGTTTTATTTACGCAGTCGAGGAGGCGAAGGATGGTTCTTCAGTGTGTGACACAAAACTGTCAACATGGAGAGAAGCGTGATGATTCGGGCTCTTTTGGGCTTAAATCCAGAGTCGGCGACTCACAGAGTGACTGGCACTCTAACAGAGGCACCACAGCATTTTGCAGCGCCATGCAAATACCTCTGTTCTAATGCCTAGTTGGTCAGGGTTCATCTACAAGCAAGATAACGACCCAAACATACCTCCCAGGCTATGTCAGAACTACTTAGAAGAAAAGAACAAGACGGTAGGCTTCAAAATCAGGCATGGCCAGCACAGTCCCTCCAGACTTAAAACCCCATCACTGCCTGGTTTGGGATGACCTATGACAGAAGGGTGAAAGCAAAGCACCTACAAGTGCAACACATTTGTGGGAACTTCTGCAACAGTGTTTGGGAAGAACTTTCCGAACAAATATTTGAATTTCCATTGGTGGAAAGAATGCCACGAGTATTTGGCTGTTATATCTGCAAGGTGGCTACTGGATGAGTCAAAAATTAGAATAAATTTTGTTCAAACAAAAGATTCCATGATTTCTTTTTTCACTGGCAATTGTTTATTTGTTCTTTGCTTTAATTTTAGAGCACATTGAAACATTAACTGGGGCTAAAATTTTCAGTAAAACTGGAAAAATGGGGGTGTTCTAAAAACTTTTGACCGGTAAGTGTATATACACTGATGAGCCAAAACATTCATGACCACCTCCTACTATGCTGTTGGTCCTCCGTGTGCTGCCAAAACAGCGCCGACGATCCGCCGAGGCATTGGACTCCACAAGAACCCCTGAAGTGTATGGTGGTATCTGGCACAACATTAGCAGCAGATCCTTCAAGTCCTGTAGTGCGAGGTGGAGCCCGCCGTGGATTTCGGACCTTGTCCGGTCCAGCACATCCCACAGATGCTCAATCGATTGCAATCTGGAGAATTTGGAGACCAGGCAACAAACACCATGAACACTTCATCAAGTTCCTCAACCCATTCCCAAACAATGTGTGCATGTGGCCAGGGTGCATTATCCTGCTGAAAGAGGCCCACTGCCATCAGGGAATACTTGCCATGAAGGGGTGTACCTGGTCTGCAACGATTTTACATAGGTGACACGTGTCAAATTGACGTCCACATGAATGGCCGGACCCAGGGCTTCCAGCACAACATTGCCCAGAGCATCCCACTCCTCCACCAAGCTTTGTCGCTTCCCACAGTGCCATCCTGGTGAATCACTTCCCAGGTAAACATGCACATGTACAGGCCATCGACGTGGATCTAAAAGAAACGGGACTCCATCGGACCAGGCAACCCTTCTTCCACTGCTTCCAAGTCCAGTTTTCCGAGCTCGCATGCAGATTGTAGGCGCTTTCGACGGTGGCCATGGGTCATCATGGGCGACTACACAGCCCGTTACGCAGCAGGGTGTGATGCACTGTCGATTGTGGACACAATCCTCGCGTACCAACCATTAAAATTTTCTGTTACTTGGTGCACAAGTAAGACTTCTGTCGGTTAGGACCAGACGGGATAGGCCTCCTTCCCCCCCCCCTTTTTCCGTTGCCCTTTGCGCATCGATGAGCCTTGGGTGCCCAACACCCTGTCGCCGGTTTGTGGTTTGTCCCTCCTTGGATCACTGTCGGTAAGCTACTCCACCACTGCTGACCGGGGCACCCACAAAGCCTTGCCATTTCAGAGATGCTCTGACCCAGTCGCTGGCCATAAACATTTGGCGCCTTGTCAAAGTCGCATCAGGTATTTACTCCTGCCCATTTCTCCCTGCATCCAACAATCATCTTCCAAGAACTGACTTCACTTGCTGCCTAATATTGTTATGGGGCCGGGACTCCGCGCGCGAGCGCGACCTACTAGGTGGAGCAATGTAGAGTCGCCTCGAACCGATCGCCCGGTAATCAGATCGTACTTGTCCGGAAAGATGGGTCCCTTTTAGACCGAAATCTTGGCAATGGTAACCAAATGGGGTAGGGTCATTGCAACTTCAATTTAACCTAAAGTAACACGTGGTCCAACTATCGGGGAATATCCACCCTCGACGGAATCGTACAAACACCGAGCCGCTTGGCGAGCTCGGTTCTGTGTGGCCGATCCCGAGCGGTTTTAATCGCCGAGAACATCGGAACAAATTATCCCTGCAACCAAGGCAATGGCCAAACTAAATCCCTCACACACGACAATCTCAGTCATGGAAGAATGGACAAGAAACGAGCTGAAACATTTAACAAATGGGGTTTATTTATAAAGCAATGGGGGCCTAGGGAAATACACAAGAAGACAGATTATACGAATATAAAGCAAGGCAAAATAATATAATCAGGCACAGGCACTTATAGTAAGCAGGCATTTTTGCAGAAATATTTGGTCAAACCTCCCACAAATTGCAACAAAAGCAAAACTCAACAGATTTGATTCCTGGATATGTCCTCAAGTGGACAGAAAAAAAGTCCTAAGGATCCTCCGGGGGGAAAAGTCCTGAAATCATGGAAATCAATATGGCCACCACCTGGCTTCGGGAAAATGAGAAAAATTGTAAGATTGGATATTTGAATATGGAAATATATTGTTTTTCTGCCATTCCTAAATTGTTTCTAGTTATGGTCAGTATATTGATATACAAGAATAATATAAAAAAAGTGAAGTATTGAGGGTAAAATAAAAAATTATAGCTTTTTTGTTCAAAAATGTCAATTTTTTGTTCCGAAAATATTTTTTTTACCTGATACTGATTTTGGCTCCTGACGAAAAAAAAAAATAAGAAACGTTGAAGACACAAGTGAAATCAAGTCTAATAGCAATACAATATAATTATGTAAATCATTGAAACATGACAAAATTTACAATTCCACTCGGGCAATCACATTCTGCCTGACGAAGGTTTCAAAATGAAAAATGAAAAATTCCCGCATTAACACTCAGAAACTACATCCATTATAAACTTACTATAACATGTTGGAAAAATGCAAGCGTAGTAAAGTTTAAAGAACCGACAATGTCGTCCAATCATCCTCATCATTGTCACAATGGAGTGTTTGTGCAGCCAGAGCCCCTGCAGTTTCCACAAGCGGAGTGCACTCAATGTTGTGCTTCTTGCATGTGCATCTCATGGTGCTACATTCAGCCTGGCAAGTTGCACCTAAGAGAGACGTAACACCTTTTCAGGAGCTGGAGCTATGAATGTGTTGAAGTGGCACAAAACCCTCGTCACACTCTGGCCAACCCCAGTCTGTGGAAGAAGTATGCAAGTCTGAACGTCTGAAACGAATCAAAGACCCACCTTCAGAAGCATGCGAGTCTGCAAAAGATATCTTCTAGAATTCCAAGCGCTCTGGGTTCAATATATGGATGCTAGAACATTCTAACGTCAAATACATCCGGGCAGAGGCCCACGGGGAACTGGCACTACATCTACAGGCCATCCAGAAAATGCCCGCCTACTGGCAGCCCCGGGCCACAACCTGTATGCCAAATCTGCGAGGGTGTAATCTGCAGCAGATGTCCAACCTCAAACTCAACACCCCAATGTCCAACAACGTTTTGATGAGGGGTTCCATGTGGTTCGACGAAGGTGAAATCACCTGTTGGGCAGGTCTTTCATCTGACCTGATCATCGAACAGTTCTGATGAGGGAGTTTGATTTACCACGGGGGCCTCACACGAGGGTGAGGAATGACAGAGCACAACGGCTGGTATGGCTCTACAATGCCTGCCTGGCAGAAATAACCAGGCAATGCAGGAGCTCACAGGTGTGAACTACAACACTGAGAGCAGAAGAAGGACATGACCAAGGCAAGACAATCTCGTACTGGAAAGGTCACACTTGCACTCTTCAGTATTTACAGGACGGAATCCGTTCAGTAGGATCCACGTCTGAGGAACATGCTAACTGGAGTCATGCACACCCCACCGTCAACGTCGATAGAGCACATGCTGTAGAGCCAAATATTGAATCTATGGATGGGAAAACACCTGCCGAGTACACATTTAAGAAGGAAAGACCAAGTTGTCCAACCCTCGCATGAAGTCATCTGTCAAGAATTGAATGGAGAAGCAAGTCCAGGTTGACCCCAACTCCTCTTCAGAGACTGACACTGTTGCACAGACAGCAGAAGAACTGGAGTCAGCCTTCAAATATGAACTTGCAGCTATCCACGCAGCCTCTTTGATTCCTCTCTTCACTCGAGAAGCAGCACAGCCAGTCTTTGCTGATGCCATCCTGGGATCTTCTTTGATCCGATGTCCCAGCCGATATTCCCAAAATGATGGGCAACAGTATTTTTGGATGGCGGGGCACTTGTTCAAACGTATTCCATGGTCTCGTGTCTACATACAGAGACATATTGCCACCAAGTACACTGATTATGTAACGAAGAAGTACGGAAGATGCCATAGTCGTGTTTGATGGTTATGAAGAGTACCAACACGAAGGACATGACAACACCAGAGATCGGTCTAAAGGGAATGCTGGCACTGACTGTGACATTTACAGCTGACATGCTCTCACAATGAAGAAGGAACAGTTTTCTTGCCAATAGGCAGAAATAAACAGCAATTCAATTTTTAGCTCGCCTGTTATCGAAGAACAGAGAGCTATAAGCGATACCCCCGCGTGAGCGTGAGCGTGAAAATGTTAAAATTTTTGGTGGCAGTTATTTTTTTCCTTTCTAATGTTTTATCTACCACACTATTTTTTTATAATACGCCCGATTACATTATGTGTCGTCCGTCCATGCCGTCTGTCGTCTGTCCGACCGTCCCGTTCCGTTCCTGTTCCCAATCTAACTCCCAAAGTTATAAAACTTTCACGTTTCATATTGGGTACATAGGTACAGACTGTGGGACGGTGTGCAGGACATACGTTCATCAATCTAAAGTGGTTGCCACATGGCAACCGGATGCTGTTTTCCATCCTTCCTGTCCCGTACTCTAAACTCCCAAAGTTTTCAAACTTTTCACGATTCATATTTGGTACAGTAGGTACAAGACTGTGGAGACGGTGTGCAGGACATACGTTATCATCTAAAGTGGTTGCCATGGCAACCAGGATGCTGTTTTCCATCCGTTCGCTGTCTGCACTCTAACTCCCAAAGTTCAACTTTCAGTTTCATATTTGGTACATAGGTACCGACTGTGGAGACGGTGGTGTCCGTGATAATATGGTTCGTCATCTAAGTGGGTTGCCCGGCAACCAGGATGCTGTTTCCACGTAGTAGCACAATTCTGTTATATACCTTCTTGTTCGGGCGTATATTTGCTCAACTTGCACTCTGTACTGAATTACATATACAAATACATATAAATTGCTTTACAAATTTTGAATCAGACTCCCTGCCAATGCTTTATAAAAAAATATTAATTATTAACGAGTCTTTTAAAAAAATACGATAATGTATAAACAGGTGAGCATGGGTGGTTTGACACCAACTCTGGTTAGGTTGAGTGAAGAGCTTCAGAAAAGAAACTGAGACAATCATGCTGCAGGGGATGCTGATCCCTGATTGTACTGAAGGCCGTGCAGTCTCTACTGTCACCAAACACCGTGTTAATTGGTGATGACACATACCTCCTCGTCCTCCTATGCTACCATGCAAGCCTAGATAACCAATGACCTCTTCTTTTTGTCCCGAAGCAAGAAAAACACGAAGAAGCCTCGCACTGGAACATCAAAGGCTACAAAGAAAATGATTGGTAACAGACCAATATGCAAGCACATACTGTTTCTACATGCAGTTCTTGGGTGCGAACGACAGTCTCGTCCAATGGGATTGGAAAGGGAGCTTCCATCAAAAGTTCCAAAGCAAACAACACTTCCGTGAGCAGGCCAAGGTTTTTGTACATACCACTTCGGTATGTGATGTGGCAGATGCAGCAGAAAAACAATTGGTGAAATCACAACGGAAAGTACTGACACCCTGGACAACCCTCCGTATCTAAGCGGTACTGGGATCAAGGTGAATTTCCGAGCTCCTCTCACGTGCAACCACAGACGTTACCACCAACATCAGAAGAGCAAAGTATCAACAGCCTGCGCGTGTACTCAAGTCCAAGATGGAAGAGATGTGCAGATGAACTCTTCCGACAGACTGGGGTTGGCAGAAGTGTGACGAGGGTTTTGTTGCACTTTCAACATCATACCTCCAGCTCCTGAAAAGATGTTACGTGTCATTAGTGGCAACTGCCACGGCTGAATGTAGCACCATGAGATGCACATGCAAGAAGCACAACAATGGAGTGCACTCCAGCTTGTGGAAACTGAGGGGCTCTGGCTGCACAAACACTCCATGTGACAATGTTTGAGGTGATGACGACATTGTCGAGTTCTAACTTTATATGCTTGATTTTTTCTCAACATGTATAGTACGTTATACATGGATGTAGTTTCTGAGTTTAAAATGCGAATTTTTGTTTTCATTTCGAAACTTCGTCAGGCAGATGTGATTGCCCCGAGTGGAATTGTGTTTTGTCATGTTTCAAATGATTTTACATAATTATATGTATTGCCAATAGACTTGATTTCATGCTTGTGTCTTCAACATTTCTTATTTTTTTTTGTCCAGGAGCCAAAATCAGTGTCGGTATTTTTTTTTTTTTTCAAGGACAAAAAAATTGACATTTTTGGATCAAAAAGCATAATTTTTTATTACCCTCAATACATTTCACTTTTTTTTATAATTATTACTGTATAATCAATATACTGACCATAACTAGAAAAATTAGATGCAGAAAAACATATATTACATATTAAAATATCAATCTTTACAATTTTCCTCATTTTTCCCCCGAAGCCGGGTGGCGGCCATATTGGATTTTCCATGAATTTCAAGGACTTTCCCCCAGAGGATCCTTAGGACTTTTTTTCTGTCACTGGAGGACATATCCAGGAATCAAATCTCTTTGAGTTTTGCTTTTGTTTGCAATTTGTGGGAGAATCAATCCGACAATTTTGACTGTACATAAACAAATTCAGCTAACTATTAGGGGGGCGCCAACGAACACACATACGCACACACACACACACTCACCCAAGAAAGTGGTTGGCTGCACCTTTATTAATACCCCCAGCTCGGAGGGATAGGTGAGCTGGAGTAAGGTCTATCTTGGACCTTCCGCCTCGTGCGTCTTCAAGGACCTAGGTCCTCGGGGTCGACTGGACCCCCCCCCCCAGCATGCGTCCAACGTGGCCGAAATTGGCGGGGGCGGAGAACCTGGCGGAGAAGTCCCTCCATCGCAGACACCCTCCGAGAACTTCGTGCGCAGACCGCAGAACAACAGGGGAACGAACGACAGTCTAGAAACGACAAGAGAATCAAACGCCCGCTCTTTCAAACGAGCAGACCGCGCCTAACCCAGAACGGAACGAACTGCTCTCCGCGCGCAGCAACGTGGCCTATAATTAATACCCCCGCTCCGAAGGGGTGGGGGGGCGCCTTCCTCGCAACTCCGCCTCCTCCACCCGGACGACCTTTCGCACATGCGCCCTCGTCAATCCCTCCCATTGGTCAAAACGGGCGGCACCCCCCCCCCCCCCCCCGATTGGCCAGGTGGCGTGGTGACATCACTTGGACCCGCCCCTCAAAGGAAAGTGGAGCAACCAGGTTCTGCAAGGGGCTCCGCCACCCCTGACGTCGGCCAGAAGCGAGGTGAAGGAAGTGAAGGCCGAGGGCGATGCGGTCTGGTCGCCGCCACTGTCGCGGTGTAAGTCGCGGTGGAAAAATAAACGAAAATCAAACTGACTATTACAAATAAGTTCACAGGCGCAGGAACATTAATTACCCATTAGACCAAGGTCGGGGAGCTATCTATAAAACACGTACTTTTACCGAGATAACTGAGCTAAATGACCTGACATGTTGGGTGGCAAAATAGATTCAGATTCGCAACATATATCCACATGCCTTGACAGGGTGCCAGTAACAAGAATAATCATGTTATTCACTTCACTTGCCAGTGGTCATAATGTTTTGGCTCATCAGTGTATACACACACACACACCCACACACACACACACCACACACACACACACACACACATCGCACACACATACACACACATATATTGTTACGGCTGTGGAAAATTCGCAATACCATAAAGTCCCGTAGGTGAGATTAATTCTAAGTACATGTGTAGTTAGCCCAAACCCGTTGTAATAAGGGAATTTATGTGATTCAATCCGGGCTGCGACGCTTTGAGTAGCCATTTTTTTATGGCTCTAATCTTTATTTGAAAACAAACCACGCCACGCCACCATCTACGCTCCACAATATCAGGCATCAACCGCCACTCCAAACGGCACCAAACCCTCAACCCTCACCACCGAAAACCCTCCATCACCTTCACCTCTCTCCTTCCACAGCCATTCCCGCACACCTGTGAACACTGAACGTCGGCTGTCCGGGCCCGTTCGACGTTTGGTTGCCGAACGCACCGAGCCGCGAGCGCAGATGGCGGCCTTTCGAGGGGAAAACTCGGATCAAGAACCCTTCACGCCCACTTCCCCTCCGTCAATTAAGGCGAGCACGAGGGGCGGCTGGCCCTTCCCCTTAGCCTCCAGCGCGTGTGTGTGAAATAGATATATGCAAATTCAGGATCAAGGGGAGATTCACGCCCCCCGTTTCCTCCGACTAATGTGCGAGCGTGGCTTCCCGCCCCGAGGTCATCCTGGATCCGAATATTTGCCATATTAGCTGCTCCTGCCCAGCCTATAAGAAGCGACGCAAAGCGAAATGAAGGAGTTGTTGCTGGAGAGTTGGGTTCTGCAGTCGCTGAGGAGAGTGTCATCCTGTTGGGTTCTGGAGTCGCCGAGAGAGTGGTCATCGGGAGAGTCGGCGAGGGAGAGGCGGTGAATCTGCGGGCAAGGGAGTCGGGTCCGAGGCAGGAAGGACGGCGGTCCGGCGACGAGGTCGCGAGTGGGATCGCTCGTCGCGGGACCCAAGCCAGCCAAGCCACTCCCCAGGGCCATCAACAATCTCCCTTTCCCCGGCTGAGAATAGTGGCAAAAGGGCCCCCCCCCACCCCACCGTGGTGCCAGACGAAACCCGCCAAGGAGCCACGGAAGTCAGGGTCACCGCCGCGCAGCCACATTTGCGGCTCGCCCGCAACGCGTCACGAGACGCGGGTAGGACCCCTCGGTTTTCGCGGGCCTGGCCGCTCCTCTAGGTCCGTGCAACATTTCCTACGGGCTTTGTCAATGCCTCCTGTTCTTTGAGGGTGGCTTCTTTCTTTGCTTTTGTGTAAATGTGTGTGCCGCCGTTGTGCTGTTATGTTGGCCCCGGTGTGTCGTATTCGTTTTATCTTCTTTCTTTTGTGCTTTTGACTGTATGCTGTATATACGTGGAGCTTTACGTGTGTCGCTATATGTGCTGTGTACATGTTTTCCCCAGTTTTCGCTTCGTCTTTTCTTTATTGAATCTCCATCCTGCTTCACGTAAGGGTTTCCGTTAGTGGGCTTAATGCGGCCCGATAATTTAAAAATACGGGGCCGATCGGCCACGCCACACCGGGTCGAGGCCAAGCAACGAATGAACCGCACCTCCGGACCGGACCACAACCGCTTAAAGTGGTGCCACGTCGGTCCGTGCTATTCATCACATGGATGGCAACGGAACGGACCACTTAAGAACCCGGAGCGGTGTTTACGTCGTCGGGTCCGCGTAGCGTCACGGCGGTTCTGTGGCGAGGAATGCGATTATCGCGGATCCCGGGCGTATTAAAGTCGACCCACTACGAAACCCCTCATACGTAAATGCACGGGGACTAGGGGAGTACTTTAGGCTAGATTCTGAATAAATGATATAGAGACCGGAGAGCGCAACAAACCGCGGATAATCCCACTGTCGTCAGCACAGTGAGGCTAGAAATTGGCGAGCACACGTTATATCTACGCGAGGCTCAGAGGCATCGTAGAAACCCCACCACGTATAATTCCGTAGCAACAGCTCCCCATGAGGCGAGTCCGATCGAGAAGGCGCGACATTACAAACGGCAACTGAGAATATGTAGTTCCGTAACAGGCGGGTTGGGAAACAAGACGTGTCCGATTTCCGGAGATCATACGGGTTGGCCACCACACTGCAACTCGCACTTATACAGTTGTTCTACTGTCTCGAGAGCGGACGGGGCCAAGCCACGAATCATTTTTACCGACAACAAGCAATCATAAAGGTAAATAGATAAGCCACCTCATAAAGAACAAATGAGTAATAGTAATATCAATGAGTACATGTCACACCGATTAAGGCACTATAATTAAATGTGTCAATCGGGAAACCTAGTAGGAGCTGATCCAAGTGACCCGCGAACCGAAGGGGGTCTACCTGACGTCCAGACTGATCCTCGTGACGCGTTGGCGGCACGATAGTACCACCGGTGCCAATATCATAGAAAGTGTGTCCTGAGCACCGCGGCCGCTCGACCTCAGATACTTGTGTCACACGTTTTGTCTCGTGTGGCTGAGCGCATGCTCTTCGAGAGTTTTATAAAGTGGACTACCAATTATACACAGTTGTGTGTGTTGGTCACGAGTGGTGGGACGAGCGAGGGCCCTTTTGATAGTCTCAGAGGATGAGGCCCAAGGTAGATTGTTACAATGGTGAACTCAGTAGCGCTTTTATGAAAGTTGTTTAAGCGAATGGATGTTATGTGGACATGAAGCAGCGTGAGATACTGTACTCGAGCACTTGACATCAGTATTCATCCTGCGCGTGAACACTGTCAAACTACGCTCGATCTCGTAAATATTCGGCCGCCGAGGACCGAGCCGCCTGTTTTTTGGCAGCTGCCGACCTCACCCCGAGAATTTAGACGTGCTTTATGGTATGCCCTCTTGGACTCCGAGCAGTTTATGCCCACAGCTCCTCCTCTGGACTTGAGGATTTTCCCTCCCATTACTGCCTGCAGATTCGGCCTCAGAAAGACCCTTGCTTCCCAAGTGTATGAGCGAACCAGTCTCGTCGAGCAGTGTCCGAGTGACACTACAGAATAACTCCTCACACGCTCCTATACAGTCACATCACCAAGACTACCTCTACATCGCGAGATTCCAAGTTGCCTGAGGGCCTCCTAACTCGCGGCTCGAGTCAACCAACTTCAAAAGCTATCCCTTTAATCACTGCGGGTTCTTTGTCGTTCTCGCAAGGCATTACCAGTGTTGCTTTGGCTGTAATGCTTGCGTTTTGCGTTCAATGTATGTCCTCGCAGAGTATGGCTATATGCATGAATAGAATTCTCTTTGCTAGCATCTGCTAATGCGGATCGATTACACCACTCTGAAGGGCGGCGGAGCCACGCTCGTTCGCTCCTCACTCCCAAGGATTTGCCTGGATTTGTCCATTCAGTGGTGTCCCCTTTATCTTACTAGTTAGTCGGCTCCCAGTCAAACTGCTTGAAGAGCATCCCCAAGCCTGATGTTGCCAACCACCGTGCTTCACTGTAGTCAGTGAGTGTTTTAGATGGGTTGATGAGCTGTGCTCAGTTTCCAAACAGATGTAGTGGCTTTGAATTCAGGCCAAAAAAGTTCCATTCATGGTTTCGTCAGACCACAGAAATTTTGACTCATAGGGGCTCAGAGTCAACTGTCAGGCAGGCTGACCACTCTCTCTTGGCCATAACTCCAGGCTATAATTGCGCAGCCATAAGTGGCCATTTCATACTCAAGAAGCGCGATTCGCTCGTGGCCACTAGTACGGCGGCCCACGGAAGCTCGTAGACTCGTGTGCATTCGCTGTCACAATAGAGTATGTTGAGCGTAGGTGATGCTCGGGCGTTTGCACAGCGATGTCGTTTCTGCACATCTCGAGTCCATATGGTAACCTCGTCTATCTGGCAATAGGTCACGGCACGTAGTCATTGGCGCTCTTCTGCGGTCACTCCGCGTGCGCTGTGATCCAGAGAGAACCTTCTTGCCCAGTTTGCTCAGTTTGGTCGGAACGGCTAGGCTCTAAGAGAGTTCTGGGTAGTTCCATGATTCTTTCCATTACCAATGATGGAGCTCACTGTGCTCTTGGAAACTTTCAAACCCAGAATTGTTTTATAACCCTTCCCCACATCTTTGCCTCCTCACAATTCCATCTTGGCGTTTGAACGACAGTTTTTGGACTTCATGGCTGAGTTCTGCTCTACAATGCACTGTCACCTGTGGGACCTTATATGGAAAGGTGTGTTTCTTTAGCAAGTCGTGTCCATCAATTTAATAGGCCACAGGTGACTCCCAATAAGTTGTAGAAACATCTTAAGGATGACCAAGAAATTGGATGCACCTGAGCTCAATTTTGAAGTGTCATGGCAAAGGGTTGAAATTTGACTAATTTCAGTTTTTTCATGTTAATAGAATTTGTAAAAAATTCCCCAAATACGTTTTCAGTTTTGTCATTATGGGGTGTTGTGCAGATCAGTGACCGACATTTTGTAAATTCAGGCTGTAACGCAACAAAATGTGAAAAAGTCAAGGGGTGTCTGTGTGTGTATTTCGAAGGCACTGGATGTGTGGTATTTGCATGTTTATCTCCATAATTTGGGTTTTGTGTGCGTCTATTGTGTTTGAAGCTTTTCTTGGGTTAAGTGGTGAGGATATTGTTCAGAAATCATTCCTCCAAATTTGTGGTGCTATGGCGGTGCATTGATGCTGCTGTATCACCTTTAGATTGACCCAACGACTTCAAAACCTTCAATTTTGAATACTTTCAGCATTGAATAATTTTGTGTACTGAGACTTTCAGAGATTGCTCGACCCAGTGCCGGCTGGCCATAACAATTGGCCGCTTTCCAATAGTCGCTCAGGATCGTTTACTCCTGCCTCATGTCTCCTCATCCAACACATCATCTTTCAGTACTGACTGTTCATGCTGCCTAATATTGTTGTGGTGCCGGGTTCGGGTGGCGAGGACGACCGCCAGATGGAGCAGTTGGGGCCATCTCCTACGAACACCGGAAATTGAAGGTCATCACTCCGGATAACTCCGAAGTCGAGGGTTTGCTTAATGGAGCCTGGACGCCAAGTTTCGAAAGCACTGTTAGGGTCTTTTTTGTCTGATTCCAATTTACCTAAGTATCCGCGCAGTCTAGCTACCGGGGGAGAACCGCACCCTCGGCGGGCTTTGCCAAAAACGAGTCACTGTGACCGATCGGATCCGGGCGTAACGGAGTGGGAATTACCAAAGCCGCGCCGGCCCAATGCAATTTACGGCACAATCGGCCTCCCTATTCTTAAGCCCAAACCATACTGGGTCAATGAAAGAGCACAGACAACGAACTGGAACATTTAAACAGTTATTTATGGTTACAAGGTAATAGGGAGGGAAACGCAGAGCAGACTAATCATGAATTAAAGATGTAGGCAAATGTACAATGGAATCACTAAAACGATTTCTACTTATCAGACTGGCCACAGACAGACACACACACACCACAAAAAGAAATGGACCTCGTGGGTCTTATTCGACACTTCAGCTCGGAATGAGGCGAGCTGAGGGTCAGAGTTCTGGCCGGGTTACCTGGCCGCCTCGTGCAGTTTTGACCGGCTCGCACTTGTGGAGCTCGGAGTCCATGGACGGGAACGGGATCCCCGGCTCGAGCGCTCCAACCACAACCCACCAACGGTGGGACTCGAACGCCAGAGAATCAGAAATGCCAATGAAGCCCACGATCCCTGGCTACCACGAACGAAACGATCGACACATGAAGCACCACAAAGAACACCTCGCGCACGACCACCAACCACGACCACGACCACGACCACCAAGGAACCGCCGAAAAAAGACCAGACCACGACACACCACCAACCAACACTGGATACAGCTCGGCGATCCTTCTTATTCCACCCCCGGGCGGGTTGGAGGATCGCTCTGTAGGTAACTCGCCTCCGGATTGGTCGGGGGGGCGTCGGCGAGTCCCCCGGGTTGGTGTCCTCCCCGCCCCTCAAAATTGGACGAGGCGAACATTCCATCTGGCTGGGGCGGTTGGCCGCTGAGTGATCTCACCCCTGATTTGGACGAGGGGAACATTCCATCTTGCTGGGGCGAAGTTGGCCCTGAGGTGTCTCATCCCGATTGGACGAGGGGAAAGCATTCCATCTTGCCTGGGGCAGAGTCGGCCCTGAGGTGATCTCAACCCCCGGCCTATGTCCGTGGCCTTGGAACACGTGCGTAATGCGCTGGAAGGAGTGGGGGGGATTTAATGCAGAAGAGTAACTAGAAAGAAAACTACAGCGCACACAGAAATTCCCATTAGACATACGGGAGGAAATTCTAACTATCCACATATACTTAACTGAAATAACTACACTTTGGTCAACTGTATGTGTGAATTGCGAATCGTTCCAGATTCGTAACAATATATCCCACACCTTGACAGGTGCCATTGTAACAATGATAATCAAATGTTATTCACTTCAACCTGTCAGTGGTCATAAATGGTTTTTGGCTCCATCAGTGTATACACATATATATTGCATATACAGTGCCGTCAGAAAGTATTCACACCCCTCAACTTGTCACATTTTATTTTTAAAATTAATTTGTAAAATTTAATTACATACATTAATTTTTACCATTGTGTCACATACATTCATTTTTTTATTAATTTGTGAGAACAATTTCAAAAAAAAGAAATGATTCAACTTTGACATTTTGGGGTATTAGTGTGCAGATCAGTGGACAAAAAAAAATCAACATAATCCATTTTAAATTCAGGATGCATCACGTACAAAATGTGAAAAAAATCAAGGGGATGTGAAGTTACTTTCTGAAGGCACTTGTACTGTGAATTATATATATATTGTTACGGATCTGGAAACCATTTGAAAATTCAACATACAGGTCCAAAAGTCAGTTAATCCCGTTAAGTACATGCGAAACAGGTCCCTTCCTTTGTCCTAATGGGAGAATTCAAAAAACGTGCATTGTGGACGTCTTTCAGTTAGGTTATTATATCCAACGAGCCATCGAATAAACCAATCCATCTGCATGATCCATCCCCCATCACAATCCACTACCCCACCCGCTGTCTCAAGGCACGTTTGGCTTGCCACGCAGGGTCGTGCAGCGTTCCTTGCCGTTCCCAACGCTCCTTCCACAAACGTTTTCACTCCTTGCACCAACGCAACATGGATACTGTTATTCTTCGAGAGTGGAGAATGCGGAGTCTCCGAACAGGGGCCACGGCTCCGCCCCGGTGGAGTGCGGCGTGGCCAATGAAGGGACGGACAGCGAGATGATTCTCGCCAAGGCCCGTCTCGGGTGTTGTCGTTGCGTTGGCGGCGCGTTGTCTGAGAGCAGAGCAAGTGGCCGAGAGCAGAAGCAGTGGCGAGAGCGTGGTTTGTTTCACGAGGGAGGCGGATAAAGATCCCCGAGCTGCTCCTGAGAAGAAGTACTGGAGTCGGATTTGGTACGTTCATCACGGTGGCTGTTACGGAGGAGAGGAGTTCTGTGGACCCCCGACCATTCACCACCCGAGCTCCGCCACGACCACAGTCCCCACGTGGACTGGGACAGGCGACGACCATTGTCAGTGCCGCAGCACCGGAGTCCCTTTCTCCTCGATGGCCAGGTAACCATCCGATCTGACTCAGCCAGCTCTATCTCTCTCTCTTAAATCGCTGGAGGTCATAAGAACTCCGGGGTTTTTTTCTTTTTGTGTGTGGGTGTCTGCGTGTGGACCTTCTATAAGTGAATTGGTTTAAGTGTTTTTCTCATTGTAAATACTGCATTGCTATTCATGATAAGTCTGCCCTGTGGTCTTTTAATTTTACCTGTAAATAAATTATTTAAGAAATGTTCCCAGCTTGTTTCTGTCCCTTCTTCATTGGTCCAGTTATGGTCCGGGTCTGAGTATAAGCGGGGTTTCATCCCGGTAAATCGGTCTATCATAGCCGGGACGTCTGTGGGCAGGCCGCACTCGACTGCAACGAGCCAGAAAGGTAGGTAGCAAAGCGGTAGTCGGTGTGTGTTTTACACTGCGGTAGAGTAAATCCGGTTCGACCAGGTGTTCCGAGGGCGTGATCCCAGTAGACGAGATTGCGTGGATACTTAGGTACTTGGCTCTAAACAATAACCGACGCCACGTAATCGAGATATTGGCAACCACGGTCGTTCTGCGACGCCGCGGTCACGAATTATGCGGAGCGATGGCCTATAAATTCCGGGGAGTCTGGGTGGGAGATGGCGTAAACTTCCCCCACCTAACGGTCGTGTCTCGCCACCGGACCCCGGCAATATATATATATATATATATATATATTGTTCATATGCACAGGTATACAAAAGTACCAAAGTGAACTTATGAAATGATTATTTTGTGCACATATTTTATTTTTAAAGTGTTCAACTGAAGTACGAAGATAGAATAAATATCTTTAATTTACTGAAGGATCCTCGTATCAGAACAACCTCCAACAAAAAGGAAGGAATAACAGTCAACATAGTGAGTGCACTTGCATCATGTGCAGACCAAATGAGCTGAGGTAGGCATATTATCCACCCATATCTATGCTCGTAATGAACCAGCTGGGTTTTTACCGCTAATCCAATAGTGACCATGGCAATTCTCCTAAGGCAATGTTTGACAAAGTCCTTATAAATACTGCTGCCCGATGAAACCACAACCTTCCAGGATTAGCAAAGCAGCATCGACCTTATAACACTTAATAGCTCATCATGCTCACCGGTGAGCTCCACTTCTCTGTGGAACATAGCTCGTTTACTCAGCCAATTTGTAAAAAATTAAAAAATTAAAAAAACAAGCTAGATTAAAAAAAAAACAAGAACTTGAACTCAACTTTCACTTGGTACATATATATATATATATATATAGTATATATATAATATTAATATATATATATATATATATTAGAATATGAGTATATTAGAGGGACAGCGCAGGTAGGACGGTTTTGGAGACAAAGTGAGAAGAGGCCGAGATCGAGAATGGTTTGGGACCTGTGGCACAGGAGGGAAGCGGAGTAAATATCGGGAGAAGGATGTTGAAGATGGAGCCGCCAGGCAGGAGGAGAAGAGGAATGGCTAAAGAGAGGTTCATGAACGGTGAGGGCGGACATGCGGGTGTTGGAGTGTCAATGGAAGATGTGGAGGATAGAGCGAAATGGAGACGGTTGATCCGCTGTGGCGACCCATAACGGGAGCTAGCGCGAAAGAAGAAAAGATATTATATATATACGCTGAATCAAACCCCCTAACTTGAGGCAAGCAGGGCACAGATCGAAACCACATCACAGCGCTTGCTGCACCAACCTGCCAAGCAACAAGTGTTTGCTCTGCCTGGGAGCACATTGTCTCTGCTCTGCTTATCCCAGTCCAGGGTTGCAGCTGGAATATTAAATTCAACAAAAGAAGCAGCTGACGCCAATGAGATGACGCTGACGTCATGTACACAAATGATACCAAAACATCACCTTCCAAACTTGGAGCATCGCATATGGGCACTAAAGCCTTTGCAACTTGAAGATTAAAGACATGGTCAGGAATAGACGAAAGCAGAGATGTCGATCTCGATTTCACCCTTGTTGTGCGCTCATCAGGACAACATACTGCTGCTCATTTATTCGTGACCATATTAGACTCATAATATACTGAAATCGAGGCCCCAAAACTGGATGAGCAGCAGGCCACAGATTCGAGTCCCCACACAAGTGGAATGCTGCATGACCTGCCAGCAACAAGTTCACAGATGGGTATTAATTTTATGTACATGACGTCAGTGTCATCCGGGTCAGTGTGAAGCAGTTTATTGGCAAGGAATTACACAATCAGTAACAAGGCAGGAATTTGGAATTTAGCCATGGGCTGGTGATAGCTCACATACTCATCTCTGCAAGACCGGAATGTCTGTTTAACGTCCATCCAAGGGACAGCCCGAAAACATACATTGATGATCACCCTACCGTGAAATGACAATTTATAGCAGGGCCGAGATTTGAACCCAGGTAGACATCTCGGAGGCAAGTGTGCATACCTCTTGGCCATCCTCCAGTATAATATAATAGAGTTGGATGAATTGGACAAGAGGGGTGACTGAGCAGGAGAAAGAGAGAATCACTCTTGTTATGAAATGTCACCTAATGTGTTGGGAAGGTCACGGTGAATCTGATGGGAAAGAGCAGACGAAGGATAGAAGCAGGAAAATAGTGGACCGCAGAGCATTGGGTGCATTCGGCAGACGGGCTATGGTTCACTTATGGTGGACTGAAAAAGGCACTGAGCCAAAACGAAGGAATTGAAAATGAAAAATTTGTAGAAAGCACGGCAAACATAGATACCAAACACAGCATTCATGGCGAAATGTCAAAAGGTAATTTTTCAGCTTAAAGCATCATCATTCCATTCTTTGTGATGTAGTCAAGTCTGAATCAAATTCTATTAATGGTATAAACATGGAGCACAATGGGACTTAGCAACATCTCCTCCGAGCGAAAAACAAATGTTCAATTATTCTGATATATTTTATATACCTTGTACAAATTCTGCAACATTTATACAGGAACTTTAATTAATTGAGAGGTTATTATCTGAATTTTAGTTTCATTCTCTAGAACCTCTAGGTAGTTCTGTTTCTGCTTGTTTGGAGCTTGCTCTTTAGCTCCATAATCCTCTTTGCCCTGGTTGGTCAGCAGGGCATGACCTGCTTGGCTGGTCACCTCAGAGTTTGTACAGCTCAGTAAGGTGTCCCCCGGCATTTGGAGCTCCTTCTTTCACCTCCCAAGGTCTAGAACCCGTTGATAAGGGATTTCCATTCACAAAAGATGGCCGTGGAACCCACATGAAAGGATGCTTCAGCTGGACTACAGTAGAGGGAATTTACTTCCTCTAATGCAATGATCCAGGTAAAGTCTTTGCTCTAGGTTCCCTGGGGTTGTGCCAAAGACAGCCTTTCTCAAAGCTGGACTCTATAGCTGTGCTTCTTGCAGTATCACAGTATACCTACATCACCAGCTAACAAGCTTTTTCCCAATGAACCCAATAAAATTGGGGTCTTTGCAACAGACCTTCCAAAAGATGGTGGTCTGTCGTACCACATGAAAATATTTCCCACAGCATGGCTGGAAGTGTCCAAACAGCCCATAATGCATGCATAGAGCTTGGTACATCTTCTTGCCTCCTCAGAAGACCTTTTGGGGCTGTTTCCGCTCTTCTTGAGAACAAATACAAACAAACCAGCAGTGGGCAAACAACCCAATAGACAGAATGAGTATAACAACCCCAGATAACAACGAAACAGGTACGTTTGAACTTTCAAACTGCACTGGTGTGACTTGAGTTTGAAAGAAACTCCCATTTTGGTTTCCATCTCTATGTACTTCAGTCGGTTAGTTCAGTCCATTAACGGTGTATTTCTTCCTCCGGTTTGGGCACAGAAGTACTCACGGGAATAACGCAGGTCACGACTGCAAAGGTGCAGGGGGGATTCGCAAACCAGACCAACCAATGAGCACACCGTGGCTGAGGGACGTGCCACTGTCCGTAACTCATCAGATTGCCAGCTGCACTGCCACGGGTTCTCCTGAAGGTCCACTTGTATGAGTCCATGCAGTTGGTCCAACACCCTGTGCACTGATAGCATTGCAAGGTGATTGCCACGGAAGAGAAAAGACGAACAAGATGTGGTAGACCAAATAAAATGGTGGCACTGGAATACTCTTAGTAAGTGTGTCCAAGAAGAGAACGTTGCAGGTTAGGCATATTTCTCAAGTCCCCGCAGCATGTCACGAATTACATTGCGTTCGGAGGTACAGGTACTGCAGGTTGGTCCAATCCTGAAAACTGCTTCCTGTAAGGCGTGCCAAGTCATTTCCAATTGAGGTATAGTCGCCGTAACTTAGTAAGGTTTCCAGAAAACTCCAAGTGGTCAATATAAAGATATTCGACTTGTTTTCCCAAATGCAGAAGGTCCAGGTTTTGGAAAGCTGAAAAATCTGTGCCATCAAATTGTGTTCTGATTTCTGAAGGTACATTTTGTCTGGATTATTTGGTCCGTGGTTGAAAGGGAAGAGAATGCGCTCTAGACCTTTGTCCTGGCAGTTTACGCTCAAAATCCAGAATTAACGTAATGTACAAGGCAGCGACAACTCAGGCATTCCACAGGGATGGGTTGACAACGTCTGAGGACCTTTGGGCAACATCTCCCCTCTGGCAGTGACTGAACTGGGAGGGTGAGTTTTCATCCGTTGCCATTGGACACGACAGGCAAGCTGTGGAACTTTCTGCCTCGTTGATTTCTAACGCATGAGGGAAACTTCCAACTGCATTCATTTCAGTTGCCAATGTTACACCAGCTTTTCTCGTTGGAAGTGTGGTGACCACAGAATGAAGTATCTGCAATACGGGACTCACCAGTGAGTTTGTATTTGAGGAGCTGCTCTGAAATTCTCAAGGTAGAATTGCAGCGGAAAGCTGATGAGGACAGAGTGTTGAGTGAAAGGATTTCATTGAGGTGTTTCCCATGGAGACGAACAAGGTGATTCAACATTATTTCACCAACCCAATAGATGAGTGGGGCATTTGCTCAAGCCACAACATTACATAGGCAGGAGGCCACAAGGAGCAATTCATGGATTTTCATCCAAGCTGATAGCAAGCCACATGGCTCAAGTGTTCCAAAATCCCTTGTGAGGAAGTTGTTTGATCGGTTCCCAGCAAGTCTAGGTGGGTTAAGCTAAGTCCACGAAAGCATCCTCAGGCAGAAACCGCAATAAGTTTATCATTAGGAGAATAAGGACCTTGGGTGGCCGCAGCTGGTTGAAAGTGCATTCAGGATCATGCTGATGGAATTATAATCTACCTGCAAGTACTCGAGCATGTCCAGACCAAGCAGCGTGCCGTTACGCAAAAACTTCAAGGCCGGTTGTTGCTTATATAGAGTTTCTTCACGGCATCGAGGCACAAAATGCGCCGCAGACTGAATGAATCTGGCCGCAATTGCTTAGGTCCAGCAGGATGGCAGCGGAGAAGTTGGAAAAGTCATCAGCGGCCATCTTGACACAGTATTTCTGGTGAGGAACAGCGAAATGCAAGGGCTGAGCAGGTGTGGTAGCTGCCTGAATGGATGTCAAGCCTCGAGCTTCACAGCCAATTGTCGAGTGCTCATCCCGTCGTATGCAGGAGCAGAGCAATGGCAGGGTGCGGACGTGATGCAGGTCCCCACCGCCACGTCAAACTTCCCGCCCAGGATGAGCCAAGCACATGACGAGGGGCAGCTCTGCAAGAGAAGAGAGAGTGTGCACGTGCTCCACATCATGATGCATAATCGAATGCATAAAGAGGCACACACTATGGAAGGTTTGATGGTCGTCGCGCGTTCGATGATGCTTTTGTTGTGCGAGTTGGGAACTCAAAACTTAGGTGCAATAGCTGAGGTGCGTTTATCCGATTACATTTTAAATTGATACAAACTTAAAAATATACATCAAGTATTTTCATGTATAAAGCATTCTGACTAAAAATTTGTTGATTTGAAAATCTAACGTCAACTTCAATAGACAGCCATGGCCTTTGGCCCTGAACTACCTTATCGGAACCAAAGAGTTACTACTCATCAGCACCTGATGTGTTGAATATTGGAACCTCATGACTTTCAACAGGCACAAGAGGTTTCAGAATCCCATGGTTGCATGGCATAGGAACCAGCATGATACTTGCCTGTCGCTGTCTTGTTTAAATATGTGTGTGCTCTGTAGATCACTGCTGAGTGTGGCGCACGACGTAGGTATGTTTCAGCGGGTGCGCCCACGTGAATTCACTCGAACAGCAAAACACTGCCGCTTGCCAAAATAGAGAAAATTTACAGCATGAGGAAATCAAACGCGCCATCGGCTGGCCTCGGACGTACGCGCCAGCAACGCAATAGCGTTCTCTAAAAAAGGGGAAAATTGTTTCCCACGGAGAAAATCCATCGTCCTACACTCGCGTCTTAACCCTCGACTCGTGGAGAATAAAAATATACTCGACTTCTTTTGACTGTTATGGGAGAGACTTTTGAAAAGAAAAAACAGAAACATTTTTTGGAAGTTCTGAACGAATAGAAAAATCACTGGAAGTGTAATCGGATGGCGCGCCCTCAGTGTCTTCAGCGCATGAAAATTAATGTGTGGATTAACGTCCGAGGTTCATGGAACTCTGGAAACTACCCACTCTCGCAATGGAAGAGAGAAAGAGAGAATGAAGAATTCCTTCAGTTTGCTGAATGCCTGATTCAATGAGCACGGATAATCACATGGAAATGTCTATGAATCGAGATTTTCAACCTTTCAATCCCAGAACAGTGTCTGTAGGGATACTATAAGGAGAGAGAGAAAAGAGAGAGAGATGAAGAGAGAGAGAGAGAGAGAGAGAGAGAGAGAGAGAGAGAGAGAGAAGATATGATGATTGAAGAGAAGACAGGAGGTTGAGAGATGATGATAGACCTGACTCCAATGAGCATACCGGACATCACATGGAAATGTTTATGATCGAGAATTTCAACCCTTCAATATACAGAATCTCTGAACAGTGGCTGAGGGGCATACCAGCAGAGGAGGAGAGAGAACTGAAGAATTCCCTCATCTTACTGTCTGGATCGAATGAGCATCCGGATCACATCCTTGGGAGACCTCCCATATCTTGGTTTTGCTGTTTAATGCCCAGGACCCTCTCTCCGAACGGTGGGTAAACCAACTTAGTTTGAGTCCGAAGGTTAAATAATCAGGAAAGAATGATACATAGAGAAGGAGAGCAGGATAAGGATGGAGAGAGATTGAAAATAACAACCCCTAGGGGGCAGTGCTCAAAGGAAGGGATTGATAACGCAATGTTGTAAACGAATACCACATAAATGTAGGCAGATTGGTGTTGCACGCATTTGTTGTGATCGAAACTTCAGACATCACCGTACCAATTGAAAATGCATGTGGGGCTTCATTTGCTGTATTTAGTACAAGCATCATGTTGTGAACCTCGTCTTCATATTCACAGCTGTTTCCCGAATTGCATCACTATCCTGAGAGTGCCTCCGGCTATAAAAGGATGTTTAAATAATCACACCCTCATTTAATGGGCACCAATACAATCTTGCAAACATAGATAGTTTTATGTAAGACAATAGGTTCATACGGAAAGATAAGCGGTTTATTCATCATGAAGTTCAACCCCACATCGGACAAAATCCCAAATTATGGGGCAGCCTTCAGCGATGAACGAAGACGCGGAATTCCATCGCTCACCTTACGGCACGCACAAGGGTTTGTGGTGGGCACGCTCAACGCTGGGAACGGATGACCTCGTCCCGCGCTCGCTTTCTCGGTCCCTGCATGTTCCAGCTTTTGCTTTCGGTCGACAGCCAACCGCAGGACAAGGAAAAACGGCATGTACTTTCCTCCTGTCTTCACGCCCCAACCACTCCCCCTCCCCAACCCCACTCTATGACTCGTTCCCTCTCTCCCCTCTTTCGCTCTCGATTGGCAACCCTTCGATTTCCGCTCGTGAGATTCTCCCCTCACCTGCGCATCTTTGTCCCCAAAGGAAGCAGAAGCCAATATTCCGTGGGTCTGAAGCTCGGTTTGACAACACAGTGTTTCCTCCTCTCCTGCATGCCGCCGGATTACCATGCCATCATGCTAAAAATTCCGGCCACACTGTGCGAACGCCAATTGGCCACTCGACCATTCTGACGCTTTAATTCATAAAAATTGCGAATGTTTTTGGGTCACTCGAACACCCCCCAATGCTGATGAAGTCTCTCTCCCGAGTCATCAATCTGATCAGAGGTTGAGCGGATTTGGGGACCGTCCCGCGAGGTCACACAGATCGCTGACCGGTGCCACCAGTCACCTTTGGTGTAGCGGATCTCGCAGAGTACACGATGGTCACACAGGATTACAAAATGGCGAACCAACGCATAATTATTCCCTTTGGTGGTGGTTGATCTTCAAGGGTCCGTGCGTGTTCCCAACTCTGGGCCCCACGGAAGACCTTCCTCCGCCCTTAGTTTCATTGCAGGTAGCCTTATCGCCCTTCTCAAGAGCCAGTACGACCACATGGTGGAGCGTCGGAAAAACTTCACTTTCCACTTCTTCTATTATTGCCAGTCGGTTTATGGCAGCGATTAGCAGAACGCTGATACGTCCTAATAACCCACTGTTTAATGTGTGTTCAAACATGA
>CM068957.1:71609992-71622957 GCA_035128595.1 Eptatretus atami | reverse complement strand
CGATAAATGTATAAACAGGTGAGCATTGGGTGGTTTTGACACCAACTCTGGTTATGTTGAGTGAAGAGCTTCAGAAGAAGAACTGAGACACACCATGCCTCAGGGGATGCTGATCTCCTGATTGACTGAAGGCCGTGCAGTCTGCTACTGTCACCAACACCGTGTTAATTGGTGATGACACATACCTCCTCGTCCTCCTATGCTACCATGCAAGCTAGAATAACCATGACCTCTTCTTTTGTCCCGAGCCAAAGAAGAACACGAAGAAGCCTCGCATCTGGAACATCAAGGCTACAAAGAAATGATTGGTACAGACATATGCAAGCACATACTTTCTACATGCAGTTCTTGGGTGCGACACGACATCTCGTCTTCATGGATTGGAAAGGGAGCTTCCCTCAAAAAGTTCAAAGCAAACAACACATTCCGTGAGCAGGCCAAGGTTTTTGATACATATCCAGCTTCGGTATGTGATGTGGCAGATGCAGCAGAAAAAACATTGGTGATAATCTACAACGGAAAGTCAACTGACACCCTGGACACCTCCCGGTATCAGCGGTACTGGGACAAGGTGACTTCGAGCTCCTCTCACGTGCAACCACAGACGTTACCACCAACATCAGAAGCAGCAAAGTATCACAGCCTGCGCGTGTATCTGCAAGTCCAAGAATGGAAGAGGATGTGCAGATGAACTTCTTCCGACAGACTGGGGTTGGCAGAAGTGTGACGAGGGTTTTTGCCACTTCAGACATCAATAGCTCCAGCTCCTGAAAAGATGTTACTTCATTAGGTGCAACTGCCAGGCTGAATGTAGCACCATAGATGCACATGCAAGAAGCACAACATGGAGTGCACTCCAGCTTGTGGAAACTGCAGGGGCTCTGGCTGCACAAACACTCCATGTGACAATGTTGAGGATGATGACGACATTGTCGAGTTCTAACTTTAATATGCTTGATTTTTCTCAACATGTATAGTAAGTTTATAATGGATGTAGTTTCTGAGTTTAATGCGAATTTTGTTTTCATTTCGAAACCTTCGTCAGGCAGATGTGATTGCCCGAGTGGAATTGTGAATTTTGTCATGTTTCAATGATTTACATAATTATATTGTATTGCCATAGACTTGATTTCATCTTGTGTCTTCAACATTTTCTTATTTTTTTTGTCCAGGAGCCAAAATCAGTGTCAGGTAAATTTTTTTTTTTTCAGGACAAAAAATTGACATTTTGGACAAAAAAGCTATAATTTTTATTTTACCCTCAATACATTTCACTTTTTTATAATTATTCTTGTATATCAATATACTGACCATAACTAGAAACAATTAGAATGCAGAAAAACATATATTTACATATTAAAATATCAATCTTTACAATTTTCTCATTTTCCCCGAAGCCGGGTGGCGGCCATATTGGATTTCCATGATTTCAGGACTTTCCCCCCAGAGGATCCCTTAGGACTTTTTTTCTGTCACTGAGGACATATCCAGGAATCAAAATCTGTTGAGTTGCTTTTGTTGCAATTTGTGGGAGATCATCCGACATTTTGACTGTACTAATAAACAATTCACTACTTATTAGGGGGCGCCACGACACACATACGCACACACACACACACACCCAAAGAAATGGTGGCGTCACCTTTATTAATACCCCCAGCTCGGAGGAAGGTGAGCTGGAGGTAAGGGTCTATCTTGGACCTTCCGCCTCGTGCGGTCTCAAGGACTAGGTCCTCGGGTCGAACTGGACCCCCCCCCCCCAGCACGATCCAAGTGGCGAAATTGCGGGCGGAGACTGGCGGAGAAGTCCCTCCATGCGCAGACACCCCCCAGAACTCGTGCGCGACCAGAACAACAGGGGAACGACGACGTCTAGAACGACAAGAGAATCACGCCCAGCTCTTTAACAGCAGACCGCGCCTGACCCAGAACAGAACGAACTGCTCTCGCGCGCAGACCGTGCCTATAATTATACCCCCGCTCCGAAAGGGGGGGGGGCGCCTCCTCGCAACTCGCCCTCTCACCCGGACGACCTTTCGCACATGCGCCCTCGTCTCCCTCCCATTGGTCAAAACGGGCGGCACCCCCCCCCCCCCCCGATTGGCCAGGTGGCGTGGTGACATCACTTGGACCCGCCCTCCAACAGGAAGTGGAGCAACAGGTTTCTGCAGGGGCTCCGCCCACCCTGACGTCGGCCAGAGCGAGGTGAAGGAAGTGAGGCGGAGGGCGATGCGGTCTGTCGCCGGCACTGTCGGCGGTGTAGTCGGCGGTGGAAAAATAAACGAAAATCAAACCTGACTATTAAAATAAGTTCACAGCGCAGGAACATTTAATTACCCATTAGACCAAGGTCGGGGAGCTATCTATAAAACACGTACTTACCGAGATAACTGAGCTAAATGACCTGAATGTTGGGTGCAATAGATTCAGATTCGCAACAATATATTCCACACCTTGACAGGTGCCATTGTAACAAGATAATCAATGTTATTCACTTCCATTGCCAGTGGTCATAATGTTTTGGCTCATCAGTGTATACACACACACACACACACACACACACACCACACCACACACACACACACACACACACATACACACACATATATTGTTACGGCTGTGGAAATTCGCATTACACCATAAAGGTCCCGTAGGTGAGATATCTCTAAGTACATGTGTAGTTAGCCCAAACCCGTTGTATAGAGGAATTTATGTGATTCATCCGGGCTGCGACGCTTTGAGTTAGCCATTTTTTTCTGCTCTATCTTTATTTTGAAACAACCACGCCACCGCCACCATCTACGCTCCCACATCATCGCATCACCGCCACTCCCAAACGGCACCATACCCATCAACCCTCACCACCGAAAAACCTCCATCACCTTCACACTCTCTCCTTCCACAGCCATTCCCGCACCACCTGTGAACACTGAACGTCGGGCTGTCTCGGGCCCGTTCGACGTTTGGTGCCGAACGCACCGAGCCGCGAGCGCAAATGGCGGCCTTTCCGAGGGGAAAACTCGGATCAAGAACGCTTCACGCCCACTTCCCCTCCGTCCAATTAGCGAGCGCGGGGCGGCTTGGCCCGCCTCCAGGCGCGTGTGTGTGAAATGATATATGCAAATTCTAGGATCAGGGAGATTCACGCCCCCCGTTTCCTCCGACTAATGGGCGAGCGTGGCTCCGCCCCCGAGGTCATCCTGATCCGAATATTTGCATATTAGCTGCTCCTGCCAGCCTATAAGAAGGCGAGCGCAAGCGAATGAAGGAGTTGTTGCTGGAGAGTTGGGTTCTGCAGTCGGCTGAGGAGAGTGTCATCCTGTTGGGTTCTGGAGTCGCCGAGAGAGTGTCATCGGGAGAGTCGGGCGAGGGAGAGCGGTGAACTGCGGGCAAGGGAGCTCGGGTCCGAGGCAGGAAGGACGGCGGTCGCGGACGAGGTCGCGGAGTGGGATCGCTCGTCGCGGACCCAAGCCAGCCAGCCACTCCCCTCCCCCAGGGCATCAACAATCTCCCTTTCCCCGCGCTGAGATGTGCAAAAGGCCCCCCCCACCCCACACGTGGTGCCAACGAAACCCGCCAAGGAGCACGAAGTCAGGGCACCGCCGCGCAGCCACATTTGCGGCTCGCCCGCCAACGCGTCACGAGGACGCGGGTAGGACCCCCTCGGTTTCGCGGGCCTGGCCGCTCCTCTAGGTCCCGTGCACATTTGGCCTACGGGCTTGTCTGCCTCCTTGTCTTTGAGGGTGGCTTCTTTCCTTTGCTTTTGTGTAAATGTGTGTTGGCGCCGTCTATAAAGTAGAACTGTATAAGTGTTGCCGTGTGTACGCGTATTCGGTTTTAACTCTTTCTTTGCTTTATGTGCATTTTGACTGTATGGCTGTATATACGTGCTTTCCGTGTGTCGCGTAATAAATGTGCATTGTGTGAACTGTTTTCCCGTTTCGCTTCGTCTTTTCTTTAATTGAATCTCCATCCTGCTTCACGTAAGGGGTTCGTAGTGGGCTTAATACGCCCGATAATTAATCGGAACCGTCGAGGCCGACGATAACACCGCTCGTTATCACTGTAGCACGGAACGGACCACTTAAGCGGTTCGTGTCCGGAGTCGGCCTGTGGCGTGGTGCGATCGCCCGGTCGACCATTCGCGCAGGTACTTAGGTAGATCGAATTTGGCGAGCAACCCTACCTGCGCAGGTGGGCAATTGGCACGATCATGGTGAGGTTAAACCCCCACCCGTGACTAGCTCCCGGCGTTGGTCCGAGAGGGTCACGACTGAATTGTCCGTCCGGTGGGCGACGTGTCGCGATTCGAGTCACGTTGCCGTTCGCCACGCCGGCGGGCGCGAATTCGCAACAATATAAATATATATATATATATATATATATATATATACAGATATATATATATATATATATATACAGTATATTGCATATACAGTGCCTTCAGAAAGTTTTCACACCCATCAATTGTGTCACATTTTGTTGTGTTACAGCCTGAATTTAAAATGGATTAAATTTAAATTTTTTGTCACCGATTGACACAAAATACCCCATAATGACAATGTGAAAACATGCTTTTAGAAATTTTTACAAATTTATTGAAAATGAAAAGCTGAAATGTCTAATTGACATCAGTATTCAGCCTGCTGAGTCAATACTTTGTATAAGCGCCTTTGGCAGCGACTACAGCTTAGAGTCTTTATGGGTATGTCTGTATCAGTTTTGCACATCTGGATTTGAGGATTTTCTCCCATTACTCCTTGCAGATTTGCTCAAGACCTGTCAAGTTGGACAGGGAGCATCAAAATGTAAAACAGCGATCTTCAAGTCTTTCCACAGATTCTCAATGGGATTCAAGTCTGGGCTTTGGCTGATCCACTCAAGTACTTTCACGTTCTTGTTCTGAAGCCATTCCAGTGTTGCTTTGGCTGTATGCTTGGGGTCATTGTCTGTTGGAATGTAAATCTTTGCTGCAGTCTTCGGTCATTTACACTCTGAAGCAGGTTCTCCCCAAGGATTTGCCTGGATTTGGCTCCATTCAGTGTTCCCTTTATCCTTACTAGTCTCCCAGTCACAACTGCTGAAGAGCATCCCCATAGCCTGATGTTGCCACCACCGTGCTTCACTGTAGTCATGGTGTTAGATGGGTGATGAGCTGTGCTCAGTTTCCACCAGATGTAGTGCTTTGAATTCAGGCCAAAAAGTTCCATCATTGTTTCGTCAGACCACAGAATATTTTGCCTCATGTGCTCAGAGTCTTTCACATGCCCCTTTTGCAAACTCCAGGCATGCTGCCATGTGCCTTTTTCTCAAGAGTGGCTTCCGTCTGGCCAATCTCCCACGAAGTCTAGATTTGTGAAATGCTGCAGAGATTGTTGTCTTTCCAGCAGGTTCTCCCATCTCAGCCAAGGAACTCTGTAGTTCTGTCAGAGTTGTCATTGGGTTCTTGCTCACCTCCTTGATCAAAGACCTTCTTGCCCAGTTGCTCAGTTTGGTCGGACGGCTAGCTCTAGGAAGAGTCTGGGTAGTTCCATATTCTTTCCATTACCTAATGATGGAGCTCACTGTGCTCTTGGAAACTTTCAACACTCCAGAAATTGTTTTATACCCTTCCCCACATCTTTGCCTCCTCACAATTCCATCTTGGCGTTTGACGGACAGTTCTTTGGACTTCATGGTGGAGTTTCTGCTCTGACATGCACTGTCACCTGTGGGACCTTATATGGAAAGGTGTGTTTCTTTACAAGTCGTGTCCAATCAATTTAATAGGCCACAGGTGGACTCCAATAAAGTTGTAGAAACATCTTAAGGATGATCCAAGGAAATTGGATGCACCTGAGCTCAATTTGAAGTGTCATGGCAAAGGGTTTGAATATTTGACTAATTTCAGTTTTTTCATTGTTAATGAATTTGTAAAAATTCCCCAAAATACGTTTTCAGTTTGTCATTATGGGGTGTTTTGTGCAGATCAGTGACGACATTTTAAATTCAGGCTGTAACGCAACAAAATGTGAAAAAGTCAAGGGGTGTATGTGTGTGTATTTCTGAAGGCACTGTATGTGTGTGTATTTGATTGTTATCTCCATAATTTGGGTTTTGTGTGCGTCATTGTGTTTGAAGCTTTTTCTTTGGTTAAGTGGTGAGGAATTGTTCAGAAATCAGTCTCCAAATTTTGCATGCTTGCATTGACTGCTGCTGTACAACCCTTTAGATTGACCCACGACATCAAACCTCAATTTGAATACTTCAGCATTGAATAATTTGTGACTGAAGACTTTTTCAGAGATGCTCTGACCCAGTCGTCTGGCCATAACAATTTGGCCCTTGTCAAAGTCGCTCAGGACGTTACTCCTGCCCATTTCTCCTGCATCCAACACATCATCTTCAAGAACTGACTGTTCACTTGCTGCCTAATATTGTTGTGGTGCCGGGTTCGGTGGCGAGGACGACCGCCAGATGGAGCAGTTGGGCCATCTCCTACCGAACACCGGAATTGAAGGTCATCACTCCGGATAACTCCGAAGTCGACGGGTTGCTTAATGGACCGTGGACGCCAATGTTTCGAACGCACTGTTAGGGTCTTTTTGTCTGATTCCAATTTACCTAAGTATCCGCGCAGTCTAGCTACCGGGGAAACCACACCCTCGGCGGGCTTTGGCCAAACCGAGTCACTGTTACCGACTCGGATCCGGCGTAACGGAGTGGGAATTACCAAAGCCGCGCCGGCCCAAATGACAATTTACGGCACAATCGGCCTCCCTAATTCTTAAGCCCAAACCATACTGGGTCAATGAAAGAAAGCACAGACAACGAACTGGAACATTTAACAGTTATTTATTTACAAGGTAATAGGGAGGGAAACGCAGAGCAGACTTAATCATGAATAAAGATGTAGGCAAATGTACAATGGAATCACTAAAACGATTTCTACTTATCAGACTGGCCACAGACAGACACACACACACACAAAAAGAAATGGACCTCGTGGGTCTTTATTCGACACTTCAGCTCGGAATGGAAGGCGAGCTGAGGGTCAGAGTCTGGCCGGGTACCTGGCCGCCTCGTGCAGTTTTACCGGCTCGCACTTGTGGAGCTCGGAGTCCATGGACGGGAACGGGGATCCCCAGCTCGAGCGCTCCAACACATCCACCACGGTGGGACTCGAACCCAAGAATCAGAATCCAATGAGCCCACGATCCTGGCTACCACGAACGACGATCGACGACATGAGCAACCACAAAACACCTCCGCCACGACCACCACCACGACCACGACCACCGACCACCAAGGAACCCCGAAAAAGACCAGACCACGACACACCACCAACCAACACTGGATACAGCTCGCGATCCTTCTTATTCCACCCCCGGGCGGGTGGAGGGATACGCTCTGAGGTAACTCGCCTCCGGATTGGTCGGGGGGCGTCGGGCGATCGGTGTCCTCCCCTCATTGGACGAGGCGAACATTCCATCTGGCTGGGGCGGGGTTGGCCCTGAAGTGATCTCACCCCTGATTGGACGAGGGGAACATTCCATCTTGCTGGGGCGGAGTTGGCCCTGAGGTGATCTCATCCCCGATTGGACGAGGGGAACATTCCATCTTGCTGGGGCAGAGTCGGCCCTGAGGTGATCTCACCCCCGCCTATGTCCGTGGCCTTGAACACGTGCGTAATGGCGCTGAAGGAGTGGAGGGGGATTTAATGCAGAAGAGTAACTAGAAAGAAACTCACAGCGCACACATGAAATTCCCATTAGACATACGGGAGGAATTCTAACTATCCACATATACTTAACGAAATAACTAAACTTTGGGTCAACTGTATGTGTGAATGCGAATCGTTTCCAGATTCGTAACAATATATCCCACACCTTGACAGGTGCCATTGTAACAAGATAATCAATGTTATTCACTTCACCTGTCAGTGGTCATAATGTTTTGGCTCATCAGTGTATACACATATATATTGCATATACAGTGCCGTCAGAAAGTATTCACACCCCTCAACTTGTCACATTTTATTTTTAAAATTAATTTGTAAAATTAATTACATACATTAATTTTTACATTGTGTCACATACATTCATTTTTTATTAATTTGTAAACATTTCAAAAAAAGAAATGATTCAACTTTGACATTTTGGGGTATTATGTGCAGATCAGTGACAAAAAAAAATCAACATAATCCATTTTAAATTCAGGATGCATCACTACAAAATGTGAAAAAAAATCAAGGGGATGTGATTACTTTCTGAAGGCACTGTACTGTGAATATATATATATTGTTACGGATCTGGAAACCATTTGAATTCAACATACAGGTCCCAAAAGTCAGTTATCCCGTTAAGTACATGCGAAACAGGTCCCTTCCTTTTGTCTAATGGGAGAATCAAAAACGTGCATTGTGACGTCTTCAGTTAGGTTATTATATCCAACGAGCCATCGAATAAACCATCCCATCTGCATGATCCATCCCCCATCACAATCCACTACCCACCCGCTGTCTACAAGCACTTTGGCTTGCCAGCGCAGGGTCGTGCAGCCGTTCCTTGCCGTTCCCAACGCTCCTTCCACAAACGTTTTCACTCTTGCACCAACGCAACATGGATACTGTTATTCTTCGAGAGTGGAGAATGCGGAGTCTCCGAACAGGGGCCACGGCTCCGCCCCGGTGGAGTGCGGCCGTGGGCCAATGAGGGACGGACAGCGAGATGATTCTCGCCAAGGCCCCTCCTCGGGTGGTTGTCGTTGGCGTTGGCGCTGGTGGTGTCTGAGAGCAGAGCAGTGCGAGAGCAGAGCAGTGCGAGAGCTGTGTTTGTTTCACGAGGGAGGCGGATAAAGATCCCCGAGCATGCTCTGAGAAGAAGTACTGGAGTTCTGGAGTGGTCACGTTCATCACGGTGGCTGTTACGGGGAGAGGAGTTCTGTGGACCCCGACCATTCACCACCCGAGCTCCGCCACGAACCACGAGTCCCCCACGTGCGACTGGGACCAGGCCGACGACCATTGGCAGGTGCCGCAGCACGGAGTACCCCCTTTCTCCGATGGCCAGGTACCCATCCGGACTCTGACCCCCAGCTCATATCTCTCTCTCTTATCGGCTGGAGGGTCCAATAAAGAACTCCGGGGTTTCTTTTCTTTTTGTGTGTGTGTCTGCGTGTGGGACCTTCTATAAGTAGAATTGTTTAAGTGTTTATTTCATCATTGTAAATACTGCATTGCATATTCATGATAAGTCTGCCCTGTGTCTTTATTTTACTGTAAATAAATTATTAGAAATGTTCCCAGCTCGTTTCTGTCCCTTCTTACATTGGTCCAGTATGGTCCGGGTCTGAGTATAAGCGGGGTTTCATCCCCGGTAATCGGTCTATCATAGCCGGGACGTCCTGGGCAGGCCCCGCTCGACTGCAACGAGCCAGAAAGGTAGGTAGCAAAGCGGTAGTCGGTAGTGTGATTTTACCACTGCCGGTAGAGTAAATCCGGTTCGACCAGGTGTTCCGAGGGCGTGGATCCCCAGTAGACGAGATTGCGTGGATACTTAGGTACTTTGGCTCGAAACAAATAACCCGACGCCACGTAATCGAGATATTGGCAACCACGGTCGGTTCTGCGACCCGCGGCTCACGGAATTATGCGGAGCGATGGCCTATAAATTCCGGGGAGTCTGGTGGGAGATGGCGTAAACTTCCCCACCTAACGGTCGTTCTCGCCACCGACCCCCGGCAATATATATATATATATATATATATATGTCATATGCACAGAGTGATACAAAAGTACCAAGTGAACTTATGAAATGATTATTTTGTGCACATATTTTATTTTTAAGTGTCAACTGAAGTACGAAGATAGATAAATATCTTTAATCTGAAGGATCCATCGTCATTCAGAACAACCTCCAACAAAAAGGGAAAGGAATAACAGTCAACCATAGTGAGTGCACTTGCATCATGTGCAGACCAAATGAGCTGAGGTAGGCATATTATCCCACCCATATCTATGCTCGTTAATGAACCAGCTGGGTTTTTACTGCTAATCCAATAGTGACATGGCAATTCTCCTAAGGCAATAGTTTGACAAGTCCTTATAATACTGCTGCCGATGAACCCACAACCTTCCAGGATTAGCAAGCACATCGACCTTATAACACTTATACGCTCATCAATGCTCACCGGGTGAGCTCCACTTCCTCTGTGAACCATGCTCGTTTACTCAGCCAATTTGTAAAAATTAAAAAATTAAAAAAACAAAGCTAGATTAAAAAAAAAACAAGACTTGAACTCAACTTCACTTGGTACATATATATATATATATATATATATATATATATATTAATATATATATATATATATATTAGATATGAGTATATTAGAGGGACAGCGCAGGTAGGACGGTTTGGAGACAAAGTGAGAGAGGCGAGATCGAGATGGTTTGGACTGTGCACAGGAGGGAAGCGGAGTATATCGGGAGAAGGATGTTGAAGATGGAGCCGCCAGGCAGGAGGAGAAGAGGAAGGCTAAAGAAGAGGTTCATGGATACGGTGAGGGCGGACATGCGGGTGGTTGGAGTGTCAATGGAAGATGTGGAGGATAGAGCGAAATGGAGACGGTTGATCCGCTGTGGCGACCCCTAACGGGAGCTAGCCGAAAGAAGAAAAGATATATATATATACGCTGAATCAAACCCCCTAACTTGAGGCAGCAGGGCACAGATCGAAACCCATCACAGCGCTTGCTGCACAACCTGCCAGCAACAAGTGTTGCCTGCCATGGGAGCACATTGTCTCTGCTCTGCTTATCACCAGTCAGGAGGTTTGCAGCCTGGAATATTAAATTCAACAAAAGAAGCACGCTGACCCAATGAGATGACGCTGACGTCATGTACACAAATGATACCAAAACATCACCTTCAAACTTGGAGGCATCCGTATGGCACTCAAGCCTTTGCAGACTGAGATTAAAGCCTATGGTCAGGAATAGACGAAAGCAGAGATGTCGATCTCGATTTCACCCTTGTTGTGCGCTCATCAGGACAACATACTGCTGCTCATTTATTCGTGACCATATTAGACTCATTAATATACTGAATCGAGGCCCCCAAACTGATGAGGCAGCAGGCCACAGATCGAGTCCCATCACAGTGAATGCTGCATGACCTGCCAGCAACAAGTATCACAGATGGGTATAATTTATGTACATGACGTCAGTGTCATCGGGTCAGTGTGAAGCAGTTTATTGGCAAGGATTACACAATCAGTAACAAGGGCAGGAATTTGGAATTTAGCCATGGTGCTGGTGATAGCTCACCTACTCATCTCTGCCAAGACGGAATGTCCTGTTTAACGTCCATCCAAGGGACAACACATACATTGATGATTCACCCTACCTGTGAAATGACAATTTATAGCAGGGCCGAGATTTGAACCCAGGCTAGACATCTTCGAGGCAAGTGTGCATACCTCTTGGCCATCCTGCCAGTATATATAATAGAGTTGGATGAATTGGACAAGGGGGTACTGAGCAGGAGAAAGAGAGAATCACTCTTGTTTATGGAAATGTCACCTAATGTGTTGGGAAGGTCACGGTGAATCTGGATGGAAAGAGCAGACGAGGATAGAGCAGGAAAATAGTGGACCGCAGAGCATTGAATGCACTCGTGCAGACGGGCTATGGTTCACTTATGGTGGACATGAAAAAGGCACTTGAGCAAACGAAGGAATTGAAATAATTTGTAGAAAGCACTGCAAACAATAGATACAAAAACACAGCATTCATGGCGAAATGTCAAAGGTAATTTTTCAGCTTAAAGCATCATCATTCCATTTCTTTGTGATGTAGTCAAGTCTGTAATCAATTCTATTTAATGGTATAAAACTGGAGCACAATGGGACATTAGCAACATCTCCTCGAGCGAAAAACAAATGTTCATATTATTCTGATATATTTTATATACACTTGTACAAATTCTCCAACATTTATACAGGCAACTTTGTTATTGAGAGGTTATTATTGAATTTTAGTTTCATTCTCTAGAACCTCTAGGTAGTCTGTTTCTGCTTGTTGGAGCTTGCTCTTTAGCTCCAAATAATCCTCCTTTGCCCTGTTGGTCAGCAGGGCATGACCTGCTTGGCTGGTCACCTCAGAGTTTGTACAGCTCAGTAGGTGTCCCCCAGGCATTTGGAGCTCTCTTTCACCTCCAAGGTCTAGAACCCGTTGATAAGGGATTTCCATATCACACAAGAATGGCGTGGAACCCACATGAAAGGATGCTTCAGCTGGACTACAGTAGAGGGAATTACTTCCTCTATGCAATGATCCAGGTAAAGTCTTTGCTCTAGGTTCCCTGGTGGTTGTGCCAAAGACAGCCTGTTCCTCAAAGCTGGACTCTATAGCTGTGCTTCTTGCAGTATCACAGTATACCTTACCATCACCACTAACAAGCTTTTTCCCATGAACCACATAAATTGGGTCTTTGCACAGACCTTCCAAAAGATGGTGGTCTGTCGTACCAACATGAATATTTCCCACAGCATGGCTTGGAAGTTGTCCAAACAGCCCATAATGCATGCATAGAGCTGGTACATCTTCTTGCTCCTCAGAAGACCTTTTTGGAGCTGGTTTCCGTCTCTTCTTGAGAACAAATACAAACAAACCAGCAGTGGCAAACACCATAGACAGAATGAGTAATAACAACCCCAGAATAACAACAGAAACAGGTACGTTTGAACTTTCAAACTGCACTGGTGTGACTTGAGTTTGAAAGAAACTCACATTTTGGTTTCCATCTCCATATAGTACTTCAGTCGGTAGTTCAGTCATTAACGGTGTAATTTTCTTCCTCCGGTTTGGGCACAGAGTACTCACGGGAATAAAACGCAGGTCACGACCTGCAAGGTGCAGGGGGGATTCGCAAACCAGACCACCAATGAGCACACCGGTGCTGAGGGAACGTGCCCACTGTCGTAACT
>CM068957.1:71560074-71588403 GCA_035128595.1 Eptatretus atami | reverse complement strand
TGTCCATCTTGTTTACCACATGTTTCCCACTGCATCCTGCTCCCTTCCACAGATCTCATGTGTCTTCCCCACTGTTTTCTGCTTCCCTCTGCCATCCCTCCTGCCTCCTGTCCCCTTTTTGTAAATATGTGTGGTACCTCTTATATGAGCCTTGACATTGTATATTAAATATAAAAAAAATGGGGGAAAAGCGCATATGTGCTCCACTACATCTAAAAATAGGTGCATAAGCTTATTATCCAGATTCTCCTGTGTATATGTTATATCTATATATATTTATTGGATTCGCTTAATATGCTAGATATCCCTTATTGTCGGGTTTTCCGTCTGTCTGTCTGTGTGTATGTGTGTCTGCAATGCGAGGCTCCACAGCACGAACCAGCGAACCGATTTCGATGAAACTTTGCCAACATGTGGAATATATACTGGGAATGTGCGCGTTTGCATTTCGTTGCCTAGCAACCACCCGTTGCTGTGCAGCGGCCGAAAAACCGCGTACAGTATTTTCAATACTTGTCCTTCAGTTTTGAATGTAGAGAAACGAGACTTCGGAATTAAACACTTCGAGATATTTAGAAAATTTTGCTCAAGCCGATTTTTGATTGAGGTTTTATTTTTCAAATGGTAGTCCTTCAAAAATCGGGTGTCTATTCACCGTCATTTTTTATGAGGGGCTTAGGAAAGTGGGCGGAGCTCAGGGAAAGTGGACGTGGTTGATGAAAAGTGGAGTGGCATAGGAAAGTGGGAGTGGTGTAGGAAGTGGGCGTGGCTTATGGGAAGTGGCGTGGCTTATGAAAAATATTGTGTGGCTCAGGAGGTGTGGTCAAACAAGAGCATTGAGAGAAGTTTATCGGGTTTTCCGTGTGTGTGTGTGTGTGTGTGTGTGTGTGTGTGTGTGTGTGTGTGTGTGTGTGTTGTGTGCGTGCGCAACGCGAGCTGCCACTGCACAAACCAGCAAACAGATTATTTTTCAAATGGTAGTCCTTCAAAAATAGGGTGTCTATTTAATGTCATTTTTTATGAGGAGTGCCAGTTGGCAAAATACGCAATAGGAAAAATCTTGCCAGGCAGAGGAACAATTGTATGTGAACCAATACGTCTTGGCAATGAATCTTCGTCGGTGGATCAGTCAGAATGAAAAGCATAGTATCCAGCGCTTCGATCCTAGCGAATCCCTCGTCGCCTACCGGCTTGTGTATATATATATATTATAATACCAAGCTTGCACACTAAAAACTCGGCCCGCCGTCACACGATCCCTATGAAATTGCTGTGGCATTTAGCGGACATGCCGACAATGTTTGGGAAGTCTTGCGTTCCATAGTACCACTTGCATTTTGCACAATGCGTATTTTGTCATCCGTGTACGTCTGTCCAGGCCCGTCGCTAGGGGGGGGGGCATTTAGGTGGTCATCGCCGTCATGCTCAGCGTCACATCTGCAGGGGAGCACTAGAGTGCAATGCCCCCCCATGGCGCATCTCGTGCCCCCCACTTGTACGCCACCCATTTATGCCCTGTTCACCCTGTGAACAACTTAGTGTTTAAGGACGACGCCCACTTGAACTTGCTGTTTAAGAGTTCACCTGAACTAAAACCCTTATTCCAGATGTTCAACATGGTGAATAATAAGGCCTTCTTGGTAAACTGTTCTTTAATAATATCCTTCTTTGAATAAGAGTCAACAGATAAGTGTGCGCTTCCCAGCACATCTCCAAAAGCAATTGGCAAGACAATACAGTCCAAGACCACAAGATAAAAGATAATAACGCAAGCACCAACGCCAGCAGCCAAGACTTCGTGTCGAATGTCGATGTTGTGGTGGTTATATATATCGTGGATCATTTAGTTTTAAGGAATAGCCAATCAGCGTATTCGATATGGAGGCCCTATTGAGCAGGTTACCTGATGGTTGTAAGTTAGGTATAAATGTAATATAGTCATAATATGATAATATGATTAAGAAAAGACATAAATTTACATAATTAAAGATGAAGTGCACGTGCACCACGTGACCTTCAACCCGTCAACCTCCATCTTACAAAAGTAATTTATAATAAAAATTAAAAATATGTGCGTTTGCAATCTGCTTACATTGAAATTATGATAAAACCTTTTGGTGCATGCATCATTTAATAAATAAAAACCGTCAACCGTCAAATCTCGCGAGTGCGCGATAGATTGAAGCGAGTCACGAGGGACGACAGCAGATCGAGCAGAGAGAGAGCAGCAGGAAAAGACGTGGATGATGGATATACGAAAATGGCTCAGAAAGAGAAAAAATGCAAGCGACGAAATGAAGAAGATGATGAAAGACATGTTGTGGGAGGAGTTGGAGGAGGAGGAGGAAGAAGACGATCATGTCGATGAAATACCGACAGCTGGCCAACCTGGCCAAGTCAGCCCTGCAGCTGGTCACCAAGCCACCCTAGGCCGACACAGAGGCAGCTCTACAGAGTCCGAGTTGCCTACCCGCGCTTTCAGTGCAAGCAAGGTCTCTAGATAATACTGGATTTGATTACTCGCGGCTTTTTTCACCATATCTGGCTGAGCACCAGTGCCCCAAGGGCGCTCCACCAAAGAAACAATACGGACCTCTATCTGGTGCTGTACTCGGGGTGTGACTGGTCAAGGTTCGCTCACTTCGCCCGAATGACCTGCCTTGGAAAGTGAGAGGACCGAATCAAGTTGTTCTACATTCGGTACCCTGGCCATCTTTGCAGAACAAGAGATCGCTCGTTCGTGTCCTTCTGTGGTACCAGACTAATGAAGTGGCTGATGCTCCAGGGACTTTCAGGAAGGAAAGCAGGGAATTTGAAGGAGGTGGGTTTGGGGTGGATTAACAGGGGTAAGAAAGATCATGGCTTAGGATGGGGGAAGATAGGAGATGGTGGGGAACAGCTGTTTTGAAGACATGGAGGGAAGAGTGGGATTGAAGAGTGTGTGGGAATTTGTTCCAAAGGCGGGCAAAAAAAGAAGGAATGAAAGAATGAACGTCATTCTTGATTTGGGGAATTTGAAGGAGGTGGGTTTTGGGTGGATTAACAGGGGTAGGAAGGATCATGGCTTTGGATGGGGGAAGATAAGAGATGGTGGGGAACAGCTGTTTTGAAGACCTGGAGGGAAGAGTGCGATTGAAGAGTGTGTGGGAATTTGTTCCAAAGGTGGGCAAAAAAAGAAGGAATGAAAGAATGAACGTGATTCTTGATTTTGGTAGTTTTACAAGGAGAGGATTGCTTGCGCACATTGAGCGCACTGCGCAAATGTGGGCGGGACAGTTAGCAGACAGAGCAGTGGGGCGAGGCCGGAGAGGAGAGGGTGGAAGACAGAAAGACCACTGACCTGCCTGCGGCGACAGAGTGAGAGACCCAAAGACTCAGCCTCATCACGGGAGATACCAAAGTTCTTATACGCCTTGATTTCCACAGCGTAAAGCCGAGAAAAGTGAGAGGCGGGAGCACTAGCCCAGACTGGAGAGCAGTACTATATCTGCCTGCGGATGAAAGCTTTGTACGTGGTCAGGGGCGCAGGTGTGCCGATGAAAGACTTTGCATGGCAGAGGATGCCAAATCGGCGACTGGCTTTGGAGGCCAGCTTGGAGATGCGGATTTCCCATGAAAAATCATGGCAGAGAGTGAGGCCCAAAAGTTTGAATGAAAGGACTTCTTCCAAAGGATTGTTGAGAAAGTAGATTGGGTGGGAGGAGTGAGTGGTTTTGGGGGGGGGGTTCCAGCCAATCCTTTCGGAGAGACATCGTGAGAGTGTGAGATTTGTCAGGATTGAAAGACACGTTCCACATGGTAGACCAGCTTGTGATTTTATCCAGATCTGCAGAGAGTGAAAAGGCTACTGCTTGTTGATCTGAGGGATGAAAGATGGTATGGCAGAGGATGGAGTCATCAGCAAAGAGATGTAGAGGATTTTCCAGAGAGTTGGAGAGATCATTGATGAAAACAAGAAAAAGCACTGGGCCCAGAACACTGCCTTGAGGAACTCCAGTCTGGATAGGAAGAGGGGATGAGAGAATTCCATTAAAGGCCACACATTGACTGCCACAGAAGAGGAAGTCTCGATTCATGAGTGGAGATGTCCTTGGATTCCATAGGAAGAGAGTTTGTTGAGCAGAGCGGGGGCAGACCGTATCGAAAGCATGCGATATGTCTCAGGAGATGGCTCTTCTCGTGTCTGGCATTGAGGATCTCCATCCATTGTTGGGAGAGCAGAAGCAGCTTATCCAGGGTAGAGTGACCTGGTTTGAATACAAATTGATGATCGGAAATCAGGCCATTGGAGAAGAGGAAGGATTTAATGACTGAAGCGATGATGGATTCCCTAACCTTGCTGATGATTGGGAGAAGGCTGATTGGTCTGTAGTTGCAAGGATCTGTTTTGGCACCTTTTTATGCAGAACAGTAATGTTTGCTGATTTCCATGCAAGTGGCAGAAGACCTTGAGCAAATGAGAGGGTGAATAGAACAGAGAGAGGTTGAGCAAGAGCAGCAGAGCAGGTTTTTAGGACATGTGGGCTGATGCCGTCTGGACCGGTTGCAGAATCAGTCAAGGTTTGACAGCAAGCTCTCCACCTTTTCAGAAGAAAAGGACACAGAGTCCAGGAACAGATGGGTGCGACTGGGTAAGGTGGGTACATAAAGCGATGGGTTTGGGACACAAGGTTTAGAAGCAAACACAGACTTTAGGCATTCAGCCTTTTCACGTGCAGTGTCAGCTGTGCGGCCATTTGAGGTAAGCGAGGGGATGGAGGGGGAACATACACCAGAAACAGACTTCAATAAATACCACCAGGATTTGGAAGAGGGAAGCAGGTTTGAGAGCTCGGACTAATAGAGATTAGCTCGGACTTGTATTCAGACCAGGTCACTCTACCCTGGATAAGCTGCTTCTGCTCTCTCAACAATGGATGGAGATCCTCAATGCCAGACACGAGAAGAGCCATCTCCTGAGACATATCGCGTGCTTTCAATACGGTCTGGCACCCCGCTCTGCTCAACAAACTCTCTTCCTATGGTATCCAAGGACATCTCCACTCATGAATCGCAGACTTCCTCTTCTGTGGCAGTCAATGTGTGGCCTTTAATGGAATTCTCTCATCCCCTCTTCCTATCCAGACTGGAGTTCCTCAAGGCAGTGTTCTGGGCCCAGTGCTTTTTCTCGTTTTCATCAATGATCTCTCCAACTCTCTGGAAAATCCTCTACATCTCTTTGCTGATGACTCCATCCTCTGCCATACCATCTTTCATCCCTCAGATCAACAAGCAGTAGCCTTTTCACTCTCTGCAGATCTGGATAAAATCACAAGTTGTTTCCTGGCTCTCCTCAGGGTAGGCACACACTTCTTCCAAGCTTTGTGGAAGGAACTGGCATTGCCTTCAATTGGATTTGCCTTCCATGAGGTGAAGGCAAGTTGTTTCAGGACAACTGCCTCACCACAAACTTCAGTGTACCATGGGCGGGAGGAAGGGTCTGGCAACTGAAGACGAGATGGGATCAATCTGTGCATTGGAGAGAGCAGATTTCTTTGAAAGAATTCCCAGGATGAGTTGATGTCGGAGAAAGTAGAGATGGGAGACCAGTTGAGAAGTTTAATGGCTGCTTGACGTCCTTGCCAGTCGGCTTGAGTGAAATGCCAGACACGATAGCACTGAGATTGTTCTCTAATAACAGAAAGAGAGACGTTTACTTTGACAAGCATGTGGTCAGAAGAACCGATTTGAGCAGAGGAAGAACAGCAGATGTTTTCTGGGAAATTGGTCAAAATTAGATCCAGAAGAAATGGAGTACCGTTCATTGAGATTCAGGTCAGGAAGTTGACAGATTCTGTCAGTCCCAATGAGTCGCAGAAGTATTTTGCTGAAGAGTCATTGCAGGTGAGGAAGGTACCCACACCCAGCGAACTGACACAATGGCAATTGACGTCACCACATGTGAGGAAGAGAGAGTTGGGATGAGAGGATAGAAGTTGGTCCATGTTTTCGGCAAGCGAGGTGTAAATGGAGTCATCACTGTTTTGTGGACGGTACAACACACATACAAATGTGAGGTGGGAGAGAGGGTGAGGCCGTAGCCATAAGTATTCCTGCCGGTGTCGGGGAGTGAGGGCAGTGCATGAGAGTGAGGAATATTTTGATGGAGAGCAACTCCACCGCCAGGACGAGGCTCAGGTCTGTCATACCGGAGGAGGGAGTAACCAAGGACAGACACTCGGGAGTCAGAGATGTCTTGATGGAAGAACGTTTCTGTTAAGCAGATTATGTCTGGTTTGTCATTGGCAACCTATATGGAAAGATCTTTCAGGTTTTAGCGAAGAAATCCGGATGTTTGAGGTCCACACTGTTAAGGAAGACTTACGAGAGGAAGCTTTTGGTGCAGGGGAGGAAGGACCAGGGAGAAGGGGGCGGAGAGAGAGAGAGAGAGAGAGAGAGAGAGAGAGAGATGTTAGAGTGTGGGGGATTACAGAAGAGCTAGGGAGAGGGCCGGATGAGGAGAAGAAAAGGCTCGGTGGTGATAGGATGAGGCACAGTGAGGAGTAATGAGAGGGGGCAGAGGGAAGTTGAAGATGGAAGAGAGATGGCAGCTTTGTGGATGTGAGAGGGGTATCTTTGTGTAGGGAGCAAGGGGGGAGTTGGAGGGAGAAGGGTGAGAGGGGAGAGTTGAGGAAGAGGGTGAGGAAGGAGTTTTTGAGAAAGGTTCCCATCATGAGCTGCCTTTTTGTGCTGGTTGCATCATTGGTTCGGGGTGCAGCTATGCCGCTGGATGCAGTGCCCCTATTACCAGTATACTGGTGCTCATTTCACCGACCTCAGAAGGATAGCAGGCTGAGTCAACCCCCTGGTGTTAATTCAGTGGCCAACGGGGCTCGAACCCAGGACCCGAGGATCCCAAGCCACCACCCTAGCCGCTAAGCCAACACCAGGCTCTTTGAGAAAGGTGTGAGGGAAGCTTGGAAGGGGAACAGTGTGAAGGTTGCTGTGAAAGGGAAGCTTCGAGAGGGAGGGGAGATGATAACAGCAAGCACAGAAAAGGGGCAGGAGGGTGATGGGAGAGGGGAAGGATGAGACTTGATTGTGGTGTGGTGAAGAAGGGAGCAGGCAGGGGGAGGTACAATATTTGAGGGGTTGGGAAGAGGGGGAGGTGTGAGAGGAAAGAAAGAGCATGTTTGAAATGTTGAGTGTGCTGATTGAGTGAGATATCTGTTACTGTATGTGAGAATGAAGCCGACAGATGTTAGAACACCACACACTTTGGGACAACAGAGGAGGAGCTGATACTGAAGCAGAAGAGTGAAGAGGTGCCAAGAGCAGAGGTAGGATGAGGGGTAAGGAGAGGGTATAACAGGTGAGGGGTTTGGAGGAGGTAGATGTAAGGAGGTGGAGTGAATTGGCACTGAAGCTGGAAAAAAGGGACGATTGATGGAACACGAACATGCATTACAAACTGGGATTTTGAAATGTTTTAGTCCGAGATACGATTAAAGACATTACGTGAGGGATGCAATCAAGGGGAATTAATAGAATGGAGAAAAGAAACATTGCAATAGTGGGACTTTTTAGGCATGGGATGAAGGAAAGTTCGAATTGAAAACGGTCTTTTAAAGAAGAGTAGTGAATTACGATACAATACACAGAACCACATGTGTGAAAGAGGAAGTTAAAACATTTTAAGAGACTTTTTTATTTTGATAAATATTAGGTAGGATAGGTAAAGGAAAGGTTGAAGAAAGAACAGTGAAGGTGTGTGGTGAATTTGGATCAGCTAAAGTAGGAGGAAGATGGTACATTGACAGGAGAAAGACGAGTCGGTACCGGAAGTCACGTGGTTACGTGGGGTATAAGGTGAGGAGTTGGTTTTTTATGTTGTATTTCTTATATTTTAATTTTAAGACATGAAACAGAGGGTATAGTTGGGCGGGATAGAAGGAGGGTAGAGGGAAAAGTAGCGAAAAATAAAAACTGATGGTAAAAAGAAGATAAATATACCATCAGAGATGGGGAATCCCCCGCCATTGAATGAAAAAGGTCATACATATTCCAGATAATGAGGGAGGTGAATTGGAAACAAGACACCATTTGGTCATCATCTCGAAAAAGTTCCCCAGGGGTGAGGAATGTAGTAACCAAAAATAATTGAAATCAGATAAGCGGTTTTCCATTTATTACAAAAAACATTTTTTTTCAAGATGGCCACCCCAGTCGGCCATCTTGGATCCGGCCACGCCCAAAATTAATAGGGTTCTTCCTTTTCAGGTGGTACATGTGACCCAAATTTCAAATCGATATGGCGAACAGTTTATGAGTTATCGCACTCACAGCTATAAATGTTGACGCCCGGACGGACGGACAGCTGGACGGACAGCCGGACGACCTGGGTGACAACAATATTCCCCTTCCGCCACGCGGCGGGGATAAAAATGCAAAGAAACACGATTGTGCACACAAACGGGAAGAAAGGTAGGCCTCAAAGAAACCCGAGATGAAAAGACGACGAAAACTCAACAATTAGCACAAGTTTTAACACAAGACTGAACGAGAAACACACAGTAAACACAGAGATAACAAAATAACAGTAAAAACGGGACAAAAACGACCGGAAAACTTATCCTTGAGAAAATCAGCAGAGACCCTGGAGGAACCGCCACCGTCGCTCAAGAACCAGAACCGGAAGTACAAAAAGAATGCCTTTATATTCAAAAAGCCTGACACATGCGCTTATATTCCAAAAATCCATGACATGTGTTTATAATGGTAAATGGTCTTCAGATTGGCTGCATAGATGTCAGTTTTTACATCATGGCAGTTTTAATTTTTTGTACCTCGGCAAGAAGTTCTAAATACACTTTCTTTCAGTCCTCGAGCACGTATCTGTTTAAACTTCGCAACAAGTTCGTTTTCCATGTCCGGGTAAAAGGCCCGTCTTCCGCTCCCTACCTTCTTCGAACCTTTCACTCTGAACACTTATTTCCTCATTCTTCACCATACACATCAAAGTCCCCGTGTTAAGTCCAAATTTATTACATGTCTGTAACTGGTTCTTACAAGAGTTGTAAAACACAATGATCTTGATCTTCTTTTCACGGGAGTGTGATCAACGTTTCACTGCCGTGTCCATTTTGTCTTTGATTGTGATGAAAAACGTTGTTTTACGACTCTATCATAAAACTCTTTTCTGACCCTTGTCGTAAAACACCCTGGATGAACAACGTTGTTTTGTAGGTACAACTCTTATAAGTACCAATACCAGATGTGTAAGAAATTCGGACTTGAAGGTTATGTCCCAATAAAACACGAAATACTGTCATGTTTGAGTTGATAATATTTTCAGTTTTCTAAGCCTTATGACGGTTTTATATGCGCTCATGTTTAATGGAGAAAATCAAATAAGGAGGCCATATGCGTTTATTTTTCATATGCGCTTATATTCAAGCACACACTTATTATCCAGATTCTACTGTATATAAAGTATATATATATCACACAGGTGGCATGGTACGACAAGGCGAGATGCAGAGCCAAAGGTTCAATTGAAATGGTTTATTGTCTTCAGTATTCTTGATCTTAAATTATTCCTTTAATAAAATGCAACTTTAAACGAGAGCAGCATACATACACTGGAACAATAAACATGGTCAACTGGGTTTTGCAGACACACAATATACAAGACAGCAATGAAGGCTTTTAGACCACTTGTTTGCACAAGTTTGCATTCACAGTGGGCTTTGTGAAAGTCAGAAATTAGATAATCCTGCAGTATTGCACTGTATATGGTATAAATCGTGTACAGGAATAGATAGGCATACCAGCCCTGCACAATTCCTCAGTACCACCACCACCACTACCGCACTATAGGTAAAAGCCGTGCAAGCCAAGTTCCTGGTATAATCAGTACAGTGTATTTTTTTTAAATATTCAGGAGCCGGTGAGGTACACAGCGATGGACGATACATCAGTCCATAGTATAAGAATCATTCCATGCAGTTATCAAATCTGCTGCTCCATGTGGCACTGGCAGTATCTCTCTACACAAAGATCTCTCTGGGTCAGATATGTGCACAGAAATATGTATGGCTCTCTCTATCTCTCTCACCAACGACTTCAACACCAACAAATGTACTCACCAGTACCTGGATTGTCGTTAAGCTTTCACAAACACCTGTAAAAAAACCATGATGCAGGTTCAGCATCTCCCCCCTGCACCTGAGGCTCTTCCAATAAACCTTAAACCACTACTACCTCCTTCACATTCGACCACTTGAATTAATGCACCAGAATATTTCCAAGTTCCAACAGGTAAATGGCTTGGATTGAAAGGGAAAGATTCACCTCATTTTTCTCGAGTGAATGCCTCACTTAATGATGGGTTCAACAACCTCCATGAATCATTTGGGCTTCTCCATTCTATATATTTGAGTGGGTTCAATTCCGAACAAAATAATATCCGTAAATCATTCTCCAACTCAATCTTTTTTCTTGCATAATGGCATCAAGCAACGATACAGTGGCAAATGGACTCCAGAGACAAATGTCTGACAAAGACAAAGGACAATAAGCCAACAGTACTCTACAGGCATGCAGGCATTTAAGAACCTGCCTCTAGCATCATTAAACTAGTTATTAATAACCACAGAGGTTTTGACTGTCAGGTTATTTTACAGTGGAAAGCCCCAAGTGGGGATGTGAGGATATGTCAAGTAAAATGACAATCCCACCAGGTATGTTCGGTTGTAATTTTGTAGGCGGATAAAACGATGTGTATAACCAGCCACCTTTGCCCCCAAAGGACACCGGAATCCAGCCTTACGTACGGACAAGGCTGCTGGTTGGAATCTCAACTGAACGGCTGGCTGCTTGACGACCCTGCATCCTGGAGACATTAAATGCACTCAAACCATCAAATTCTTATACTATATTCAGATACAAGTATCACAGCATATTCCGCAATATTGCACAATCATTGTATATATGAGTGAGCATTAGAGGCCGCTGCACTCTGCTCGTTTGGAGCTGAAGATCTCAAAATGCTGCTTCCAATCCACCATGTAGTCATTCCATCGGTGAAACTCTTCCTTCCATTGCCTTTCCTCCTCATCGAGGGTAGCTGCAGAACACATGGCATGCATGTCTTTATTATACATGATATAAACCTATGACATATTCAGGAGGCAAGTTGTATTTACGGTTTTTCATTTTACATGGCAGTGATGGAAGTCAGTTGGAAAGAGATGAAGCAAGGACAAGAGATGAATAGTTTTGGATGGTGGATGATTAATATTAACAGATGAAACTGTGATATAAAGTTCTGGGTGGAACAGGTGCAGGCATTTTAATCATTTTATGAAAAACTAACCCACACAAGACCACGTCTGGCAGGTACCCATTTACCTCCGGTTATGATCCCTCTGTGTGAAACAAACCTTTAATCAAACCCAGAGCTCACTCTATCGGGCCCCATCTAAGTGATGCAAAATCTGCACCATGGTAACAGCTAGCATCCGGTTAGTACTCAATGCCAATAGTGAGTATCCAGTTAGGACTGAACCATGGCAACAGCTCACATCCAGTTGGGACAGGATCACGCCAACAGATAGCATCCGGTTAGAACTGGACCATTCCAATGGCCAGTATCAAGTTAGGAGTAGAGCATAGCAACCAATTAGGGTTAGGCAGGATTGGACCATGCCAACAGCTGTAGCACCCAGTTAGTAATGGACTATTCCAAAGGCTAGCACCTGGTTAGGAACAGACCATGACAATGGCTGGTATCTGCTTAGGACAATGCTGCTGGGAATTATGTCACCTGACTGATATTGCATTCCCAATCGCCCATCAGTGGTGCCAATTCCTCTTTGGTAGTGCCCCCACCCTCCCCCAGTGCACAGTTATAATTATAACTCCAAATGAAATGTAAACCTTCCACAGATCCATGACTTACCAGACCCAACCCTGACTCGGGTCTAGCCCGCAACAATGGGTTATCCCTCGGTTAGCACAATACCGCAGGATCAGTATGATGGTGCTGATCACCCTGTTGGTTCACAGCAAGAGGTAGGGGTAAAACGGCACGACCTGCAAGTAAGACCAGTCAATAATCTGATGTCCCCTTGAAAATAGCCAGCCCAGCCACACCCCAAGAGTGGTAGTAATTTGCCGCAGGCTCCCGACAACCGACACAACCTTCACCCCTCTCTCCAATGCAGCATAAATCACCATAGCCCTTCCCCATCGCGGAACAAGCAATACTCACACGTGGACAGAGCCGTGCCATAGAGGCCGTGGGGTTCAGAACATTACAAGATCCAATAAAAGTGGACTATGCTTCAACTTTTTATGACAGAAGGTAAAATATCATAATTCAGGAGATGATGCAGAGTTGTCAAATTGGTTATAATATGAAGAAGGATCATAATGAGGCAAGGGGGTAAACCATATGTGGAGGAAATATGGAATTTGGGTGGGGTAATGATTCAATGGCACATTCTTACGAAATATATTCTTGGATCTTTAAGGCATGATTGCAGAAAGTACTACCAGTTAACCTTCACCAAAGTTAACATGCTCCACAATGCCGTTCCCCCTGCGAGCACCACCAGCAGGCAATTTTAGTCAATTTTGCAGGACATAGGTTTCAGATGAAGTTCAGAGGTGATCATATCTATCGTTCCAATGACTATAATTATGACGATAGATCAAGCAATTTGCCAGTCAGATATTCACTGCAGTGATTAAATGTGCCAATGAGTATGTAAAAGGGGGGGGGGGGGGGGGGGACAAAACTTAAGGGTCCATCTCCATAATCCATATGCCAAAGATGGAAATCCCCCACCCCCTTATCTCTCTCTCTCTCTCCAAATATATTATGAGCATACAAGCAGAGTACCCACCATACAGGCAATCTTATTTCAAGCAAGCAACACGTTCTTATGACTTATACCTTTATTTGGGTGGTATATAGGCAACTGCCAGCTCTGTAGGGGCAAAAAAAAACAAAAACGCTGGTTACGTGCATGAAGCAAAAACACACCTACTGCTTATAATTCAAAACACCTCACGACACTGGAAAACATGGCGACAGGAATACTGCACTGTAAATGGTGGAGACTTCCCACACCTGGAGGTGGCGCTACACAATACACATTTACATCGACAATTTGCGTCCCCCCAACCAAGACCACTGGCAAAGATAAAATACCCTGATACATTAATTGGGGTCATGCTGATCCTCTGGAGCAAGTCTGGATGTAATTGGCCCAGAACTAGAGGAGGAGTAGCACAACAAACAAACAAACCCACAAACAAACAAGAAAAAGATGTCGTGCAGAGCACCATACTTGCAAAATCCACCCCCTCTCCAAAGGTTGCCATGGATACATCAAATTGTCCATTTCATGAAGAATGATTGCATTCTCTCCTGTCCGGAGCCGAGTACCGCCCGGACGCTTCCGGAGCCGAGCACCGCCTGGACGCGTCCGGAGCCGAGCACCGCCCGGAGACAAATCCCACCCGGACACATCCAGAGATAAACACCGTCCAGACACAACCACCATCTGGATATATCCAGAGACAGAGACAGACAAAGAGAGAGCGAGAGAGAGAGAGCGAGAGAGGAGGGGAGAGAAAGGTGGGGGAGGAGTGTGCTGCACTGCATTGGGAGGGGGGTAGATCAAGGATTGGACAAAAAGCGACAGGGGTGGAGTAGGGGAGTTAGCAGAGATAATATATGCTTTATGAACAACACACACACACACACACGATTTTTTTCTGGGAATCGGCAAGTTGGAGTCAATGTGATTTCCGAATACAATACGTACTATAATACAAACCCAAAAACCTTGAGTAGCTTTCACCAAAAACTTTGCATTTTTTTGTCATGGTGTGAGTCGTCACTTTCAAGCATTTTTATAGATATTTCAGGGATATGTTCACAAACATTAATCTTTGTAAACAGCTGTGTGTGACAGGTGGAAAAAAATATTTCAGCTCGCCAATTGAGAAAGCACGTTAATGCAGCAAACAGTGCGGAAATCGAGTGTTATTTCACAACTTGCTCAGGATGACAGAGCACGAACCACTCCCTCAGGACGACGGAGCACGAATCATTCGCTCAGGAAGACGGAGCACGAACCACTCGCTCTGACCGATGTGGCGTGGCAAAAGCATCCGCAGTGAGTGAACGATTCGCTCAGAATGACGTAGCGCGGTACCACTATCAGCAATATCAGCAATGGTTGATAAGGATCAGCTGGCCAGGTTGTGGCTGAATACCAGATAGGATCCCTTTAACTTTAAAGCTGGTCTTCACTGCGCATGCATCAGTAAATGAAATAAAATGAATTTGTTCAAATAATGACTTTATCCACAAAAGAATTGCTGCTTCATGTAGAACAACCCTGGAGACATCGCAAAGTTCAATCGCCTGTGAAATAAACATTGCAGATAATCCACCATGTTGCCTGCTCTCTGTATATATAATATATATATATATATATATATTATATGTATATATATATATATATATACATATATTGTTACGGTTGTGGAAATTCGCATTACACCATTAAGGGCCCTCAGGTGAGATATCTCTGTAAGTACATGTGTAGTTAGCCCAAACCCGTTGTATAGAGGGATTTATGTGATCCATCCGGGCTGCGACGCTTTGAGTTAGCCATTTTTCTGTTCTATCTTTTATTTCAAGCAAACAGCATCTCAACAACCACGCCATCCCCACCACAGGCCAACCACACTACAACCACGCCACCTCACCATCTACGCTACCACATCTTCGCCACTCGCCATTTAATAGGCCCCGTGCGGTTACGATCTCTGCGGAGGACAAACAAAAACCCACCAACGATGCTCGGGGTTTTTCCCGCCCCACCAACGATCTCGGGGTTTTTCCCGCCTGTTTCTCCCGTTTAAATTCTCCGCGCTCGTGTGGTGGAAGTGCGATCCGAGCCGGGGTCAAAGGTGAGAAAAGGTGGGGCCGCTTTTGGGGGAATAATTCTCTGGCCCTGAGCCAAAAACTGACTCCCCCGGCCCCCGCACGGGCGGGGTGGAGGGAGCGAGAGGGCACGCCCCCTTCGAGAGGCTTCTCCAAGAAGCTCGAAGGGAGGGGCCGAAAACGGGGCGGAGCGAAGGCGGAGCCCCGCGCTACAAAAGGCGGACAGCACGACCTTGGTGAGTTGAGTGGAGTTGGTTTTTCGAGGCTTCCTGTCTCCTAAGAGAGTTGGTTTTTCGAGGCTTCCTGTCTCCTAAGAGAGAGTTGGTTTTTCGAGCTTCCTGTCTGCTTGTCTTGTCGGGGGAGAGTCCTGCGCTCGCGGCTTGGCGAGCGACCTGTGAACGGAGGCACGGACGGGAGACGCGGCGGCCCGGTTGTGAGCTGGACCTGTGCGTCCGGACGAGGAGTGCCGGAGAGGGTTCGCCGGCCGCGAGAGAGGTCGGGCCAGGTGCGACCACGCTGACGGTCGTGGGAGAGGACTCACCGGCCCGAAAAGGGAAGTCGCGACTTCTTTTCCTTTTCCTTTGCTTTTTGTAAATGCTTGTGTGGCCCGTCCGTCAAGTAGTATTGTTTTAAGTGTTGCCGTGTGTCGCTTAGTCGGTTGTAGCTCTGCATTTGCTTCTATTGTTTTAACTGTTTTATGTGCATTTTTTCTTTGCTGTATATACGTGCCTTACGTGCCTTCTGTTGAAATAAATGTGCATTGTGTGAACTTGTTCCCCGTTTCGCTGCGTCCTTTCCTTTGTTTGAATTTCCATCTTGCATCATGTAAGGGGTTCGTAGTGGGTTTAAAACACCCGTAATTAATCAGAACCGTCGAGGCCGACGATAACACCGCTCGTTATACTGTAGCACGGACGGACCGCTTAAGCGGTTCGTGTCCGGAGTCGGCCTGTGGCGTGGTACGATCGCCCAGTCGACCACTCGCGCAGGTACTTAGGTAGGTCGAATTTGGCGAGCAACCCTATCCTGCGCGGGTGGGCAATTGGCACGATCGTGGTGAGGTTAAACCCCCACCCGTGACTAGCTCCCGGCGTTGTTCGAGAGGTCACGACTGCATTGTCCGTTCCGGTGGCGAGGCGGCCGCCATTCGAGTCGAGCGCCGATCGCACACCGGCGGGCGCGAATTCGCAACACTGGTGTCCGGGAGTGAGATTCGAATCCACCCCGCCTCCAAGCTAAATTCACGGGAATCGGTTCAGGGTGAGTAGAGCGACCCCCGATTCCCTCCAAATTACGAGCGAGGTAATTTAATCGCGTACGTGAAATAGATGGAGTCTCAAAGCGAGCGGGTGCCGGGTGGATTAGGTATGTGTAATAATTTAGAATCCATGGCCCGGGATGGTACTTGTAATTTTAATCAAAGGGGAAGCTCAACCCCATTTACTGAGCATGGACTTTGCCGGCAATGGAGTCGCACAATGGCGGCGCGATCGCACCTCAGCGCAGCACGGAGCGAGCGGCTATTTATGGTCTGCGAATGGGCGACACGAGGCGAGCGCTCCCAACAACCGTTTCAAACCACGTGGCATGGCAGGCGAGGCAGGCGACATCGCGGGCTTCGGAAACAATTGGAGGAAGAATGGAAAACCGAGCTCGAAAAGAAACAAAAGGAGCACGATTTGGAATTAAAACAACTAAAGGAAAAAATATTGAAAAGTCAAGACGTTCGAAGAACTACAGGAGAAAGGAGGAAAGTCGAGCGGAGTACCTATGAGTTAAAAAGAGAAAGGAGCGAACTAGAGCGAGAGTAGAAAAAGGCAATCGGAAAAGAGAAAGCCTGAACAGGAGAAGAAAAGAGGAAAGAAACGGCAGGAAGAACTAAGGGAATCCAATAGGAAAATGACCGAATTTTGGAAGAAGCATGCAAAATTGGTGATGAGGCAGAAGGAAAGACGGGAAAAAGTTTTGGAGTTACAGGAACTTGAAGACAAAGAGACGGAATTACAAGATGAGCTGGGACGTTGAGGGAGAATTATGGAAAAAGCTTCTGAGTTACAGAAACACCGAAACAAAGAGACGGAATTACAAAACGAGTTGAGATGGTGAGAGAAGAAAGAACAAGACGGAGAATGAAAGTTAAGGAACCACACTGTACAGATCGAACAGCTGGAAGCGAAGGCCAGATTAAAGAATGAGATGCAAGAAAGAGTTATGATAGAAGAACGAATGAGACGGAGAAAGAAATCAGTCAGTTGAAAAGAAATGACGAGATTGCAGAATGAGATGCAAGAAAGAGTAATGAAGGAAGAACGAATGAGACAGGAGAAAGAAATCAGAGATTGAAGGACACAACGAGATTGGAGAGTGAAGAACGAGAGGAACAATGGTATGAAAATGAAAAGAACATGATTTGAGATTGACCAATAAAAGAAAAGGCGAGGCTGGAGTGCGAGGAGATAGACAAAGAACAGCGAATGATACACAAAAAGGAGATTAACCAAATGAAGCAACCATGAAACTGGAAGGAAGGACAGGAAGGAAACAAGGAAGAAGTGAAAAACAGCGAATGAAACACAGGAAGGAAATGAGCCATTGAAAGAACGATGAGATTGGAAAATGAAGAGCAGGAGGAGCAGTGGGAGAAGAAACAACAACTAACGAGATTAAGTTAACCAACTCGAGAGGAAGCAGAATTGGTGTCCACGGAGATTGAAAACTCCGGAGGGAAATGAAGAACTCAGAAAGTTCCGAGAGGAGGAACGGCTAAAAGGAGCCAGGAAATGAACAGCACAATGAGTGGGATGTGTGACAGCACCACAGGAATAATGTTAGTGGTGCGGGACTTGATTGACATCACTCGTCGGATGAAACAACAATTAGGGCAAACCCTGAAAATGGAACAGTGAAATAATAACGGGAGCCGGGTGACTGAAACGTGTAAGACGAGACACCGAGGTGACGACGTCCAAAAAATCAAAAGAGACAAAGATCCAGGAAGAAACTAATAGACACGAAGAGACAATAGAATAAAATGGATAGAGACTCGGGAGATAGAAAAAATAGAGGAGAGACTGTACGAAACGATAAAGACGGGTTAAAAACGAGCACACCACACGGAGTTAGTGGAGATAATGGGGCGAGCTGGCAGAACGTGTGGACCCGGTGCAAGCAGCTGGATGGCTCCTTCGGGAGCGGAGGAGACGCTGTTCTCTTGAAGCGGATCACGACCAGGTGGGTTCGTCGTGCTTTGCGAGGTCGAGGGGATGAGTGCTGTGGACGGGTGCAACGGAGCTGGGGGTATGGAGACCCCGGAACCCTTGTGGTGGCGTAGTCCCCGGTGTGATTGTCCCGGCCGTGAATGTCCCGTGTGTTGGTGAGAGGTGTGAGTGCGATCGCGTGTATGGTAGCCCCGCGTGTGCCAGAAACCCCGTGTGTGAGTGTTGTGTTTGCGAGTGTGCCGGAGTGCGTGCTTCCCAGCACGCCGTGTGTTCAAGGGGCACCGCAATGGAAGAGGCCGTGTGTGTGAGTGAAACGGCCAGTATGAATGAACACCGCGGGTGAGTGCCCCCGCGTTGTGAGTGGTATGGTGTGTGTTGAGGGAAACGGCACGAGTGAGTGAGCGCCGAGTGTAGGGAGAGAACAGCGTGTGTGAGGTCGCTGTGTGCAGGGAGATGTCGGTCGCATGCGTGAGCATGCAACCGCGTCTACCGGGGTGAGTGAAGTCGTGATGTGGGAGTCTCGTGACACGCGGGAGGTTTGAGCGCGTGTGTCGAAAGGAGACGGAGACGACTGCGACAATTGAGAGACATGGGCCGGGTAGCGCCGTAGCTGCATTGGGGACCGCGCCGGTTTGCACGGCAGCGAACGAGGTCCGTGCTGTGCAACGCACGAGGCCGCACGTGCTCGCTTGCGGGAGTGAAACCCGGTCCGGAAACGCCAGCGGTGGATGTTCCGATCCCACGGACGGACAAAGTTAGGCAGGATTTCGGATTTGGACCGGACGGGTTCTCCACGCAGCTTGTGTTAAGCTCCAAAGGGCAAGCACATGTGTTCGCGTGGGGAACCCCTCGAGACGCGAGGCTTTTTTTTTTGATGCGCCGGGTGACGTCATGGCTGCGTGTATGGTTGGAATCCGCAGGAGGGTGAATCCCTGCCGGATGGGCCGTCCAAGAGGACGAGGGACGCGAACAGCTGCCATGACGTCAAGCCAAAGGAGCGCGGCTGTGAATTGCCGCGCTGGTGCCAGGTTGCGAGATGCCCGCTGGCGCTGCGCGAGAAAAAAAAGAAAAAAGAAAGCAAGCCTCGCTTTCGGTGAACAGATTCCCGGGCATGGTGGAAACCCCCTGCCTGGGCACAGGATGACACTAGCTAGGGGAAGGTAGCTTAGCTAGACCGCTTCATGGGCAGGGTAAGTCCTCATGGAGTCCGTGGAATGGATTAGGTAGAGGGATGTTAGGTCAGATTTAGGTTGGGAAACTGATTTTTGATTATTTCGAAGACAGAGACAGACTGTGGATGTGTAGCGGGGACGTAGCTTAGCTACGTAGTGTTAAAAGGAACGTGCTATAGTGTAAGGGACGACGTGGGAGCACGAGGTAGTTAGGGATGTAGTGAACAGGTGGAGGATTCAGCGATGGGTGTGTTGAAGATTGTGAGGTGGAAACAGGTTGAGTGAGTGAGGCCAGTGGTCTGTGTGTATGGAGTGATTGTGGAATGCATGGTGCGATGAGTGATTGGGGGGAGGAGTGACTCCCGCCCAAGGACCCCAGGTCATGTAAAGTGAGTTAGTGGTTAGTTAAATTGACAAAATGGAGGTCGTTTGCTGTTGGTGGAGTGTAGCTCGATACCTATTGGAGGGTTGCAGGCCCTGTTGACGGGCTGGGAGCGTGGCTGCGAAAGGTGGTATCGCTGAGTGGTACCCGGCACTGCTAGTCGCCGTGTAGCCAAGGGCCCATGGGGCCGGGATAGCTAGTGGGACGGTGCGCCGCATATGCGGGGGCCCGGGCGCCATTAGCCGCGTGGCAGTGTTGTGGGCACGGTGCCCCTCGAAAGGGCCGGAAGCCAGCCTGCCACTGAGCGTTTCAGGGAGTCGCCATGGAGGCACTCCCAGTGTTTAGGGAGCTGTTAGGCTCGGAGCAGTGTAGTGCCCGGGGCGCCATCGTTGGGGATCGCAGAGGGTAGTTCCAGCAAGGGACCACGCGTCCCAGCCGTGAGACCGTGGGAGGTACGGAGAAAATTGGGGCGAGGCCCGAAATTTGAGAGGACACCAACACAGGCGACGGATCCTGGTTTTAGAACAGATGGTAAGCGAGAGGCGCTGTTGAAAGCCCCGGGGTAGTTTAACAGTTAAATGGATAGGTAGATTAGGAAGTGTACCCTCCCCCATCCATCCCTTCGCTCTCGTTGTGCCCTGGACCCACTTTGGGTTAGATCGCTGAATCCGAGGAGGCCATCCTGAGCTTCATTGGCCTCGACACAGGACGCTAGCTCCCTCATCTCCCTCCAGAAGGAACGTAGGGGTTGGGAGTAGCTAGGAGACATAGTAAGCCGAACAAGACGATAAGGGGGTTAGGGACGAATTATAGTGGAGATGATAAAATAAAACAAAAATTAATTGGGCTAAATTGGTTTTACAATTAAGGAGTGGGTATGGACAGTGACAGGCAAGCGATAGGTGGGAGGAACAAGTGGGTAGTTCCGGCCGCCTTCAGAGTGCCAGCACCACCGCACTCCCTCCACCGACCTGCACTGACGGCAAGAGGCCGGCCACTTCATCGGCTGGCTGTTTGCTGCGAGGCCTGTACCGGCCGGATCGTCAGCAGCTGTGTTGCTTCAAGGCCTGTGCCGGTCACTTCATGCCGGCTGTGTTTGCTGCATGGCCCTGTTTTGCATGCCTTGCCTGCATCACCTTTGCCATGCCATGCCTGCTGCCTCGTCCATTTTGCCCCGTTCTGTTTTGATTTGCCCCCCCTTGTTCATTACCATGTGCGCCAGGACGATGTGAAGCTGCAAGGACTGTCCTGTTGGCAGCTACAACACGGGCCTGCAGTGGCGTCCGTGCGCCGGTTGACTTGTTTTCTGCTTGCAGAGTCCATTGATCCTGGGCCATGGAGTAGTGTAAAATTTATAAGGTTAAGATTACTGTAAATTGAGGCGCCCCCGCATGTCTGTCTAGCGCCGCATTTTTATTTAAGTCGTCTGTATGAGTGTTTTGTTATAGTTACTCAGCCCTCAGGTATTTATTTTGGGGACACGAAATCATGAATGTCGCACTAGGATCCGAAGGTAAAACGTACTAGGGAGAACATACACATGATGGCACACGAGAATTTGACGACTCGGGACGAGTCTGTAAAAAGGGGAGGGGTAGTGTTACGTGTGGAATTCGCATTACACCATAAAGGGCCTCAGGTGAGATATCTCTGTAAGTACATGTGTAGTTAGCCCAAACCCGTTGTATAGAGGGAATTTATGTGATCCATCCGGCTGCGACGCTTTGAGTTAGCCATTTTTCTGTTCTATCTTTTATTTCAAGCAAACAGCATCTCAACAACCACGCCATCCCCACCACAGCGCCAACACACACTACAACCACGCCACCTCCACCATCTACGCTACCACATCTTCGCCACTCGCCATTCAATAGGCCCCGTGCGGTTACGATCTCCGCGGAGGAACAAACAAAAACCACCAACGATGCTCGGGGTTTTTCCCGCCCACCAACGATCCTGGGGGTTTTCCCGCCTTGTTTCTCCCGTTTAAATTCTCCGCGCTTGGTGTGGTGGAAGTGCGATCCGAGCCGGGGGTCAAAGGTGAGAAAAGGTGGGGCCTCTTTTTGGGGGAATAATTCTTGGCCCTGAGCCAAAAACTGACTCCCCCGGCCCCGCACGGGCGGGGTGGAGGGAGAGCGAGAGGCAGCCCCCTTCGAGAGGCTTCTCCAAGAAGCTCGAAGGGAGGCGGGCCGAAAAACGGGGCGGAGGAAGGGCGGAGCCCGGCTACAAAAGGCGGACAGCACGGACCTTGGTGAGTTGGGAGGGAGTTGTTTTTTCGAGCTTACTGTCTCCTAAGAGAGTTGGCTTTTCGAGGCTTCCTGTCTCCTAAGAGAGAGTTGTTTTTTCGAGGCTTCCTGTCTGCTTGTCTTGTCGGGGGAAGGTCCTGCGCTCGCGGCTTGGCGAGCGACCTGTGAACGGAGGCACGGACGGGAGACGCGGCGGCGCCGGTTGTGAGGTGGACCTGCGCGTCCGACGAGGAGTGCCGGAGAGGGTTCGCCGCCGCGGAGAGAGTCGGGGCCAGGTGCGACACGCTGACGGTCGTGGGAGAGGGACTCACCGGCCACGAAAGGGAAGTCGCGACTTCTTTTCTTTTCCTTTGCTTTTTGTGTAAATGCTTGTGGTGGCGCCGTCCGTCAAGTAGTATTGTTTTAAGTGTTGCCGTGTGTCGGTCTTAGTCGGTTGTAGCTCTGCATTTGCTTCTATTGTTTTAACTGTTTTATGTGTCATTTTTTCTTTTGCTGTATATACGTGCCTTCTGTGTGAAATAAATGTGCATTGTGTGAATTGTTCCCCGTTTCGCTGCGTCCTTTCCTTTGTTTGAATTTCCATCTTGCATCACGTAAGGGGTTCGTAGTGGTTTAAAACGCCCGGTAATTAATCGGAACCGTCGAGGCCGACGATAACACCGCTCGGTTATCACTGTAGCACGGAACGGACCGCTTAAGCGGTTCGTGTCCGGAGTCGCCTGTGCGTGGTACGATCACCCGGTCGACCACTCGCGCAGGTACTTAGGTGGTCGAATTTGGCGAGCAACCCTATCCTGCGCGGGGGGCAATTGGCACGATCGTGGTGAGGTTAACCCCCCGTGATTAGCTCCCGGCGTTGTTCCGAGAAGGTCACACTGAATTGTCCGTTCCGGTGGGCGAGGCGGCCGCCATTCGAGTCGAGCGGCCGATCGCACGCCGGCGGGCGCGAATTCGCAACAATATATATATATATATATATATATATATATTATATATATATTATATTATATATATGACCTAGGTGTTGGTGTAGTGGTTAGGGTAGCGTTGGGATCCAAAGTCCTGAGTTCAACCCCGTTGTTCCAATTGAATTAATACACACCAGGAGGTTGACTCAGCTGTCATCCTTCGAGGTCGCAAAGTGAGTACAGTGTACTGGGCCGGGTGTATGCCCCGGTTAGAATAGGTGTACCATATCCTGTGTCGTAAGAGGCGACCACGGTTGCGTCAGGAAGGGCATCCAGCGTAAAACCTGTGCCAATCATTATGCGGATCATAACGGATGATCCGCTGTGGCGACCTAACGGGAGCAGCCGAAAGAAGAAGAAGATATATACAAGCCGTTAGGCGGACATGGGTAGTCGCCTACCCAATAGAACCTGACGCGATGGGCCCGTTCGATGGGGAATGACCTGAGGATTAAGCACAAGAAAATCATGATTCTAGCTTCAAGGGTTAATGCTGCAGATTGTATTTTCCTTAAAATACCCCACATTGAGGTTTTTCGGCCGTTGCTAGGCAACGGAGGGTGCCATAGCAACGGTTTCTTCTCACACATAACTAGGACACCCATGAACCTACCATACCAGTTCATGTATATTTGACTCATAGTCTCTGAGATATAACGATTGTAATTCGAATTCATTCAGCTATCTTGCGTTCATGGTCGTGAGTTGACATAGCTGATCTCACAGTCGCTCGTGACCCGATTTTTGATTTTCGAAAAAAATAATTTTTTATGATTTTAAAAAATTTCAAAGTCCGTTGCTAGGCGACGGTGGTGTCCATAGCAACGGTTCTCATTTGCACACAACTAGGTCATGGTATGAACCTTTCCCACCAGTTTCATCGAAATCGCCATTGTATTAACGGAGCACTGGACCGAACAGACAGAGGACAGACAGAAAACAAACATATCGAAGGAAATACTGATAATAAGGGAAGAACAATTTCAATTTTTTTTTTTTGAAAAAAATTTTTTCTCGACGAGATCGACTACCCAATATCTATCTAATCTATCTATATATATATATATATATAATATATAATATATATTACATACATATGAATATATATAACATATATACACACATATATACATATACAGTCAACCCCGCTTCATCGCGGTTCCCCTATAGGCGCCCCCGTTCATCGCGGGTTTTCCCTTGGAACGTAACTAATTTTTCTGCGATTCCCCCGGTACATCGCGGTAATATATGTATAAAAATAAATTATTTAAGCATAAATATAACGCGTGTGCTCGACCAGTCACACAACGCACGAGACAAAGTTTCGCTTGTGAACTTCGAATATTTTCTACGTTTTTTCTCCAAGCCCCAACGATGGCGCCCAAGCCCCTGCACCTTCGAAGGTTTCTGCAAGGAACGCAAGCGCCAGAGGAAGGTCCTGGGAGCCTCCAGGAGAAGGTTAGGTAAAGGTGTTCGATATATGCTCGGGAAGAAAAAGGTTGCCGCCGTGTGGACGAGCACTGTTCATACCCGCACCTCAAAACCGACCAGACCAGACTATCGATCTCCGGCACCTCAAACCCAATCACTGCCAAAACCGACCAGACCAGACCAGTCGATCTCCGGCACTCAAACCCAGCTCACTGCCAAACCGACCAGAGACCAGTCGATCTCGGCACCTCAAACCCAATCACTGCCAAACCGACCAGACCAGACCAGTCGATTCTCGGCACCCTCAAAACCCAATCACTGCCAAAACCGACCAGACCAAGACCAGTCGATCTCCGGCACCTCAAACCCAATCACTGCAAACGACCAGACCAGTCGATTCCGGCACCTCAAACCCCACTCACTGCCAAACCGACCAGACCAGTCGATCTCCGCACCTCAAAGCCCAATCACTGCCAAACCGACCAGACAAATCGATTTTTGGGGAGGCGTCCATTCATCGGCGATTTTTCACTTAGCGCGGGAGGTTTGGAACGTAACCCGCGAGAAACGGGGGATTACTGTTGCATATGTATATATACACATATACATACATATATATATATACAGTGGGGAAACAAGTTATTTGATACACTGCCGATTTGCAGGTTTTCCCACTTAAAAACCACGTAGAGGCTGTAATTTTTATCAAGGTCACTCAACTGTGAAAGGCGGAATCTAAAACAAAAATCCTGAAAATCACTGATTTGTTATTGTTTTTTATTTTAAATATTTAATTTGCATTTTATTGCATGAAATAAGTATTTGATCACCTTACCAACCAGTAACGAATTCTCGGCTCTCCACAACCTGTTAGTTTTGTTTTTAAGAAGCCCTCACATTCTCCACGCATTATCTGTATAACTGGCACCGATGTTTGACTCGTTATCTGCATAAAAGACAGCTTCGTCCACACTCAAGTCGATCAGACTCAAACCTCGTCCGAACATGGCAAGAACACAGAGGGCTGTCTGAAAGCGATCAGGGACAAGAATTGGTTAAGCTTAGCACAGCGGATGGGCTACAGACAGAGTAAAGGCCGCTTGTGAGAACTGGCAACAACTATTGGTCATTTATGAGAAATGAGAAGTATCAGATTAACAGTCCATCTCCTCGCGTCGTCTGGCTCCAGGCAAATCTCACCTCGGGAGCCTCAATATCGATGAGTAGAAGGTGAGGAATCACCCAGAACTAACGGCAGACCTTGGTCATACCTGAAGAAGCTGGGACCACAGATCAAAGAAACCATAAGTAACAACACTACCCGTCGTAGATTAAAATCTATGCACGCGACGCAATTCCCCTCTGCTCAAGCCAGCGCATGTCCGGCCCGTCTGAAGCTTGCCAACTGGACGCATCTGATGATGCCAGAGCGAGGAATAGGAAAGTGTCTTGTGTCTGCTGAACCAAAATAGAGATTTTGTTATGTAACCCACTCGCCGTGTTTGGAGAATGAGAAGAGACGATACAACCCCAAGATACACCATCCCCGACGATGAAGGCATGGAGGTGAAAACGAATCACTTTGGGATGCTTTGTTCGCAAGGGGACAGGAGACTGCACCTTTTGAGGGAGACTGGAATGGGCCAGTTGATCCCAGAATCTTGCACACAACCTCCTTCTCTCAACAGGCATTGAAGATGGCGGCTGGCGTGTCTTTCCTAGCCATGACACGCCCGAAACACACACAGCCGGGCAATACCATGGAATGGCTCCGTAAAAGCTCTCAAGGTCCTGAGTGCCTCTGCCAGTCTCCAGACCTGGAACCCAATAGACAATTTTGAGGGAGCTGAAAGTGCTGGATTGGCGCAGCGACAGCCCGAAACCTGAAGATCTGAGAAGATCTGTATGGAGGAGGAGCCAAATCCCTGGAAGCTGCAGTTCTGCGTGCAAACCTGGTTAAAAACTATAGGAAACGTGGCTCAAGTCTCTGTATTGCCAAACAAAGGTTTCTGTCCAAATATTAATCTTTTCTGATGTATCAAATACTATATGTACATGCATAAAAGCAAATTAATTATTTAAAAACATACTAATTGATTTCAGATTTTGTTTAGATTCCCTCTTCACAGTTGAAGGTTACCTATATATAATTACAGACCTCTACGTGAGCTTGTAGTGGGAAAACCTGCAAACTCTCAGTGTATCAAATTCTTTGTATCTCCCACTGTATATATATATAAATATATAATATATAATATATATTATATATATTATATATATATATATATATATACTGTATAGATACACATATACATATATATATATATAATAAACATATCATATATATACACACAAAATATATACATATTGTTACGGCTGTGGAAATTCGCAAACACCATCAGGTCCGTTAGGTGAGATATTTTTTAAGTCATGTATAGTTAGCCCAAACCCATTGTTTAGAGGGAATTAAATGCGATTCATTCGGGCTGCGACACTTGAGTTAGTCGTTTTTCTGTTCTTTCATTATTTTTGTACCAACCACATTTCAACCTCAACCACGCCACCACTTCAACAACGCCGCACGCCATCACATCACACAACAACCACCACCATACTCTCTCGCCACTACCCCGCTGACGAACGCCATCCTCCACGGTCCAACTACGACGGTTTCCGCGTTGGAAACCGTCGAACGCGAGAAGGGAAAGAAGAAGTCACCACAACGATGGCGCGCGGGTTTCCGCCTGTTTTCTTCCTGGCCCGGCGCAGGACTGATTTTCCTCGCCCCCCCCCCGCATGGCGCGGGGAGGGGGAACGAGAGGGAACGCCCCTATTCTCGAAGCGCCTCGAAGGGGGGGTGGAGCCAAAGGCGGGGCGGAGAAACAGGGCGTGGCGCCGGAGTATAAAAAGATGCGGCGCGCTGGCGGAGTCTAGCGGTGAGCTTCTTGTCTCGCTCCTCGTGATGGTGCTTCTTTTCGTCCTGCTTCGTCTCTGCTTGTTCTTGTTCTGGGGCCTGTTCGGTGTGCTCTGGCTCGGTGTACGCAGTCGGTGCTTGGTCCGTTGCGTCGGGGACCAACACGAGCAGGCACGAGGCACGCCGGAGAGGCTTCGCCGACCACGCTCGAACGGAGTCACGGCCAGACGGACCACGTCGGAGGACGGTCGCAAAGGACTCGAATCAGGAAGTCGCACTTCCATTTTCTTTTGGGTTCTGTGTGAACGTGTGTGTGTGGCGCCATGTCCGTAAAGTAAGAACTGTGTAAGTGTGGCGTTGGTACGCTAGTCGGTCTTAACTCTTTTCTATGTGATATATGTGCATTTTGCTAATTCGTGGCTATAAATACCTGCTTTATGTGTGCTATCTGTGTGTGTGTAAATAAAATGCTTTCTTGTTTGATTGTTGCCCCGTTTCGCTGCGTCCTTTCCTTTGTGGGTCTCCATTTGCTTTACGTAAAGGTGTTGAGTGGGCGCGGGACGCCCGATATTTAATCAGGAATCCGTCGAGCCGACGATACACACCCTCGGGTTATTCCGATAGCAACGAACCGGACCGCTTAAGCGGTCCGTGTCCGAGTCGACCTGCGGCGATGCAGACGCCCGGTTTACCATCCGCGTGGGTACTTAGTAGGTCGAGTCGGCGAACAACCCTATCCCACGCGGGGTGCGATTGGCACGAGTCTTGGTGAGGCGAAAGGCCCACCGTGACAGATCCCGGCGTTAGTCAGGGAGGTCATCGACAGGAATTGTCCGTCCGGTGGGCGACGACGGATTCGAGTTACGTGGTCGATCGCACGCCGGCGGGCGCGAATTCGCGACAATATATATACACACACAACACGCACCGTGCTAAACCAATAAAAGAAATGACAGGGAACGAGCTGGGACATTCAACAAGAGGGGAAGATATATATTCCATGTAACCCGGAGCAATAACCAGGAGTCCGAGCTGGGAATCCGAGCCCACA
>CM068957.1:71538237-71553151 GCA_035128595.1 Eptatretus atami | reverse complement strand
TCTCACCTACGGGACCTTTATGGTGTTTGCGAATTTCCAGAGCCGTAACAATATATATATATATATTTTTTAATTCCTTTAATTTAATTGATACTATTTCATGAAACCATGCTGATTGAGATGGAAGATTAGTTTACTGCCCACAAAAAATGGTTATTTATAACCAGAGATGTTCAAAGTAAACATGAATGTGTGCTCCAATGAAATCGTTCATATGGTTCTGTGGGAATTACAGTTCTCACTCGGATGTGTAGTGGAGCAAACAATGGCTGCATCTGTGAGAGGTAACCATGAATGTTAATATGTAACTCGGTTTGTTTGCTTGATCAAAAACCTCATAAAAGTGGTGCAGTTTGGTGATCACCCTACAAAGTGAAGCAGGTAACATATTGTTGCAGTTTTGGAAAGACCACAGGGAGTCACATCCAACACGTAATGAAACCCTGGAGTTTAGATATTTCCATAGAAATTCTGCTAAGTTAGATTACCTTTCCCCTCATATAAGGGACAGGGAAATGAGTTGTGATTGCAGTTAAAACAATCGCCATTGTTCTCTTAATAATTCTCCAACTTCGTACTCAAACCTCACTCCCCAACTCAGTATTTAAATCTCATTCACGAACCTTCATTCACCACTCCGTACTCAAACCCCCTTTTCGAACTTTCACAGCTCCATACTCAAACCACATTCTCAAAAACCCATTCTCATGCTTCATTTACAAACCACTCATTTCAACAGTGCTTTGATCGAGTAATCGCCATTTCAGCGCTACAAATGTCCTTCACATTGCACCATTTCAGTGCTCCAAGTGTCCTCCACACTGCATCATTTTCAAAGCTACAAGCATCCTCCACACTGTGCCATCGAAGGTTTTAGCGGCCCCGCCCCCATGCTCCGGGGACGAATCAACACCGCTGGATCACAGCATGCAAGTGAATCGGCATGGCTGGACACCAAGGAGTGAATGTGGTTGCAGACAGTACAAAAGGTAATAAAGACCCTGACAGAAAGTTTGTAAACAGAAGTTCCAGTTCCAGAGTTCAGGTCCGAAAAGCAGAAAGGTTCGAGAGAAAGGGTCAGTCAGTCGGTGCTCGGTGCAGAATCTGGAGTTGAGAGTGAAGGAGGAAGTCCTGCCTAATGAGTCAGTGCTGTGCTCCGAAGTGCAGAGTTCACGTTCTGGAGAGAGGGACCGACCTGGCCAGATTGATTTCCGTGAGCACAGTACCAAGCGGAGCGGGCGCTGCATTGCACCAAGCAGAATAAGCACTGACCAAGCCAAGCCAGCAGAACTGATCTCTCTATTTATCTATCTATCTATCTATCTCTGTCATCTTTCACACACCCATCATACATATACCCTTGCATCTTCCAACACATACACCTCATTGACTCGAATTTTCAAAGCTTGCACAAAACGCTACTCTACCACACTGCACCTTACACCTTGTTTGATATGTGTGAGCTGTCCAGCTCATGTATGGGTGAGTCCAGGGTCGAAACCCATACTCCACCGACTTCTCTTCCCTCTGTCTACCCCCCTTTCTTATCTAATTTTCCTGGAATGTATGAGATGCCTATGTTTTGTTCAATGATAAGGTTGACTGTCAAAGGGGTTTGTGTGCATAAGGGCTAAGATTTTTCTCATGCGACACTGAATATTCCAATAAATACGTGCTTGATTCAACAAAGACCTGTTATTTCTAACCTGCCCATGTGTCTTTCCTCCATTGGTTAGACATAGTAAGTAATTAGTAGACCTGAATTTGCCCCAATGATTCACTACGGTAGACGGTCGCCAACATTTCCACTGATGATAAATTGCTCGGCCATCCTAGAACAATAAATAGTGGAAATGTTGAAAGCACAGGCCTTATCTGGTGTAACAAATTCACCGGGTAGGTAATGCGGGATTTTGACTCGGGGACCCTACCAGAATTAGTCGTTTCAGACGGTGCCTGTGGATGTTTAGCAGTTAGTCGTCATGCAGAGTTATCTGCGACCCGTCGACTTCAGGGTCAAAGATCGGCGGGAAGCGGATCCGAGAGAGGACATTCATGACCCGGCCGGCCAGCCTGTAACAATACGATGTCACTTGGTACAGATATGACTCTTTCCATCCCTCCCTCCATAAAATCTCGATATTGACCAATGTTGAAAAAAACAAAAGTGAAAATCCAACATTTAATTGTCTGTAGTCACATTCAGTTCTGGATTTGTCATGGTTAGACACTATCTTCTCTGTTCTGAGAAGCTGTATTCTAAAGCTGTGGATGGAGCTGTTCCAGAATTGTCTTGTTTGGGTTTTTGATAATTGTTGGTAATAAGTTGTTGATGTGATGTACTTGCATGTCTTGTCGAGAGCCTTTGTGTGCACTTTTGTACTGAGTTTGTGTGCCCTTGCCCAGGCAGCATGCTCTTGTGGACCTTATTTGGGTCTGTTTCCTCGTTCGGGTATATCCTCCCCTTCCTCATTTCCTTTTCATTCCCTCCCCTGCTTTTTGCACCACTGCTCCACTGCTGGTGTGTTGCCTTTTTCCCCGTCACCTTGCTCTTCCATGAGCCTCGACTTCGTAGAAAACACAAAGTCACGCCTACATGATGATCTGAGTGATGTAATGAAGTGAGGCAGGAAGCTTTACTAACCTGTACTTTTAACAAGTTTGGGCATGAAGTCGTTCCAGAAAACACATTGCTGGGTACGATGACCCTGCAGGAGTTGTGATGCGCTTGTACTCAGGTTACGGATATGTGGGTGCTCCCTGCTGTACAATGGCCACAGCTCATGCTTCCCTCTGCTTCCCGGCTTCCTGTTCATGGAGAAGCAGAAATGAGTGTTGGAATCTTTGAATTACTTCAGATGGACATCAATCAAAATGTAAACTTGTGAATAAAAGTATGCATGGTTCTCAAAAATAGAGTTTTCCTGCATGTGTCTATGTCTAAAGACCCATGAGGAATGAAAAGATCATTTCATCGAGATGCTGGGGTTTTTTTAAAGTTGAAATTTGCCCAAAACAAGGCTAAGAGCCACTAAATATGAAGGGCTACAGAGAAAAAGAAGAGGAGGTAAAACTGGCAAAACTTTCACGGAGTCCTGAAACAAGGAAACCTCTTCACAGGACCATTGTGGAGGAGGGGGTAACTAGGGCAGATTGCTATGAAAAAGAATGACAGAAAATATTTGAGCATCTCACCATCTTCATACACCATGTCCCATTACAGGTACCCAACAACACCAGACCTGATCTAGCTAACTATCAGTACAACTGGCAAGGTGTCTCGTCAGAACTGATTCAGCATCATTGGTTATCTGGGATTAGTATATGTTGGCAGTTCGAGAAGTATTTAAGAAGATATAACACTTAACTGCAAGTCTTTCATGAACAGGCTTGTCAGACCTCACGTTTGTCTGGAGCTGGTTAAAACAGAAACTTGGAATTTGCCCAGGGTACTGGCAATAACTTGCCTACTCATTGGGAAACACACTGGGATTTTTCACATCTACCAGCAATTGATGCAGGCAGATGGACCGCCAATTTAACATTGCCACAGACACATGGGGCAGAACCACCTTCATGTGTTTCCCGACACAAATATAAACTTTTAACCTGGTGCCTGCGAAGCACCAAGGTGAATGTTTGTAGTCGTGTCGAGAAACAAAGCAAGACGATAAAGCTCAAAAGAGAATGCACCTCCTTTAAAACTATTCTGCTGGCCCAGAAAAATGAGTCAAGCAATAACTATCTCAAAATTATAATGTAATAAATCCACAGGGTAGTCTCAAGGTGAAATTAAAAGAAATAATAAATAAAATAATTAAAAAAAAATCAACAACACAACTACAGGAAGCCCTCGCTTAACATTATCTTGTCATTAAATCACTGATTTATTAGAGAACATACTCGTTTAAAGTCATTTTACCTCTAATATGGTACAAAACTAATGGTTTTCCTCATTTTAATAAAACTAATGTATAAACCATACTGTAAATACCGGTGTACAAGCTGTATCGTAAATACTGGTGTATAAGCCCATCCAGAGTACGTACAGTATAGGCCTTATATACAGAGCTGTGCATCGATAACCGGTTGGTCATGGGCTGAAGTTACTCAGGTGTACATGTATGGTGTGTGTCGGCAGTTGTGGCCTGAATGTGTCAATGACTTGAAAGGATTTAAAGATGTCTCCGTTATGAAGAAAATTATCCTCGCCTTGGCCAATAAAGCAGGTTTTGATGGTGTAAGAAGCTGACGTTATACTTCTGCAATCACACAGAGAAGAGCTAACTAATGAAGAACTCAAGTAACTAGAGACGATGAGAAAAAAGCAACTATGATGATGATATTTTATTATTTGTTTAAAATTATTTAAAATTTATACTCTATGTGCAAATTATATGGGCGTAGTGGTGCCTATATTATTATATGCTGGGTGTCGTGGTGTGAGCCTGTAATCTGGCTACTTTGAGGCTTAGGTTGGGGGATTGCTTGAGGATAGTAGCTCTGCACTGTGCCACACTAAACAGTACAGAGCAGTCCGGCTGATATGGCGACACACAACCCAGATTGTCAGGTCAGGCCAGATCAGATCTGTGACTTGCTGCAGGTATCATGTAAAACCTCAACTAACCTGTTCATGGTTGAGTGTAGGTGACTAAAGCAGCTCCCCCCACCAGGTCCTCCTGGTGAGAAGGGCATATGGATATGGACACCCAGCAGGACTAAAACCAAAACCTGTCAAAGGGTGGAAGAGCTCCTTTTGAGTTAATTACCATCCATATCTGGTGGCCAACTGTGTCTGTGGATGTCGTCCTTCAGTGAGTTACCTTTTCTAGGAGGTGGGTGGCAGGATTTGCACTCTGGCCACCATAAAAACATTTCACTCTGCAACAAACCACATGAAGAGGTGTGTTGCGGGGTGTTGCTGAGGTGTCGTCCACCAGACGGCGGTCTCGGGTTAACCTGAGGCGATCTCTTTGGGTGGGTGCCTGGAATGTCCTATCCCTAAAAGATGGGGATTGGCTCAGCATCTGCCTGGGGGACAGACAGACGGAGGCCTCTGGAGTAGCAGCAGAAAGTGGACGCAGCGACGCACTGTGGTGCATGCTCCCCATGTATGTATGTATGTATGTACAGTATGTATGTATGTATGTATGTATGTATGTATGTATGTAAATAATGTCTTTTGTCCGACGATAAAATTTTTCCCTGGAACCTAACCTCCCCCAATTTACATTCATTCTGATGGGGAAATTGGATTCACTTAAATTTGCACTTTTCAAGAACATAACTACAACATTAAGCGAGGACTGACTGCATGACAAATATTTCACAGAAACAAGCAGTCTGCCAGAAGAATGTGTTGTTATTTGTACAGCCAGCTGTCGTCAAACCCTCCCAATATGTGCATATCTAAAACAGCTTTCCCCTTCACCCTGTTTAATGTTATATTCTTGTGCAAATATGTCCTAAATGTCCCTTTTTATATCTAGTAGGCTGGAGCAGAAAGTTTTGGTGGAAAAGGCGGCAGGAAACGCCAACTTAGGCCATCCAAGAAAAAAGGTCAAGGCCAAGGGGCGGGGCCATCCAATCACAGCTATGTGGGGAGAGGCAATTGACGTCACGGCGTGGGGTGGGGGGGCATTGTAATAAAAGGGGGGGGCACCAGATCATGAGTTCTCTCTTTCTGTTGGCCACTTTGTCTCTCAGTATACGTGGTCTTCTTCACCTCTTCAGTGCGACTTCCTGTGCTAGGCGGCGACCACTCCCATTGCCCGCAGAGACCAGAGACCGCTCAAATCTGCCGACCCCACCAATCCGGCTCGCACCGAGCCCATCAGCACCGTGTAGCACAAACTGTTCCCGCTGGGGGGCACATCTTTAGTGTCACCCCAAAGGGGTTGTGACACTATTGTAACACCTCTGTCTGTCTGTCTGTCTGTGTATCTGTGTGTCACCACATCTATATATTTTTGCATTAAAAACTGTTTTTACTGTAACCGCTTGTCCAAACGATGCGAAACATTAAACATAGGAGGGACTCCCCATGAAGAATATTTTTTGATAACTCTGACATTACAGGTCACATGGTTATTTTGGCAGCCATATTGGATTAAAGATCACATGGTAGCCATATTGGATTAAAGGAAAATTTTGGACACCTTCTTCAAAACCGCAAAATGAAAAATATTGAAACTTGGCATATATCATCATCTCTCCATGGGTATATAGGGCGATAACGATGATGTCATCGGTGAAGCGGTATTCCAGCCATAATTGGTTGAATCTGAATCCTTTTCTGAAAAATCTGAAACTTCATTCGTATATATGATCTATGACCCGATGTGAGTGAAGAATTAAATTTATGACATTATCAATCGCATGGTCTGGTGGTCATATTGGATGGAAAAAAAAAGTAAGAAATATTCTTCCCAAGAACAACTTAACAGATCGATGCAAAACTTCATACATTTGATCAACTAGCCATGGGGAATATCGTTTGAAACAAATTTCATATTGATCTTCATTGACGCAATTTAGCTTTTATGTGCACAAATGTGGTCGTGAAATATCCTAATAATCGATAAAGCTACAGATAATGGCATTGTATGTGTCATAACAGGGTACATGGATGATACGGGTATGTGGGCCATAATAGCAGTGGGCCATAACAGCAGTGGGCCATAGTAGTAGCATGTTCAGTTAACGTGGCATTTTTGTTCAGAATGAGTGTGCGAGGCTAGACTATGCACTCTTCCGAATGCCGTTCTAGTTTTAGAGGGGGGTTTGCCATGGACCTGTATGTTGAGTGCTCACGGCTTCCAGATTCGCAACAGTACATTGGTTTGAGGTCCGCACAAACGTTATAACTTTATTTGACAACATCCGGGTTTGTTTTTTTTTTACCAGATTTGCTTTGATTACCTGTAGAACACATCGCGAAACATCCGAAACATATAGATATAGATCTGGCTGATGCTTTGGATAGGCAGTCCCTCTGGGGGACAGGTCACAAGGTCTATCAGTGAATGCATTCAATCATATAGCTCAATGAAGCTGGTAAATTTTGTTACGTTTCTCAATTTTTTTTGTTCTCTCAATATAATTCTCCAAACAATTGAAAAAGATAAGTTTAATGCTTTGGAAATTTCACTTTTTCTTGTGTATGTATGGAGGAGGGAACATAAACTTGCTTACTTAAAGTAAATAGGTATATCGGCTTAGTTATGAGACTCGTTATTTCTTTAAATTATCAGATTTCTCAACAGATTTCGACACTTATTTAGTCCGGACAATATCCGATCCTCAAAACCGAAATAATATTTCGATGATATACTTTAATCAGTCCATGAGAGTAGATCGTGGAAAATCATATCGTATAATGCATGAAATTGTTCGAAGCTCCTAATTTGAACACTATAGTACTTACAAAAGCGATGTATACAACGATTCATAGCTCTGCTGAACAGGCAGTCGATATGAGTGAAGAAAGTGAAAAAAAAACTTTATTGTTAAGAAATCGTTGTGGCCTGTTCCAAGTCAAGGCATGGTTGAGTCGGCAAAAAAAAAAACATGGCGGCTTCAGACCCCAGTAAGGTTACCCAGGAAACCCTTAGACCCAGAGAGTGAGGTGGCCGAGGATCGCCTGATGAAGGATAATATTAAATAAGGCCATTAATTATCTTCAAAACAGGTGTTTTAAGAAACCCACACACAATTTTCTCCTTGCACTTCCTTGGAGTTTTCATCGTATGCATGCAAAGTTTCAGGCTGCTAGGTTTTACGGTTTTGGAGTTATGGAGGAGATTGACATCCACACACACACACACACACACACACACACACCTTTTATTAGTCTAGATTACTGCTCATCGAAAGACATAACTCTCAAGGGTGAGAGAAGAGTTTGAAGAAAAAAAAAAGATTACCATCTTAGCTAACTCCACCCTGCTAAAATTTTAAAACGAGCAATTTTGATCCGTATACATTTTCTGGCCCTTGATGGAAAAGCATTCCATATCGTGTCCCCAGAAGCATTACAATAATATGTTAAATTTTGCTTGATATTTCTGTTCAATATTTTGCAGCTTAATAAATACAATGTTTGTCTCAAAATATGTGCTTCATTGTGGTATTCCAATAGATGTACGTTAGATCCCAGGCAATGTCTGGTACCTTTGTGGGAGGAGGGAGGGAAACGGTTGAGGTGGGAGGAGGGAGGGGAAAGAGTGGGGTAGGATTCGGAAGGGAGGGGGAGTGGTGGTAGGAGGCAAGGGGGTGGGTGGAGGGAGAGAAAAGGGTGTCTCCTCCTTGCTTGGTTATCCAGTTTGGAGGGACGGCCGGATCGAGGCAGGGTCTTGGTGGTACAATATGCCTTCCACCTCTTAATGATCATCTTGACTGTGCTCAAAGGGATATTCAAGGCCTTTGAAATCTTTTTTACCCATACACTGATCACACTGATCTGTGCCTTTCCACAACTTCATCCTGGAGGTTTTTTGAAAGCTCATTGGTGCTCCAGGTCGAGTCTTTGCTTAAGATTGCACTACTCAGCAGAGGAAACCTACAGGAACAGCTGATTTTATGCTGAAAACCAGAATCACTACAATTTCACACAGGTGGAGGCCAATTAACTTGGTGTGTGATTTTGAAGGTGATTGGTTACACCTGAGCAAATTTATAATTGCTATTATAAGGGGTGTGGACACTTATCCAACAAGATATTCTCGTGTGGTATTTTTAATTAACTTTCTGAATTTGTGAGAATGTTTTTCACTTTGAAGTTTGAGTTATGATGTGTAAATAAAGGAGGAAAAAGTCTGATATGATGCAATTTAATTCCAGGTTGTAAGGCACAAAAGGTGAAAATTTTAAAAGTGGGTATTGACTTTCTACAGGCAGTGTGTGTGGTGTGTGTGTGTGTTTGTGTGTGTGTGTTTGTGTGTGTGTGTGGTGTGTGTGGTGTGGTGTGTGTGTGTTGTGTGTGTGTGTGTGTGTATATAGCTAACTTCTCCATGTATATATATATATATACACATATATATAGATATAGATATATATACATATATATATTATATATATATATATATATAATATATATATATATATTATATATATTGTTACGGCTGTGGAAATTCGCAAACACCATTCAGGTCCGTAGGTGAGATATTTTTTAAGTACATGTATAGTTAGCCCAAACCCATTGTTAGAGGGAATTAATGTGATTCATTCGGGCTGCGACACTTTGAGTTAGTCGTTTTTCTGTTCTTTCATTATTTTCGAACCAACCACATTTCAACCTCAACCACGCCACCACTTCAACAACGCCTGCACCGCCATCACACGACAAACCGCCACCACTAGCGCCACAACGCCAACCGCACTCCAAGACCCTCACAACAACCACCACCATCTTCGCCACTACCCCCGCTGACGAACGCCATCCTCCACGGTCCACACTACGACGGTTTCCGCATTGGAAACCGTCGAACGCGAGAAGGGAAAGAAGAAGTCACCACAACAGATGGCGCGCGGTTTTTCCCGCCTGTTTCTTCCCTGGCCCGGCGCCAGGACTGATTTTCCTCGCCCCCCGCATGGCGCGGGGAGGGGGGAACGAGAGGGAACGCCCCTATTTCTGAAGCGCCTCGAAGGGGGTGGAGCCAAAGGCGGGGCGGAGAAACAGGGCGTGGCGCCGGGAGTATAAAAAGATGCGGCGGCGCTGGCGGATTCTAGTCGGTGAGCTTCTTGTCTCGGTCCCTCGTGACTGGTCTTTCTTTTCGTCCGTCTTCGTCTCGTGCTTGTTCTTGTTCTGGGCCTGTTCGGTGCGCTCCTGGCTCGGTGTACGCAGTCGGTGCTTGGTCCATGGCGTCGGGGGACCAACACGAGCAGGCACGAGGCACGCCGGAGAGGCTTCGCCGACCACGCTCGAACGGAGTCACGGCCAGACGGGACCACGTCGGAGGACGGTCGCCAAGGACTCAAACTCAGGGAAGTCGCGACTTCCATTTTCTTTTGGGGTTCGTGGTGAACTGTGTGTGTGGTGCCAGTTCGTAAGAGTAAAACTGTATAAGTGTTGCCGGGTGTTCGCGTAGTCGGTCTTAACTCTTGTCTATGTGATATATGTGCATTTTGCTAATTGTGGCTATAAATACCTGCTTTATGTGTGCTATCTGTGTGTGTGTAAATAAAATGCTTTCTTGTTGAATTGTTGCCCCGTTTCGCTGCGTCCTTTCCTTTGTGGGTCTCCATCTTGCTTTACGTAAAGGGTTTGAGTGGGCGCGGACGCCCGATAAATAATCAGAACCGTCGAGGCCGACGATAACACCGCTCGGTTATCCGATAGCACGGAACGGACCGCTTAAGTGGTCCGTGTCCGAGGTCGACCTGCGGCGAGGTGCGATCGCCCGGTTTACCATCTGCGTGGGTACTTAGGTAGGTCGAGTTTGGCGAACAACCCTATCCCACGCGGCTGCCGATTGCACGATCGTGGTGAGGCCGAAAGGTCCACCCGTGACTAGATCCGGCGTTAGTCCAGGAGGGTCACGACTGAATTGTCCGTCCGGTGGGCGAAGCGGCCGCGATTCGAGTCACGTGGCCGTTCGCACGCCGGCGGGCGCGAATTCGCCAATAATATATATATATATATATATATATATATATATATACATAGCTTCTTCATATATACAGATATATAGGCTCTTCTGGTCTAGACAGTTGTATTGGCTTTGCTTATACTCGACTGAGTCCTCTGTTCAAATTTTGAGTCTCAGCTGCAGGTCCTCGAATTGGAAATGAAACTTTGATAACTCACAAATACTGCACTATAAAATGCGCTCTACAGTACATATATTGCTTCACCCGTCATTGGGACCGCCTTCCAGAGGCCGTTATTTTCCATTTTTCCCTGCAGGACTTGAAGCAGGCATTGCACCGCTATCTCTTGTCATCCTCCATGATCTTTATTACCCCATTCACCCTTTCTTACCCAACACCCTTTACTTGCTCTTCAAGTCTTTCCTCCCTTTCTCACTCTTTCTATTCCTTTCCTCTTTGTTTATCCCCTTGCCAGTTATGTCCATTTGTTGACCGGCTACCCCACTTTCATTTTAACCTTGATCTTAAAAGTGCCTTGTTCTTGGAGAGAAAAATAAGGGGGAGATATGGGGTAAATTTAGACAGAGAATACTGCATTGGGAATAGGAAGATGAGAGAGGAGGTTGGAGAAAAAAGATGGTAAAGAAGTTGTGGGGAGTGAGAACAAAATCTAACGGACAGCAGATTGGAAAAAAAAAAAATGAAGGATGGGATAATATATGGAACATTGGGCAGACAGCAAATGTACACCATTTTGTAATAAATGGAAAGTGCATTGAAAAATGTCACAACTCTGTCTCTGACATAATCCCTTCCTTAAAACTGGAATGGTACTAGGTAGAGTGCATACCTCCGCCAGGCTGAACAGGTTACGTTTTGTATCTCACTAATAGGCTGGATCTGCATCTGGACCTGTATCAAAATCTATTCGACTTGTTCTTGTCACTTACCCAACTCATCCACCAAGTTTTGTCATAATCCATCTACAACGATTTGAAATATTGTGCTATTTATCGTTTTTGGCCCTATCTCTCAATTGTGAAGAATCACTAAAAAAAATTCTCGTATCCAGATCCGGATCTTCACCAAAATCTAATCAATTCGTCCTTGTCACACACCCAACCTGTCCACTGAGTTTTTTTCCGAATCCATCCATAATTTTTTGAGATATCCTGCTCAAAGACAGACAGACAGACAGACAGACAGACAAACAGGGGTGAATTCATAACCTCTGTCCACCTTCGGTGGCAAAGGTATAATTTATATATTGCTTTCCACTACCAACTACAGAATTTTTGGATATTCTCGTAATTCAGAAGTACCTTTTCTTGTCATGTCAACAACCATAAATATGGTAACATTGGTAAAATTTTGTTTACGAACCACTTTTTATTAAAAAAAAAAAAGCTTTTTGAATATTTTACAATGCTTCCATTGTAAAATGCTTGAGAAAAAAAACAACATATAAAATGAGTCGGTTTTTTTTAATCGTTTTTTTTTGCTCTGCTAATTTAGTGCCAGCTTGAATACCATACAGCAAGGGGTCATGCCAGCTTGCAGCGCCACCGTGCGGCTACATTGTAGTACCACGTACCATTTACAAAGGTGAGGCTCTGCTGAGTGTCACTGAAGATCACTCAGTGTTACACTACACACACAATTCAAAAGGTGGTTTTATTTTTTTCTGGGAGTCATATCTTTTGTGAAAACACATTGTGGAACTCATATAAATGGTTGCAGCTAAAGAAGTGTTCTGACAGTTAGACAGTGACTCTTTGTGTTAAACAGTGTGACAAACTCAGAAATAAAGCAAGAAAAGAGACACCATGATGACAGTGGTATTGGTAGAGACAGTGGTCGAGACTGAAATTTACCTGTTTGACATTCCTGTCTGAGCACATCGCACCTGATGTTGAGATCCCAGATTGAAGTACCGACTACTACGTTAATTTCTCCATTGTCCACTCATGAACTTGTAATTCACAAGTATTTAATGGTCCGAATGTATTCGTACTAAATGTGATACATGCACAAGCTTCTCCAGAAGATCACAAAAACGATTATGCTCCAGACCTTTATAGCTCGTGACCGTGATATTTTAAACTTTCGTCGATAATCATGCTGCTGTTAAGGAAAATTCCCCTAAAGTCTCATGGAGCAGGGAACTAATGGCAGAGACAAAAGGAAATAGGTTCCTGTGAATACATAGGCTGACCACGGTGGTCATGTTATTCTGGGTGTTGAGCATGGTTTAGCCAAGTGTGCAATCACACAAGAAAAAGCAGTACCATGTATTGCATCAATCAAACTGAGACAATTGAGGCCAAATGGCATTCCTGTGGATCAGCGCAATGGGACCAAATGTGTGCTTGCCAGTGTTTATCCATGTTACTTATTTTATCATTACAAGAGTGTTGATGTGCATTGGCCTTCTCATTGGGAAGGGACTGTAAGTAGGAGAACAGAATATTGGGAGAACAGAATACCACTGTTGAATATTCGTAGGATAGCCTGGTTGGTGGAGTTGTACATGGCCTTCGCGGGTCAGTGTGGTGATTGTAAATTTGATCAAGGGAAAGAAAGGATAAAATAAAAACAGAGGAGATAAAATAAGGCAGGGTTTGGGGAAGAAAGGTGATAAAAGGAAAAGAATATGAAAAACATGTTAACAGGGAAAGGAAATTATGTAAGGAACAGAAGAGAAGATCAAAATTCTGCATTCTTGCATACTTAAAACATTTTAATGAACCATTTCAACGTTGAGAGCATGTTTGGATGATAATTTATATGGCATTGTGTCATATATAAGCTCTTTATCTTTCATGTACAAACAATGTATAACCAAACATTTCCATTGTGCAAAACCTTACAATAAGCAGGCATGAGCTGTGTAAAGATGATATTAGGGCAAATTCAGCAATTTATGAAAGGTTAACCAAAAGGGATTATGGGGTTAATTTGGCTACTGCTTCTTATAACACAAAATCTTGTAGCTTTTGATAAATATTGTCGTGTCCAGGGGTTTAGCGCCTACCTGAACGGATGGCCAAAAGTTCTCCCTTGGAAGCCCACAGTCAAGACTCCCGGAGATTAATGCGCACGCGGGAAAGAAATGCAAGGCGCTTCACCAGGGTGGTAGCACAGCACAGGGGTTTTACTCTTGAACCCACAACAGATACACGGACACAAGCAAATGCAATGAAATTAAATGGATAATTTCATTACAGTAATCAAATATGTACAATGACAATAAAACAAATTATAACTAGAACTGCCACATTATAACTGCTGGCAGTGATGACCGGGTACCCAGACGTCCGCCTTTGATACAACGTGAGACTTAAACGATAGTCGCAAAGTTTCCCTTCGATAAGATAAGTGGTTGCAGAGAAAACATTCTTTAATATGGATACAAATGCAGCCTTGCTTCAGGACAGCGCGGGACAGACGAGTTACGAACCGGATAGCACAAAGTGTTCAATCTAGTTCTTACGTATGCAGTTAGCCCTTTTTCCTGGGGACATTGTCGGTATCAATTTAATTGCTATTCCTGTACCCTCAAACAGATTCAGGTGCAGCCAAGTGAGCCTTCTGGAAAAAAAACAAAAATCTAAAAGTTCTCAGATTCAAATAATTAAATAATTCCTGGCTGCCAAACGCGTGGCTGATCGGGTTGAAATTTTAAATCCACGTTTCACATGTCAGCTAAATTATAATTGTGAAGTTTGCATATATAGAAGCAGCGGTTCCAGAGTAAACATTAATTAATATTTTTTTTGAATCCAACATGGCTGCCAACCATGTGACCTATCAATTAGAAATTAACAAACTTATATTCACTGCTCGTGTGCAATACGTTTGTGAAGTTTCCCCTTGATCTGTCCAGCCGTTCTGGAGAAGACGATGTTTGAAGGTTTTAGGGTAAATTAATATGGCCGCAAAACCATGTGACCTATCAATTAGAAATTAACAAACTTGTGAAGGATGTCTTGGGAAAGTGTGTGTGAATTTTTGCCTCAATCTGTCTGGCCGTTCTGGAGAAGAAAGATTTTTAAATTTTATTAATTTTTCAATCCAAAGATGGCTGATGAACCATGTGACCTATGACATTCTAAAATTTACCATTCTGCCTCCAATCCTGTAGTGGAACACGTGTGTGAAGTTTCGTGTTAATCGGATAAGGTGCATTTTTCCATCCAAGATGGCCACCAAACCATGTGACTTGTGACGTCATAATTTTACTATGTATGCAGACATGATGGAAGATGACAGTCGCAAATTTTTGCTTCGATAGGTTATGTGATTCCAGAGAAAACATTAT
>CM068957.1:71489068-71537696 GCA_035128595.1 Eptatretus atami | reverse complement strand
GAAAAAGAATAAATAAGAAATAAACAGAAGAAAAACAATAGGTTACCCAGTCCTGACTGGGTACCCTAATAATGAAAGTAAAACGTGAGGTAATCTACAGCCCAAATTCCGATTCAAGGGGTGCAGACAAGGGGTCATATGAAATAAAGAAAATAAAGAAATCCCTTTTCGTTCCTTCACTTATCTGAGTCCAGGCGATCTTTTTGGATTTGACGATCTAACCGCGTCAGCATGCGTAATCGCGCCCCAAAACAATGGCGCCGAGCAATTTGTGAGGCAATATTCAACGTTAGGGCTCCCGAACCGTGGTGCAGCTTCTTCGTCGACCGTGCCTGCCAATCCCGCTTTCCGCAGAATGGCTCCGCTCCCCTCGGTGATATACATGAGGCTTCGAGGTCCGTCTCTCACGACCAACGAAGAATCAATGGCCAGTGTCCTGCTCAGCACGCGGCCAATTTGCCTCAGCATGAATACGACAATCATGCAGCTATTTTGTCGTGCCGAGAGGAGAACAAAGCGAGATCCTCCGTCCCAGTCACGTCCCTCTCATGACAACAACTGCAACCTCACTCTTCTTCATGTGTCAAAGGAAAGCCAGCCGTAATGCCCTGCCCTTTTGACCGCCGATTCTGCTTCTCTCGCTTCTGTCCTGCTTCGAGCCTTCGTCTCCGACCGTGTCTCTCTTCTCCTGCAACGACCTGCCCCCCCCCCCCCCCCCCCCCCCCCCCGTTCTCATGCGAGACGTGCTCTGTTTTATCCTCACACCAAACTCACTTGTGCGGTTCGCTTCTCGTACGAGCTGTTGCCCATCGTCTGAAATAACGGGCCTCTTAGTGCTTTTTTCATCCTACTCATGTCAATGCCCTCAATCAAATGCTCGGGGCATACTTCGCCCACTGTCACCTTTGAGGCGGGCTCTTCTACTGTCATTGCAGCTCGGTTGTACAGGCTAACAAACGTCATTCTATCATTGCTGGTTTGTAGTACAAAAGAGCGGAAAAGTCATGGGGATATGCATTACTGGGGAAATTATCTTAATCCCTATCTAATAACACTCGCACCCCCCCCCCCCCCCCGTGTGGTGACAAGTAACGCTTAAGCTCATACTTTCCCTACTTAGTTTGCATCGAGATGTCTCCTACACGTCCATGGGCCAAGCAACTCTATACAATCCTATCTCTCCAATCAAATTCCTCCATCTACCCCACAAACATAATAGTATGTTGAAATTGGGGGAACCTAAACATTGTAAAGTGTGGTCCTGTGGTTCTGCTTTATACCTCAGCAGCCTAAGACACAATAATTTGTCCGTACAAGAGTCGTCACAAGCATTGTGCAAAGTCTTATTAACCCAATGAGCTTCAGTGATACCAATTATGTAAATTAATTCAGTAAATGTTCAAACTTCAATACAGTGATCAATTAAATTTAAATAATTTCCAGCCTTTGATTAAAAACACGCACATGCAAAAAACACACACACTTTTAATTAATTGTACAGTATCAGCTGTTCCTAAAATATATTATAATTTTAATGATTGCTGTAAATTCTGTTAATTTCACAATATGCTATATTCAACTTTATTTAAGTTGTAAACCTCAAAACATAGCTCCCTTACCTAAAGTAAGAACCTTAACCTGTAAGCAAATCGACTGGTTTCCCGACCACATGGAACATCAGCTGAGCACTGTTCTTCCTCGAGGTTTTGATACTTTCAGCCCAGAACCTCTCCAAACGACAGATCTACAACCTCGATCATGGATCCACATCAGTCGATCTATAACCTCAGTTGCGTCCAGGCAGTCAGTCAACCCATCAACGCAACATCACTATTCAAACGTTAATCGCTAGAGGATTGAATGTGTTATCACATTCCATTCTATGATAATTACATTAAATCAGGCATACAGAACAAGCTGTTCACACACACACACACACACACACAACAACACACACACACACACTGGTGAGGAGGAGCTGGGCAAATCACGCTGCCCTCCTCTTGCCTGGACGGAAAGGACCGAGGGCCGTGTCAAATATCACTAATCAGTTTCGAAGAGAGCTGTGGATATACTACACGAAGAAGTGGAAGGTTTGGAGGAGGAGTGGAAGAAGTACGGAGAGGCATTTAGGGGAATTGCAGAAGTTTTGTGTGGAAGGACATCAGGAAAGAGTGCATTGTTGAGGGATAGAAACCAGGTATGGTGGATGGAGGAGGAAGCAAAGGCAGCTGGTGAAAAGGAGGTTTGGAAGATAATAGAGAAAATCAAGAATAGAGGGAGGCAGCCAAATGTGGGGCTGCTGCACCTGTATGGGCAGAAGAAGAAAACAACAAGGAGAGCTGTGGATATGGCGAGGAATGATATGGAAGAGGAGGTGTACAATAAGTTGGAAGATGATAGTGGGAAGATGATATCTAAATTCACTTGTGGCAAGGTGAGAATGGTAAAGACATGAAGGGGAAGTGATGACAAAGGATGGTGGCGGGAGGTAAATGACAGAGAGGGGGGCAATATTGAAGGTGTGGGAAGGATATTTCAAAGAGCTGTTGAACCAGGAAGAAAGCAACGGTGAGCTGGAGCCACCATGTTATGTGAAGGGGAAAGTGGAGTTGGTGGATCACAGAGGAGGAAGTGCGGATGGCATTGCAGAGGATGAAGAAGGGAAGAGTGCCAGGCATTGATGAGGTGTGCAGCGAAATGATAATTGCAGCTGGAGAAGTCGGAGTGAGTTGGACGAAGGGGCTGTTGAATGTATGTATGATAGGGGATTCAATTCCGGAAGATTGGAGGACAGTGCTAATTGTGCCGATATGGAAGAGGAAAGGAGATGTTCAAGATCCGGGAAAGTACAGGGGCATTATGTTCCTTAGTCATGTCATGAAGGTGCTGGAGAGGATTCTGGACGGGAGGATAAGGAAGAGTGTGGAGATGGAGATCGGAGAAGAGCAGCAAGGGTTTAGAAAGGGAAGGGGGGGCAACGGATGGGATGTTCATGCTGAGACAACTGGTGGAAAAGAGGTTGGAGGTGCAAGGTGAGATGGCATTGGGATTTGTGGACCTGGAGAAGGCATATGACTATCCCAAGAAAGATGGTGATGACAACACTGAGATAGATGGGAGTGCCAGAAAGCAGAGGTTAGGTTGGTGGAAGGTATGTACAAAGGAAGAGTTTTGGTTGGTCCTGGGATGTCTGAGGAGTTCAGCATCAACATCGTTTTAAGGCAGGGAAGCGCTCTCGGCCCATCCATGTTTATCGTGGTGATGGAGCTAGTAAGCAGGAAGGTAATATGAAAGGTATTCTGGGGAGGATGTCTTATGTGGATGATCTGGCTGTTGTGGTGGAGAGTAGATGGAAGATGCAGGAAGTACTGGGGGAGTGGAAGAAAGCATTTGAGAAACATGGGCTGATGAGTATGAAGTGCATTGAGGTGATGTGGGTCGGGCAGCAGAGAAAATAAATGAATATCAGGTTTGAGGAGAAAAAGAGATCAGACAGGGAAATAGGTTTGAAAATATGGGAGGAACAGTGACCAGGGATGGTAAGGCCGAGGCAGAGGTGCGGAGGAGGATTCAGGTGGGTGTCAATGTATGTGGGAGGGTGGATTGAGTAATGGCAGACAGAAAGATATCAAGGAAATTGAAAGGGAAGGTTCTGACATTGTGTGCAACGCCAGCCTACCTTTATAGTCTGGAGACGGTGGCACTGACAGAGACAACAACAGATGCCGCAGGTTTGCAAGAACAACTTGGTCAGGAGGATTGCAGGAGTGAAGAGGGTGGATAGAAGGAGGATGGATGAACTGAGGGAGGAGGCCGGGATTGGTGTGCAGATAAGCCTGACGGTGTATTGGGTTAGATGCCGGCTGAGATGGGCTGGTCACTTGGTACAAATGGGGAAAGAGAGAATGGCAAAAAGAGCGGATAAGTTGAGGGAGAAAGGTAGGAGGAAAATAGGTAGACTGTGGGTGAGATGGGAGGATTGTGTGAGAAGGGATATCAGTAAAGTAGGGGTGGTTGGAGCATGGAGAGAGTTGGCTGGGGACAGAGGGAGGTGGAGGAGTATCGTGGTCAAGGCAGGGCAGAAGCTTGGTGCCATCAGACCTCACCTGTTATAAAGGGAGGAGGAGGAGGAGAGGGAAGAAGGGGATGGAGAGGAAGAAGAGGAAGAAGAGGAGGAAGAGGAGGAGGAGGAGGAAGAAGAGGAAGAAGAATACGCAATCTTCATCGACCCTGAGGATGGGTACTCAGCTAAGTTGAACAGAAATTGCATCATGGGTCATTGAATTGGTTCACCATTCAAAACATAGCGAAGCATATTGTTATTGATGTCAAAAGGTCAAAGGTCAAAGGTCAAGGTCGCATAAAACATCAATTTTCATCTGTTTGACTTAAAATTTGAACAGGATTTGCATATTTGGTCACAGACCTGGTTCACCAAAAATCAGAATTGATGTAGCCTTTTTGACAGGTCAACGGTTTCCATGACAACAATTTCACCTCATTATAATCAATGGGCCTGTTGTGAATTTATTATTACCATATACCGCAGTAATTTTTCAACATACCAAAATGAAAGTTACACAGCCTAATTGTACGCATGTGTACTATATGTGAGGAAAATTTGGTCAAACTTAGTCAAAGCTCAAGGTCAAGTCCATCTGAAACACATAAAACACCTATGATGTTGCATATATTAAGTTGAAAATGTATCGGCCAAATTTGTTATGCATTACATTAAATCATATAAAACACTTCATAGATCAATTTTTCAAAATTACTAAATTTCTCTTTCCATGGCAACTGTTGTGTATTTGGATTTCGCAAGTATCGGCACAAAATCTTTCCTGTCCACTTGTCTTTGACCAGGATATCTCAAAACGTTGTGGACGGATTCAGACGAAATTAGGTGGACCAGTTGGGTGTGTGACAAGGACGAAATGATTAGATTTTGATGAAGATCCAGATACAGAGACTATAATTTCTTAAGTGATTCTTCAGCATTGAGAGATAGGGCCAAAAAACGATATATAGCACAATATCTCAAAAAGTTGTGGATGGGTTATAAAAAAATTGTGGATAGGTTGGGTGTGTGACAAGGAAGAATTGATTCAATTTTTGTGAAGATCCGGCACAGGAACCGGATCTGAGAATTTTTAAAGTTATTCTTTACACATGAGTGTATATCATTATAATACATATACATATATATATATACAGTATAATTTACCATATACAGTATAATTTTACCATATACAGTATAACGATATCTCAAAAAGTTATGGACGGATTCGGATGAAACTTGGTGGACAGGTTGGATGTGTGCCCATGATGAATTGATTCCATTTTGGTGAAGATCCGAATCCGGATCTGGACATGAGAATTATTTAATTTTTGAAGTGATTCTTCACCATTGAGATCAGGCCAAAAACGATATATAACATGATATAAAAGTTTAGATTACCAAAAACTTAAAAATAATGTAAATTTCAGAGTTGGTAAATAAGGGAATTTTCAGCGAACAAGTAATGGGTTGGCAACTGCAGCTGTTCTGCAGCAATGAAAGTAAATTAAGCCTTGAAAGTTGATGCAAACAATTCCTACAGGTGTCCCAACTTTTGTTGATTAATTAGTAAGGCCTAAGTCACATTTGCTCTACGGCGAGGATACGGCGGCCGTACACCCTCTGAATTGACAGAAACGTGCGGCGGCCGCAGAGTTTCTGCGGTGGCCTCAGAGTGGCCCTACGCCGTTTGGCTATATTTTACAGGTCGTAAGGTCGCCGTGGAATTATAACGCGGAGTTATAACTTTTTTCATTTCTACGTTCGCCGTAGCAATTCGACAAGCCGAAACAAAAGAAATGGTTAAAAAAAAAAAATTAACCCATTCTTTACCGTCCGTCTGGCCGCACGTTTGCCTTAAGGCCCCCTGCGGTCGCCTTGCGGGCACCTTGAGGCTACCTTGCGTCTGCCTTGAAAATTCTATGGCGCCCGCAGGGCCCCCTTAAGGTCACCGTGCGACATCAAATCAAAGACCGTACGGCAACCCCACGTTTTCGGTCTCCACAATTTCTAAGACCTAAGGCCTAAGTCACATTTGCTCTACGGCGAGGATACGGCGGCCGTACGCCCTCTGAATTGACAGAAACGTGCGGCGCGCAGAGTTTTTGAGGTGGCCTCAGGGGGCCCTACGCCGTATGGCTATATTTTACAGGCCGTAAGGTCGCCGTGGAATTATAACGCGGAGTTAATACTTTTTTCATTTCTACGTTCGCCGTAGCAATTCGACAAGCCGAAACAAAAGAACTGGTAAAAAAAAAATTAACCCATTCGTTACCGTCCGTCTGGCCGCACGTTCGCCTTAGGGCCCCCCTGCGGTCGCCTTGCGGGCACCTTGCGTCTGCCTTGAAAATTCTATGGTTGCCGCAGGAACGCCCTAATGTCACCGTGCGACATCAAATCAAAGACCGTACGGCAACCCCACGTTTTCGGTCTCCACCATTTATAAATACGCCGTGCAGCTCCCCGAAAAATAAAAACATATGTGACTGCTACATTGTGTGACCGTGGAGATACTGCGGCCGCCGTATAATTGCTAATGGCCGTAGATTTTGGAGACCCCACGGCCGCCATGGCAAATGTGACTTAGGCCTAAATACGCCGTGCGGCTCCCTGGAAAATAAAAACATATGTGACTGCTACATTGTGTGACTGTGGAAATATTGCGGCCGCCGTATAATTGCTAGTGGCCATAGATTTTGGAGACCCCACGGCCGCCGTGGCAAATGTGACCTGGCCTTACAAACCCTCTGTCTGTATAAAAGCAGTGTTGGAACAGACTGTTTGCTACACCCTCTGAAGCATTATTTGGACAATATTGCACTGCAGGAAGTAGTATATTGCAATCATAATGGCGAGGAAAAGACAATTAACAAAGGAAGACAGACAAGACCATGAAACCTTAAAAGTGTAGGTCTTTCCTTAAGAGAAATTGCAAAGGAACCAAGGTGTCAGTGAGTACAGTTTCCTCACCATCAAAAGGCACTTGGAAACTGGAGGAAACTCTGACAGGAGAGGTCTGCAGACCAAAGCCACAACACAATCAGAAGACAAGTTTATGCGAGTCAACAGCTTGCGTGATAGGTGGCTCACAGGACAGCAGCTTCAAGCACAGCTTAACACTGGTCGAAGTAAGAAAGTCTCAGTTTCAACTGTGAAGAGAAGACTTCGAGCTGCAGGTTTGATAGGTCGAGTGGCAGTAATAAAGCTATTTCTAAGATGGCAAAATAAGAAAAAGAGGCTTGCCTGGGCCATGAAGCTCAGTGGACTACTGAAAACTGGAAGAAGGTCTTCTGAACCGATGAATCAAAATTTGAAATCTTCGGTTCATCACGCAGGGTTTTGTAGCCATCGAGTAGGTGAAAGGATGGTTCCTCAGTGTGTGACACCAGCTGTCAAACATGAAGGAGGAAGCGTGATGATGTGGGGCGCTTTTGCTGGATCAGAGTCGCGACTTGCACAGAATGACTGGCATCTGAACCAAAAGGGCTACCACAGCATTTTGCAGCGACATGCAATACCTCTGAGCTACACCTAGTTGGTCAGGGGTTCATCCTACAGCAAGATAATGACCCAAAACATACCTCCAGGCTATGTCAGAACTACCTTAGAAGAAAAGAACAAGACGGTAGGCTTCAAATCATGGAATGGCCAGCACAGTCTCCAGACTTAACCCCATCAAGCTGGGGTGGGATGACCTGGACAGAAGGGTGAAAGTAAAGCACCGACAAGTGCAGCACATTTGTGGGAACTTCTGCAACAGTGTTGGGAAGAACTTTTCGAACAATATTTGATTCCATTGTAGAAAGAATGCCACGAGTATGTTGGCTGTTATATCTGCAAAAGGTAGCTACTTTGATGAGTCAAAATTTAGATTAAATTTGTTCAACAAAACGATTCCATGATTTCTTTAATCTGCAATGTTTTTTGTTCTATGCTTTAATTTCAGAGTACATTGAAACATTAAACTGCTTAAATTTCAGTAAAAACTGGAAAATGGGGGTGTTCTAAAACTTTTGACCGGTAGTGTATCGTGCTCTACGAGTGCCCTTCTAGTTTTGTTCTGTTTTGTCCTGATCTACCTCTGCACCATCGTATGTTCTAGCTCGTTTACGAGCCTCGACTCTGTATATAATTTTTTCTCTTCGGTATACAGAAGAACAGACTTTCTCAGAGTAGAGTAGTTCATCCATCTGACCATCCACTGTTGCATTATACCTAACAGTGCTTGGCTGTTATCAAGCTGCATTCAGTTGATGTCTTTAAAAAGCTTGTCAACTGCGATGCAAATTTTACTGCGTAGAGACAGGTGCATTCAATCGTAGTACTGCTTTGCATGCTTCCTGTTCCAGATTTCAATTGGGAGTTCAGCCTTCAGATAGCACATTTCTGGGGGATTGTGACTATAACGCTGATGCAGTGACCCTGATAAGTTTGGGTCAGGATTTTTAAGTTGTTCAGGGTGCTGGCGATTACTCACCTCATTGTAGAGAGATACTTTAATGTCCAACAACGCCAGCATATGGGAAACTTTTCCCAAGCTCAACGTCCAGCCAATGCACAGCACAATTTGAACTGCAACACCCTGCCTGTGAAGGATTAATCTTATAGTTTATAAGTGGGCCTATCCTGTAGGGAATCAAACCCAGACTAGACAACTCAAAGGTAAGTGTGCTACCTCTACAGCATCCTGTCTGAACAATTACATTCAATGATTTTACAATACACCTACCTACACAGTCTACAATGTTTTATATTATTTGCCCTTAATAGAAAGCACTGCAAACATTCAGCATTGTTAAGAGTGTTACATAACCAACAGTTCAGGCAATATCTCAGCCTAGACTAACCCAGTCTTCATCACATTACTCACAACAAGCACTACTCTGCATTAATTCGGGCCAAAAATATATTCAAGCTTGTTAGTATAGTATAGACAATCAAAATCCAGGAAAGAGCAAAATAACAGGAGATTTCAAGGGTTACCAAAATATATGAGGGCTTCCAAAAATTACAGGTTGAAGGTAAGAATAGAGGACAATGAGATGGTGGTGAGCTGAAACTTTGACATACAATGGAGAAAGATGTGTGATTGGACAGAAATGGGAAGGCAATTTTTTAGGTGGGAGAAAAGAGGGACAGAATGTAGGTCAGCACACAGCCTAGACTTTGGAAAGCTTATATGACAATGGGAACACCAGCCAAAACATGTTCAACCTGAAGGTATTTGTGAGAGGCAGGAGGCTATAAGGGAAGAGAGTGCATTAGGAGATGAGATGACAATACAGTACAGCTGTAGCAAATTGAGAGGCTACTGACCTGTGATTAAGCCTATTGAATGGTGATGCCAATGATTTTAAGTGCTTTGTATGCGACAATATCTAGAATTGATGTGGAAAGCCAGGCATTGGCCCACAAGCGTCGTGCAATGCTCAATTGTTATACATATGGATGCTATCGATTGCAAGGAGGCTTGACCTGAACCTGACAGAATGCCAATTCTGCAGTAACTATCTTTGGAGGTCAATTTGAATATTTTGTCTACTCTGTAGAGATTGTGATTGGTGGTGAGGCCGAGAAGTTCAAAAGACCTAACCTCTTACAGTGGCTGGGGATGAAAATAGAGAGGTGGGTTCGTTTGACAGTCCTTCCAGAGCGATAGGATGAGACTGAGATTTGCCAGGATTGAAAGACATGGTCCATTCATCAGACCAGCATCTAATCAATTCCAGATCAGGAGAGAGTAACGCAGCTGCTGACTGTTTATCAGTGGGTTGGGGGTACTGTACAACGCTGTGTGGAGCCATCTGCAAAAAATATGGAAAAATTGTTTTGATGCAAAAACAGAATTTTGACATTCAATTTTGTCATGACAATATTTTTGCATTGTGGTTGGTATTTCTTTCAGAACATTTTCTCAGTGTGTTTCAAAGACATTTTAGTAACAGATTTTACAAGAAGTCATCTGTACATTGACATTTAAAGGAGATTGTAATCAAAGATTTATTTGTAGTTTATGGTTAAGTTTCACCTTTTTATTGTATCACCCTTAAAGCTTTATAAATAGCGGCTTTATTAGTATTCCTACAGGAGTCCAGAGTTCATGATATTGAGGTGTCAGATTCATATATAGTCAGTCCTCGCTTAATGTTGTAGTTACGTTCTTGAAAAGTGGGACTTCACCTGAAACGACTTAAAGCAAATCCCATTTCCCCATACAAATTCATGTATATTGGGGGAGTGGGGGAGGGTGGGGATAGGTTCCACGGATAATTTATGGAGTAAAAGTTATAAATCATTTTCAACAATCAATTAAACATCATCGTCTCCAGTTACTTTTTTCTCATCATCTCTTGTTGCTTCAGATCTTCATTGGTTAGCTCTTCTCCCTGTGGTTACAGAAGTTGTGTAACGTCAGTTTCTTCCACCTCATCAAAACCCACTTTATAGGCCAAACCGAGGATAACTCCCTTCATAGCGGAGAAAACATCTTTAAATCCTTTCAAGTCATTGACACAATCAGGCCACAAATTCCTCCACACCCCAATCATGCACACCTGAGTAACTTCAGCTCAGGACCCACCGATGTTATCGATGCACAGCTCAGTATATACAAGGCCTACACTGTACGTACTCTGGGTGGGCTTACACACCAGTATTAATGGTACGGCTTGTACACTGGTATTTACGGTATGGCTTATACACCGGTATTTATGGTAATGGTTTACACTGTAGCTTTATTATAATGAGGAAACCATTAGCGTGGTACTAAATTAGAGGTAAAACGACTTTATAACAGAACGGTGAACAACTTTAAATGAGTATGTTCTCCAATAGATCAGTGACTTAATAACGAAACGATGTTAACCGGGACGATGTTAAGCGAGGACTTACTGTACAATGTTAATTTGTTAAAATATACTACGAACGGTCCTTGTGGTTTATTGTTTAAAAAAAGAAAATAGAAAGAACAAGTCTGGAGACGGCAATGGTTCACGAGCGGTATTTGACGATGTAGATTGTTTCAGAAGTCAAGGATGAGACAATGTGATAATTTTGACCAAGTTATAAAAATGATCAACATGATGTGGTACGAGTGACAGGTTATTAGCTGCAAAATGTCGAAAACCCGGTTTCGTTCAACAACTTTCAAAATTTGACCTTTGCATAACTTAAAGGTCACAAAACAATGTTGTGGACATAAAATAAGGAAACAGAATACGTGCTATAGCTTATTGGAGTTAGTTCGTCGAAGAAGGTCGAAAACCCGGTTCGATTCCCACAACTTTGAAAATTTGACCTTTGTGAACTTTAAAGGTCAAAGGTCAAGGATTATGACCTTTGGTGCAAAACTTCTCTGAACATTCCGAACAATATAACTCATATAGGCTATATGGCATTTCCACTCCTCGGATTATCCATATTTGATGAAATCAGCGTAAAAACAAACTTGAAGGGGGCACCACGGGCAAGGTGTTCGAGATAGAGAAAAAGTTTTCAAGACTTTAGGTGGGAATGACCTCAAATTATGCATAAAAAATATTGTCATCCTAGCTCTCAAAGTTTGGGCGGTCGTATGATTTTTATGTCAAAATTCCAATTTTCTAAGTTTGTGACCTTGTGACCTTGACCTTGGGACGAAAACGAAAAATCGAGCTCCGTGGGGCTATACAGGTGCCATTGGCTAACCAAATACTGAAACCCCTGCCAGATTCGACAAACCCCTCGAGAAGATGGATTTTTATGTCAAAATCGCAATTTTCTAAGTTCGTGACCTGTGACCTTGCGGACGAAAATGAAAAATGAGCTCCTGGGGCTATGCAGTGCCATTGGGCTAACCAAATACAAACCCCTGCCAGATTCGACAAACCCCCTGGAGAAGATGCAATTGAAATTGGCTACCCCCTAAAAACACATGTTTTTGGGTGTGGCTCCGCCCATAATGGGCGCACCACGCCATTCTCAGGAAAACACAACTAGATCATGATATAAATCTCCACCAAAATTTTATCAGGATCGGATCAAACCCACGAGCTATGCTCGGGACAGACAGACAGACAGACAGACAGACAGACAGACAAGCCAGTAGGCGGACATGGGTAGTCGGCCGTTGCTAGGCAACGGAGGGTCCATAGCAACGTTCTTTCTCACACATAACTAGGACATGCCATGAACCTACCATACCAGTTTCATGTATATCTGACTCATAGTCTCTGAGATATAAAGAACTTCGATTTTTTTATTGTTTTTGACCAGGGTTCATTCAAAGTCTATCTTCTCCGACAGTTTTCATAGGATCCGGCTGGAATTTTTGACAATATGGCTGAATGTACTGCCACAGTCGCTCGTGGCCCGATTTTTGATTTTCGAAAAAATAATTTTTTTTAATGATTTTTCAAAAATTCAAAGTCCCGTTGCTAGGCCACGGTGGTGTCCATAGCAACGGTTCTTCATTTGCACACAACTAGGTCATGATATGAACCTTCCAACCAAGTTTCATCGAAATCGCCATTGTATTAACGGAGCACTGGACCGACAGATATACATACAAGCCGGTAGGTGGACATGGTAGTCAACTACCCAATATAACCTGACGCTATGTCAGCGTTCGATGAGGAATGACCTGAGGATTAAGCACAAGAAAATTCATGATTCTAGCTTCAAGGGTTAATGCTGCAGATTGTTTTTTGTTAAAATACCCCCACATTTAGAGGTTTTTCGGCCGTTGCTAGCAACGGCGCGGTCCGTAGCAACGGTTCTTTCTCACACATAACTAGGACATCCATGAACCTACCATACCAGTTTCATGTATATCTGACTCATAGTCTCTGAGATATAAAGAACCGATTTTTTTTATTGTTTTCGACCAGGGTTCATCAAAGTCTATCTTCTCCGACAGTTTTCATAGGATCCGGCTGGAAGTTTTTGACAATATGGCTGAATGTACTGCCCACAGTCGCTCGTGGCCCGATTTTTGATTTTCGAAAAAATAATTTTTTTATATATTTTCAAAAAATTCAAAGTCCCGTCGCTAGGCAACGGTGGTGTCCATAGCAACGGTTCTCATTTGCACACAACTAGGTCATGATATGAACCTACCAACGAAGTTTCATCGAAATCGCCATTGTATTAACGGAGCACTGGACCGAACAGACATACATACAAGCCGGTAGGTGACATGGGTAGTCAACTACCCAATATAACCTGACGCGATGGGCCCGTTCGATGGGGAATGACCTGAGGATTAAGCACAAGAAAATTCATGATTCTAGCTTCAAGGGTTAATGCTGCAGATTGTTTTTTCGTTAAAATACCCCCACATTTAGAGGTTTTCGGCCGTTGCTAGGCAACGGCGGGGTCCGTAGCAACGGTTCTTTCTCACACATAACTAGGGCATACCATGAACCTACCATACCAGTTTCATGTATATCTGACTCATAGTCTCTGAGATATAACGAACTTCGTTTTTTTATTGTTTTCGACCAGGTTCATTCAAAGTCTATCTTCTCCAAAAGTTTTCATAGATCCGGCTGGAAATTTTTACAATATGGCTGAATGTACTTCCCACAGCCGGTCCTGGCCCGATTTTTGATTTTTCGAAAAAATAAATATTTTATGATTTAAAAAATTTCAAAGTCCCGTTGCTAGGCAACCAACAAGGGCGTTAGCGGACCAGTACCTACGCGGCACAACGAGGTCATAAACTGGTCCTACCACCCAAATTTCATCCAAATCGAACAACTGCAAGGGGGTCAAAAACCCCCGACAAACACACACACGGACAGACCGACTCAACGACCAACAAATAAGGGTAGCCAATAGATCAAAAAAAAAATTTTAATCGAAAAAAAAAGATTTCGAATTTTTTTTTTTTCGACTCGATCGACTACCCAACAGACGACACCACGCAACAAATAAGGTAGATCAAAAAAAAAAATTAATCGAAAATATTTTTTTCGAATTTTTTTTTCGATAGTTTTCCATAATTTTTTCGACCCAACAGACAGACAGACAGACAAACATATCAACGGAAATACTGATAATAAGGGTAGAAAAAAAATCTTTTTTTTTTCGACTAGATCGACTACCCAACAGACAGACACACCAATAACGAATATAGTGGTCACTTACTGACTTGTGAACTTACTGACTCCGTGAACCAAAAAGTACAGTCTCCTCGTTTTTTTTATTCCTGCAAGTGATTTCTGTACAAAATATACCACAAGTCTAACATTTTGATTCTGAATGTACCATTCTCTGTTGCAGAGCGTCAGTGTTGCTGAAGCAGTTTGTTGGCAAGGGTTATACTGGGTGGTTTACCATTGCTTTTTCAGCAGTAGTTATGGCAAGAATTTGAAATTTGTTCATGGTGCAGGCAGTAGCCCGCCTACTCCTTGCAGAGGACACCGTGGGATCTTTAAAGCCCACCAACTAGTACCAGCAGATGGGATGCCCAACTTAACGTCTATCCGAGGGACGGCACACACATTGATGAATTACTCTGCCTGTGAAACACCAGAATTACAGTTTGTAGCTAGGTTGGGATTCAAACCCATGCTAGATAGCTTAGAGGAGTGTCCGTACCTATTGGCCATCCTGCCAGTCCCAAAGTCTTACATTGATAACGTTTTGTTTTTTTGTTTTTTTTGTTTTTAATGAAAGAGGAAGAACATTTCTATCCGCACCCCCTTGAAAAGTACCCTTCTTGCATGGAAGGGAGAAGGGGATAAGGAAATGCTAATGCACTGATCAATTGTACAACTGGCAATAGAACGTGCTTTAAGCAGACCAGATATTCATTATAAGACGTTTGATTGAGCAATTTTTTAAAGAAAGAAAATTCAAAGCATCCTTTCAAGCAGGATGACAGGTACTCATGTTACGGAAAAAAATAGACAAATTTTTTTTTATGTACATGCAGTCCATGCATTACAAAAACATGTTCATTTTATCATAAATTTGTTGATTTTCATGCTGTAGTACCGTCATCTTTAGGAGGGATTTCCTGCTAGTGTCATGTGGTGGAATGCAGACAACCCATGAAACAAGATGATTCTGCCATTCACAAAGCACATGACATTTCTTAATTTATTGACAAGCTCATTCTGTTCATTTTTCCCCCCTTGCTTGTTATGTCCATTTGTGACCTCTTTTGTCCTCTCGCTCTTCCATAAGCATAGATTGTGTATGAAACAAAATAATTATTTCTTCCTTTAACGGCCGTAATTATTCCCACACCATGGGGTCGGCCGGGAGGAGGTTATTCACCCAAGTACTTCATGAACCATTTTTCCCAGCTTAACATTCGACCAAGTAGGTTAAAGGAATTCGTCCTGGGTGCCGGCAATACAAGAGATAGGGATATTTAACATCCATGAACTAATTCCAGCAGATGTGATGTCCATTTTAACGTCTAACCGAGGGACAGTGCATACAGTGATGCCACGCATTGCCTGCGAAATACCGGGGTGATATTTTATACCTGGGCCAAGATTTGACCCCAGACTAGACAAGCGTGCATACCTTTAGGCTATCCTGCCAGCAATTGTCTGAAAAATCCAATAAAACAGAAAAGGTAAGAAACATTTCAGCTTATATTTCCAATTATCTTATTGGTGAGAAAATTACTTATAAGTCAACGCAAGGTAAATCTCCTGGCGTACCAAAAATGTATATCCTGTGGGATATTATCTGTCTTGCAAGACCAATTCACTCTTCTGGCTACCAGGGATTTTCATCAAGTCCCAATGTAATGTTTTCTGGATTTTATAACAGTCGTAAGCTACACAAACAATGAATAGTGCACCCACCTAAAATTGCCATTGTGGAAGAAAATTTTCTTGTCCACAAAGTTCTTTTGTTGCCCAGTTTTTTGACTCATTCTTTCAATAAATCCATCATGTTTTGTGACATGAGAGTCTTTGTCTAATAGTTCTCAACACGTAAGGTATCCCCTGTAGCAGCAGAAATACTAGTGTACCACCATTCACATAATTTGCCCCATATTGGGTAGTCGATCTAGTCTAAAAAAAAGGAAATTTTTTTTTGAGATTTGTTCTACCCTTATTATCAGTATTTACAATGGCGATTTCAGTTATACAATGGCGATTTCGATGAAACTTGGTGGGTAGGTTCATACCATGACCTAGTTGTGTGCAAATGAGAACCGTTGCTATGGACACCACCATGGCCTAGCAACGGGACTTTGAAATTTTTGAAAAATCATAAAAATTTATTTTTTTCGAAAATCAAAATCGGGCCAGAGCGCGACTGTGGGCAGTACATTCAGCCATATTGTCAAAAATTTCTAGCCGGATCCTATGAAAACTGTCGGAGAAGATAGACTTTGAATGACCCTGGTCGAAAACAATAAAAACTAGAGGGGGAGCATTCGGTAGAGTGCAAAACCTCCGCCGCCAATACTGCTGGGTCACTTAAGTGAACCTGATATCCTATTCATTGTAGGTCAAAACGGATCAGACTCTACTGAACCACGATTGAAAAACTAAACTAGATCGACGGCATGTAGAAATGCCAAAAAAAAAAGGTGCAAAATTTCTGGTTTTTTTTTCTCTAACAATTTTTTTTTGGGGTTGGAAATCACTTAAAACATGTAGAAATGCAAAAAAAAATTGGAATATTTTTCAAATAAAATCGAAATTTTTTTGAAAAAAAGTTGCAAAATTTTTTTTTTTTCTCTAACAAATTTTTTTTTTTTTTGGGTTGGAAATCACTTAAAACTGTAGAAATGCAAAAACAAAAATTCAAATATTTTTTTCAAAATGGCCGCCATAGCGGCCATATTGGACTTTGGACCCAGTCCGAAAATATAATGGCATGATCCTTGGACCATACCTAATCCCCCACCAAGTTTCGTCGAAATCCGTCCAGGAGTTTTTCCGTAATACTGTTCACAAACAAACAAACAAACAAACAGACAGGGGTGAAAACAGTAACCTCCGTCCATCTTCGATGGCGGAGGTTAAAAAACGAAGTTCGTTATATCTCAGAGACTATGAGTCAGAATTACATGAAACTGGTATGGTAGGTTCATGGTATGTCCTAGTTATGTGTGAGAAAGAACCGTTGCTAAGGACCCTCCGTTGCCTAGCAACGGCCGAAAAACCTCTAAATGTGAGGGGTATTTTAACGAAAAAACAATCTGCAGCATTAACCTTTGAAGCTAGAATCATGAATTTTCTTGTGCTTAATCCTCAGGTCATTCCCCATCGAACGGCCCATCGCGTCAAGTTATATTGGGTAGTCGACTACCATGTCCGCCTACCGGCTTGTTTTAGTTTTCAGTCTCTCCTGTGTTTTTTAACCTCCGCCATCGAAGATGGATGGAGGTTACGTTTTACACCCTTTCTGTTTGTTTGTTTGTTTTGTTTGTGAACAGTATTACGGAAAAACTCCTCGACGCGGTTTCGACGAAACTTGGTGGGGGGGTTAGGTCTGGTCCAAGGATCATGCCATTAGATTTTGGACTTGGTCCAAAATCCAATATGGCCGCTATGGCGGCCATTTTGAAGAAAAATTAGAATTTTTTTTTTTTTTTTTGCATTTCTACATGTTTTAAGTGATTTTCCACACCCCCCCCCCCCCCAAAAAAAAAATTTTTTTTTTTGGATTTCTACATGTTTTAAGTGATTTCCAACCCCCCCCCCCCCCCCAAAAAAAATTTAGAGAATTTATTTTTTTTTTTTTTTGCATTTCTACATGTTTTAAGTGATTTCCAACCCCCCCCGCAAAAAAATTGTCACCCCCCCCCAAAAAAAGATTTTTTTTTTTTGCATTTCTACATGTTTTAAGTGATTTCCAAAACCCCCCCAAAAAAAATTGTTACCCCCCCCCCCAAAAAAAAATTGAGAATTTTTTTTTTTTTTTTGCATTTCTACATGTTTTAAGTGATTTCCAGCCCACCCCAAAAAAATTGTCACCCCCCCCCCCAAAAAAAAGATTTTTTTTTTTTGCATTTCTACATGTTTTAAGTGATTTCCAACCCCCCCCCCACAAAAAAATTGTTACCCCCCCCCCAAAAAAAATTGTTAGAGAAAAAAATTTTTTTTTTTGCATTCTACATGTTTTAAGTGATTTCCAACCCCCCCAAAAAAAATTGTCACCCCCCCCCAAAAAAAGATTTTTTTTTTGCATTTCTACATGTTTTAAGTGATTTCCAACCCCCCCAAAAAAATTTACCCCCCCCCAAAAAAAAATTGAGAAAAAAATTTTTTTTTGCTTTCTACATGTTTTAAGTGATTTCCAACCCCCCCCCCAAAAAAAAATTGTTAGAGAAAAAAAAATTTTGCAACTTTTTTTTCAACAAAATTTCGATTTTTTTTTTGCATTTCTACATGTTTTAAGTGATTTCCAACCCCCCCCCCCCCAAAAAAAAAATGTTGGAGAAAAGAACTATAACTGTCAGCACTGTTGACATCATATTTAATGAATAAGAAAAAAGGTTCACTTGAGTGACCCAGCAGTATTGGTGGCGGGAGGTTTTGCACTCTCCCGAGTGCTCCCCCTCTAGTTGTATGTTGTGTTTAGCTCGCCTGTTCGAAGAACAGAGAGCTATAGCGATTCCCCCGGCCGTGAGCGTCAGCGTGAAAATGTTAAAGTTTTTGGTGCAAGTTATTTCCTTTCTAATGTTTTTATCTACCACACTATTTTTACTGATTACAATATACAAATACATATATTGCTTTTAAATTATTTGGATCAGACTTCACTGCAATGCTTTATATAAAATATTATTAGACTAGTCCGATAAATGTATAAAACAGGCGAGCATTGGGTGGCTTTGACACCAACTCTCTGGTTTTTGTCCCACCATGTCAGGCCATCCCATGCTTTAGTAATGACCCTGATAGGCCACATGCATATAGAGTGTGGTTCCTGGCATTCACCAACCTGAAAAATGTAATTAATGGATTCTAGTTTGACCTCCCAAGCAGGGTTTCATGCCTTCGGTGCTCGCAGTTCGCGAGCTCAGCCATCTCACTCATGTATCCACAAAAACGAAACAAAGAGGCAATTGGTGTTCATAAAATTTCTCTCAGCTGCATGCTGCAGATCTCTTCTCGCCTACCTGACACATTTATTTTCGAGAATAGGCAGGCAAGCATAATCCAGCAATGAACTGCTGCACAAAATATTGTGCTTCTGCCATACTTATTCAGATGACTGAAAACCACTTCTGCCTTATTTTAACAACAATAACATAAGTAAAATCCAACAATTTTGTACACTGAAATAAAACCGCATCAAAAATACCCCTGGCTACAGTCTTGGAGCATGGTGAAAATGAACAATGATAAAATGTTTTAACACAACGACCAAAAGTTAAATGTATAAGAAAGCTAAAAGCTGAGAGCCAGCTTTCATGGCGCCATTTGTCCAAATAGGGCGGGTTTTCTGAGCTCGATTAATGTGGAGAAAGCCTTGCAATAAAATCAAGAATAAAGCTGGAGCCATTTGGAGCTTAATTGAATTGGAAATTTTTAACCATCTTAGCAGGCCCTGGAATAAAGCATGAAAACCTTTGATTTACATCATGGATGCCATATCTTTTTCTGATATCTAAATGGCCAGAATTGTCACGATCAAAATCGTAACAATATAGTACCATACTCTGTTTCTGGCAGACGGAAGATCTATAAACATGACGCCCAGTTTAATGACCATCCAAGGGGTGGCACACAAATTTATGAATCACACTGCCTATGAAACACTGGGATTACACATTCAAGCTGGGTCAGGATTCAAACCCAGGTTAGACTGCTTTAAAGGCAAGTGTGCGTAACTCTAGGCCATCCTGTCAGCCTTTGTCCGTGATTTATCCTTCATAAATAATGAGTGTCAAGAAAGGAAACAGCACAGACCATTTGGTATGACTCAGCCATGATTTGAACCACTGGTCTCTCAGACTCAGAGCGAACAATCTAACCATTAGGCCAAAGAGTCTGGTTATTGAAAACATACAAGATAAAATTAAGCAGTATTGTGTGAGAAGCTAATCATTTGTCCATATCTACAGAAAGAGCATCATACAAAGTGTTCAATTGTCATTTGGAGAATAATGACAAGAAAATATTAATGCAGAGCCAAAGAAGATTGTTCATTGTAAATAGCATGTGGCAAGTAATGTCAATGTTTTTATGGAAATCGACTGGTATACACATTATGAAACCATTCACATTGAATTTAGTAGAGAAGCACAAGAAAAAAAAGCCATACACAACATTTTTCTCTCTGTTTATAGACTTTCAGAAATAACGTCAGTGAGCTAAGATGATGTCTAAATTATTCTAAATGTGCATTTTTAACACTAAAGATGTCGGAATATTGGTTCTAATCAAGTTTTTTTTTTATTCGTTTTGAGTGATTAATATTGATTTGATTTGTAAGAGATGCCAAAATATTATGTTGTTCAACTCTGAGCAAACTGCTATCAAACGGGGCATACTGTACACAAGCTCAAAAAGGACACTGATTCATAAAAGGTGTTGGTGTGGTTTGTTTTAGTAAAACTAGTAACGGTACCATTTTTATTACTCTACGACAGCAGGAACCCTTTATAATACAGCATGACACACTAAAAACACACATGGATGCTGCTTCTTTCAGTAATAGATGAGCAAACTTCACAACATTATTGGCATCTTGAGTGACATATTCATATCATTTCATTCAAACTGCTATTGAGATAGCCTGATGATTCCATTGAAGAGAATGTTTAAAGACAGGTTAGTGCCAACCCTGAAATCCAGCATTCTTGCCAAGCCCGTGCCATTGGAAATGTAGACAAGAATACCATGCATCACAAGTCAGTTAGCCAAAGGTAGTGACTGTTTGACAGCCAGTTCCTCAGGTAACATTGACAAATTTGCAATGCAGGTAGCTCCCGCTTAATGAAGGGGTTACATACCCTTATACCCCTTCGTTATGTGAACCTTCATTAAGCGATGAATAGCCCAAAATGAAACCATTCATTGTAGCGAACCTTCGTTAAGCGGGGGATACCTATGTATCAACGGGTTAGCAGGATAGATTTTTAGATTTGCACACTCGTCTTTGAGCTGTTTAGCCTCAGTTTGAATCTCGACCTCGCTATAAACTCACCCTGCTTACGATTGATCAAAGAGTGTGCTGCCACTTGGATGGACATTAACCTGGGTTTCCGATAGCATTATAGCTGGTTGATGTTAAAATATCCCATGGTGTGTTTTGAGAAGAGTAGACAAGTCATCACTAATACCCTGATCAAATTACAAATTCTTGCCCAAATCAGCAACAGTTGAACATCACGCCTGACCAACTGGTTCGTAGGCTTGGGCCAAAAATGTTGCCTGGCCAACCCCATAAGAAGGTGTGAATAATTGGAGCTGTTAAATAAGTACTGCAGTACAAATAATAGAATGTATATGAGGCGCCGCGAGGAGGAGTGATGTAAGGGACGCATCGGCCATTTTGGAGTTAATGCCATATAGCACTATTTTAACCCTTACCCTATCATCATCATCATATCATTAAAAAATGTTGCTTACATCACTCCTCCTCGCGGGGCCTCATATATACATACACTACACTACATGTAAGATGTCGGCCATTATAAAGCTTGCATTGTTAGTGTGAGAAAATTCTGAGGATATCCAAAGACTCAATATCTCAGTGGGCAGTCACCGCGCAAGTGATGAGGTCCTTGGGTTCAAGTCGGAATTTTTTCACACTAGCCCCACACAGGAATTTCTTCCTGTTTTTGTACTACATACTCATAGTGAGGGTTGTCAGTCCTGCAGCTATTTAAGTAGTTTGTCAAATGATATAACTTTTTCTGCAAGGATAAATATTTTATATTTAATTGCAAGAGACGTTAATCAATTTATCTAAACAACAACTTTGAATGAGTGCCTCCTACCATGCAAACAGGCGTTTCAATAGAAGTAATACAGCGGCATTAATGGATGCTGTGAAAACTAATCTAAAAAATAAAACAAAAGCAAATGACTAACTCGAATAGCACTCGGTAGAATGGATACCTCCGCAAGGCTGAACAGTTTACGTTTTGTATCCCACTGATAGGCCGGTTACGGATCCGGACCTGAACCAAAATTGAATCAGCTTGTTCTCGTCACCTAACCAACTCATCCACCGAGTTTTGTCATAACTCATCCACGTTTTGAAATATCATGCAATATCATGCAATTGTTTTTGCCCCATCTCTCAATGGTGACAAATCACTTAAAAAAAAATTTCTTTCATTCTCGAATACAGATTTTCACCAAAATCGAATCGATTTGTCCCTGTCACACACCCAACCTGTCCACCAAGTTTCATCTCAATCTGTCAATAACTTTTTGAGATATTGTGCTATATGTCGTTTTTGGTCCTATCCCTCAATGGTGATGAACCACTTAAAAAATTATCGGATCCAGATTTGGATCTTCACCAAAATTGAATATATTCTTCCTTTTCACACACTCAACCTCCACCAAATTTCGTCCCAAACCGTCCACAACTTTTTGAGATATCCTGCACACACACACACACACACACACAAGCAAACAGAGGGGTGAAAACATAACCTTCATCCACCTTCGTTGGCGGAGGTAATAACTAACCAATAAATTTACAACAAGAAAAAGAATAATCAAAGATTGCAGACCCTCACCAGAACTTATTTTGTGTGGTGTATTTTGTGAGGCGTTTGTGTACTGGTGCGTTATGTAATGAATAAGAGAAATAATTAGAACTGCCATTTTATAACTGCTGGCAGTGATGACCGGGTACCAGGACGTCCCAATTTGATTGGACACCTGACCCTGACCCATGACGCTTTTCATGATTATTAAATTGAATTTAGAATGGGATTAAAATAAATTAAATTCAAATCAAATGGAAGACCAAATAGGTACAGTACTGCATTGGAGTCATCAGAAGGAACCTGAACAAGCAAAAAAAAAAAGATTAAGTCATCAGGAGGAACCTGGATAGGATTCACATTTCAGCTGCTACTCCTCTACCCTCAAACCCATCCAGGCACAGCTAAGTCAGCTTTATTAAAAATAAAATAACAATAAAAATAATAAATAATAAATGAATAATATGAAAAAGAACCAGATCAAACATTTAAATAATTCTGGCTGCAAGACCATGTGTCTAATCAAGTTGAAATTTAAAACATTCATTCCCCCATCACTACTAGATCATAATTATGAAGTTTCACATCGATTGATTAAGCGGTTCCAGAGAAAATATTATTTCATATTTATTTTCTTCAATCCAATATGGCTGCCAAACCACATGACCTATCAATTATTCCTTAATAAAGTTGTACACCAATGGCTTGGGGAACATCTGTGAGATGTTTCCCCTCGATATGTCCAGCTGTTCTGGAGAAGAAGATTTTTTTTTATAGGTTTTAGGTTAAATCCAATATGGCTGCCAAACCATGTAACCTATGACATCATATGTATGAACGTTTTGTTCCTCATGGATAGGCAGTCATACGTGTAAAGTTTCGCCTCAATCTGTTCAGCCACTTCAGAGAAGAAGATTTTTGAAGGTTTAAAAAACAACAAAACAATATGGCTGCCGAATCATGTGACCGATGTTGTCATTAAATTATTTTCTGTGGACCACTTTATCCCAAGATGACCCTCAAAAATGTTCATACTGATCAGATGCAGAGTTCGTTCTACATATGCAATTATGATGTCATAATGAAGGCACCTATGACGTGATAAAAATCAGACTTATTCCCCATGAGGAGTACTTGCCATGTGCCAAGTTTCAATTTTTTTTTCTTGGTGCATTTTCAGGGATACAGAGGTCCAAAGTTTTTCCGTTTTTCCAACATGGCTGCCACACCACGTGACCTTTGACGTGAAAATTATCATTAAAACATTCTACATGAGTAGTCGCTTCTATGGTGAAAATTTCGTCTCAATTCGACAAGCGGTTACGGAGAAAAAGATTAAAGTTCTGTGTGGACAAACAAACAAATGACGACAGACAAACGGAAACCAAATGCAATACCCTCTGCTTTTGGCGAGGGTAATAACAAAATATCAGAGAACAAGAGCGATAGTTGCTTTGCAATACATGTCCACTACCGATGTGATATTTTCAGACAGATGGACGAGAGCAAATCTAATGTCCGCTCCGGTGATACCGGTAGGGGAATAATAAGATGATTGATTGACCAGTCTGTACTGCAAGTTCTGGTAACATGTCACCTGTGTCTATGGATTCATGTTGAGTTCAATGCCTCTTCGTGTCCTTTCTATATAATGAACATATGTAGAAGCTCAACTATGAGCTTTGGACACTTAAATAATAAAAGAAAGGCAAGAAATGTAGATAAATTACATCACTGAATGTTACACCATACAATATGCTAGCAAATGATTTGGTGAGTGAAATTTTGAGCCTGTAAGTGGGAGTAACTAAAATTAGAGGTTGGTAGAAGCACACCAACGGTGATTGTTTTCATTTCAAACACATTTCTAAAAGCAAAGCATTAATGATAAAATGTGAAATAAAAAAATAAACAAGCATTACATTCACAAACACCCTGGAGAGGTATCGGTCCAACCATAAAAATAGGGGCAATAACCCTGGGCGCTCACCAGGTAGTGGCTGGATAAGAAAACCAGGGAACCACTGGTAAGCGTGGATGACCCACAAAATATGTAATGAAGAAGAAAGAAAATACCTATGGATTTTTTTTCATGCCATCAACAATGTGTGATTTGGGAGAAGAAAGCAAATATATACTTTGGGGGACAACCCCCCCCCCCTTAGACCCACTTAGACCCCAATTTTCTTAATGCCATCAACATACTTTAGTACATAATAGGGAGTGAAAGTTGTGGTCAATTTTCAATGGAATTGTGTGTGTGGTTCTAAAGAAGAAAGCAAATACTTATTTTGCAGGGCAACCTCCCCGTAAACTCACCCCCTCAGAAGGGTTAGACCCCCTCAGACCCTGATTTTTTTTTTTAAATGCCGTGAACAAACTTTGGTACATCACGGATGCTGAAGGTTGTGGTCAAGTTTTATCGGAAGTGCTTATGCAGTTTCTGAGAAGGAAGCAAATACCTATTTTGGGGGGCAACCCCCGGAGACTCCCTGAGGGACCAATTTTTTTTTAATGCCATGGACAAACTTTGGTACATACAGGGTGATGAAGGTAGTGGTAAAGTTTCATTGAAATCGTATGTGTAGTGTCAGAGAAGAAGTTGCAAATGTTTGTGGACCGACGGATGGACTGACGACGCGCCATGCCATAAGCTCCTCGGAAATACGCTCCAGGTGAGCTAAAAATTGGAAAGTGGAAAGAAGGGTCTTGCAAAAGGAAATAACGACATAAGAGAGACATGAACATATGGGTTAGACTGGAAGACAGATCATCAAAGAAAATCCAAATTTTTAAAGCTGCTGAAAATACTAACATTTTGAAAAGGCTTTGGAAATTGATTGCATGGAAATAATTGCTTTTTAGCTCACCTCAAACGTAGTTCCGGAGAGCTTAAGGGATTGCGCGTCGTCCGTCCGTCAGTCCGTCCGTCCAGCCGTCCAAACATTTGCAACTTTTCTCTGAAACTACACACACAATTTTGATGAATCTTCATCACCCAGTACGTACCAAAGTTTGTTCACGGCATTAAAACAATAATAATAATTAAAAAATAATAATAATAATAATAAATATCTGGCCCGAAAGGGATATACGGGAGTTTCCCCCCAAAATAGGCGTTTGCTTTCTTCTCAGAAACTACACACACAATTCCAATTAAACTTGACCACAACCTTCATCACCTATGATGTACCAAAGTATATTCACTGCATTAAAAAAAAATAATAATAATCAAAAAAATCAAATGGTATTTACTTTCTTCTCTGTTAAATATTTTGTGGGTTATCCATACCTACCAGTAGTTCCCTGGTTTCCTTATCCAGCCGCTACCAGGTGAGTGCCCAGGGGGCATTGCCCCTATCTTTATAGACTCCTTTAGTGATAAAGCTCAAAAATCCTTTATTTTAGTTGTGTGTGTGTGTGTGTGGGGGGGGGGGGGGGGGGGGGGTGGTGGTGTGGGATCAGGGGTCTCACATGAGAAAATACAAATTGCCTTTTTGGAAGGTGAAGTATATTAATTTTGAAATCCATCAATGTAATCCCATTAACCATTTTACAAGACAAAATAAAAGAAGCACTACATCAAAATGAATATCGCAAGAGATGGCTATATGTTGGTAGAGACAGCAGCAAACAAAAGTGGAACGGTATTTCAGGAGGAGGGAAACATTCAGGGTCATCGATTAACAGCCTTTCATTTCTAAGAGGTTGTTACTGTCACGGCTATGCATTGTGGGACAATTATAATTAGGAGTATTCATTGCAAGTTTAGGTGTGCTGCCCCAACATTTTTGGTAATACAATGATCAGTAACTATTTGAGATGTACAATTCAAAGCTCAAACTTAATACCGAAAACATATTCCCTCATAGAATCCTAAGTGACCTCAACCAAAACACAGAGGAAATGGGACACATTCCAATGCAAAGGAGATAATAAAGAACTCTCTCTCTCACCCTGTCTTGGCAAACGTCGCCCAGCTGTGCATGAGCTCTCGGCTAAATGCACGTTCTTCACTTGTATAACGGAGACTCCGGTTGAGTGGAAGGCCGAAAACAAACTCGATCTCATAGCCATGGAGAACGCCCATCCATTGTGGCCAGGGTAAGTTCGAAGCACGCTGGTCAAAGAAGTAAAAGTAAACGTTGTTGCCAAATTCGGCATACCTCGCAGCCATCTCTACCACCGGACAGATTACATTGTAGTCCCCGACCATGTCCTCAATGGCATCCCGATTTTTCATGGCATCGTTCTGAGCCAACCAGTCGGTGTATTGTAACACGATTGCATCCAGGCTAACCTCATTTCCTTGTGGCACAATCATGGGGATATTCTCCAGGAAATCCTCCCTGCTGATGAGGCTCTCGTGGTCTTTGCTGAAACCAGGAGCTCCATAAATCAAGAAGAATGAACCCTCATTACGATTTACTCCTAACAAGAGATCAGTTTTCTTGAATATTCCCTGCTGTAGGAGAACAGTTGGAGAATCAATGATGAAATGTCCATCAACAACAGGCACAAAGGGGAATCTAAAGATGCTTGGTTCAATGACAACATCTCCTTCCTTGTTGACAATCTCTTGAGGTGGCTTGGCATATAGACAGTGCAGAAGCTCGTTATCGCTGTCTGTTGTGCACCCTAGTGCCTGGGCCAAGGCCTCGGCCCGTCGTCGTGCCTCTGCATCTTCCACCGTTGCCCATGGAGCATTGAGTACCCCACTCTGAAGGATGGCACGCTGAAAAAACTGCTGACTGTGTCGTGATAGCAGATGTGATGCCACTGAAGCACCTCCTGCACTTTCACCAAAGAGTGTCACACTTTGGGGATTACCCCCAAACCTATGAATGTTCCCATGCACCCAGCGGAGAGCAAGCTGTTGATCAAACAGACCAGCATTTCCAGGCACCGGACCACCTGGTAAAGAAAGGAATCCGAGTGCGCCGACACGGTAGTTCATGGACACAACGATGACACCCTCTGCTTGAGCCAAGTACCTCCCATCATACACATTCAGTGAGGACGTGCCATATGCAAATCCTCCTCCAAAGATCCACACCATGACGGTGGCATTCTGTGGCTGAGGAGACGGTACCCAGATGTTTAAGAAGAGGCAGTCCTCGCTCATTGGTGTGTTGGCATTCCACATCTCAGTGCCCCAGAAGCCTGGGAATTCTGTGTCCTCAAATTGGTAACACGAGTTAGGGAACTGTGTAGCATGGAGAAGCCCTTTCCATGGCTGACGTGGTTCAGGCTTCTTAAAACGCCGCTCTCCGACAGGAGCTTCACCATAGGGAATTCCAAGGAATGCTGTTACTGAGCCCAAGGGTGCTTCAACTCGCTTGCCCAAAACCTGGCCATCCTTCGTCCATACCATAACCTCCGGGTCTTCAGCCATGATTTTCATGACCAGCGAAAGCAAGAGCCATAGCAGAGATACCAACCACATGTTCCTGCCTCCGTTTCTGATGGGGCGATTGTGTACGTCTTAATGTATCCTACGTCTATCTCTCTCACCTTTATTGCCTGGAAAAAAGCACAACGTAATGACATAATTCCAAAACAAAATGTTAGCGTTTTAATATATATGTATGTATATATAACATTTGATTAGTACAACAGACTTAAATATGCATTTCAATAAAATGGACATTATCAAAGCTTTTTGACTTGAACTCCTCAGAATAAAACCGCAAGCAGATGAAGAAGCACCACCAAACTCTCATTTATAAAGTTACAATGTAATATCCACAACATTGATTGCTTGAGAGAAAGGACAGGATTACAAGATTGGTGGAACCACAAAGCATCATGAATCATGAGTAGGTGGAAATAAACTGGCGGAAATGAAACAAAACTGAACCATCATGAATAATGAATAGGCAGAGATGAATCACCAAGAATCAGCAGAAACGTAATGCTAATTAGCTGAGGGCTAATCAGAGAGGGAGGGGTGTGGTTTTCATGTTGACTCAACGTTGACTGTGGTACAGTCAAGCCATCATAATGAAAATACATGAAAAGTTTGGACAAATTCAGTCTTCAAAGAATTGGGTTGGTTGACAAAAAATTACATTTTCTTGAAACACAAAATGATTTGGCTACATGCATGTTAAAACAGTGGTTGAAAAGTTGGAATTTGAATTACAATTACTCGTGAAGAGCTCATCCTAATGGACAGGTTAATTCCCACTGAATTACCGATGGGTTAATACCAAAGAATTGGCGCATTTAGATATGATTTGTAATACTCCCTCCCAAAGAGAGAGGCGAAATACGATAATATTTGCATCGAGAGACTTGGAGTGCTCCCCCCCACCCTGAACTCCTTGGACTACAAGTTTTTCTTTTTACCACCTGAACCCCCTCCACCCAATACGCTCTCGCCCCCCACCTCCCGGAGTACAACTGTCACCGCCGGTCTTCAACTCATTCGTATAGTGGTTCAGGAGCGCATCGAGTATTAAAAAAAAGAAACATAAACAGACACTTTTCAAATGGAAGTACGATTACTTTAAGAGCTTATTTTATTGGAGGAAGAGAGAGTTTTTTCGCAGAATATTCTAATGTTCCACCAGGGAGAGAGGGGCTGATACGGAAAGGGAAAGAGAAAGAGAGTGAGGGGAAAAAACTTTATACAGGTGGTGAAGCTCATTGAAAGAGCAAAGTAGCTGGGGGAAAGGGTCAGCAGACACAAATTGTGGCAAAGGGACAAACAGGACAAGAAGTAGAAATATGGATGTAACCGCATGAAGGGACGAGTTGCAGGTAACATGCTCTGCAGACTTAATTAAGCTCACAGGTACAAAAACAAGATGAAAATGGTTGATTTTTTTTTCTCTGCTGTGAAAGATAATAAGGTGCTGACGTTTCAGGCTTTTCACTTTGGCGAAGCCAAAGAGGTACAAATATGCGAGAAGCTGTGATGTGGCGGTGGGCAACAGACTTGAAATTATGGGGAAAAGCACAAAATAAACAGTCTCGAAAGACAGCTCCATAGCTAAGAGAGGAGGTGAATGAAGGGAGGTGGGTCTTAAGTTTATTTCGGGGAGGGTAACAAGAAAAGAACTTCTGATAAGATGTGTGTGGCCTGGAGCGGCAAGGGTTTGGCAATGAGGTGAGAGGGCAGAAGTGAAAAGACCAGAATTGGAATGGTAAAATACTGTAAGACCATAAACTTGACTGCGGTGAACAAGAAACATACGATACCCTGAGACTAACCATTCCGTCACAAGATGCTCATGATACAGGGAGTTTCCATTGCCTGAATATGGGGAGGTGATAAGATGGGAAGCAGGAGCAGTCCTCGTCCACAGGTGAGCAATATACATACCGAGTCACATTGGATGAAGGCCTTCCACGAATTTCCGAGGAATACTGTCACTGAGCCCAAGGGTACCTCAACTCTCCTGCCCAAAACCTGACCATCCTGCATCCATACAATAACCTTTGGGTTTTCAGCCATGATGCTCAAACAAGAAAACACAAGAGCCACAGAAGAGATACTAACCACATGTTCCTGTCTCTGTTTTCGATGGCACGATTGTGTATGTCTTTATGCATCCTACATCTATCTCTCTCACCTTTATTGCCTGGAAAAAAGCACGTAATGACATCATTCCAAAGCACCATGTTGGCGTTTTAATTCCATATATATCCACGATATATGATCTGTATCAATCCCAAGCAAAAATAGCATCCCTTTACTTGAGTTACTCTCTGTAGACTACTGTCATTACCTCTGCCACCAAAGGCGGATGGAGGTTGTGTTTTCACCCCTGTCTGTCTGTTTGTCTGTTTATTTGTCTGTGAGTAGGATATCTCAAAATGTTGGGGATGGATCTGGACGAAATTTGGTGGACAGGTTGGGTGTGTGAGACGGATTAAATAATTAGATTTTGGTGAAGATCCAAATCTGGATCTGGATAGGAGAATTGATAATTTTTACAACTGATTCTTCACCATTGAGAGAAGGGGTGAAAAAGACATTTAAGCATGATATCCATAGTTGTAGATGGCTTTGGACGAAATTTGGTGGATGAGTTGCGAAGGTGACAAGAACAAGCCGATTCGATTTTGGAGGTCTGGATCCAGATCCGGCCTATTAGAGGGATACAAAACGTAAACTGTTCAGCCTGGCAGAGGTATGCGCTCTACTGAGTGCAGTTCTAGTAAGAACTGTAACCAACTATGGTATATGAGAGTACATCTCTCAGATACCATAGTTTTAACGATGCCATTTTTGCCTGGGATATCATCAAGACAAACGTAAAATTGATTTTCTACAAAATATTATATTTGCTTCAAGCACAAATTTGACTGACTGATGTAGCATACTCTGTGTTACAGAGCGTTGGTTTCACAGAAACCGTTTCTTGGCAAGAGTCATGCTGGGAGTTTTGCCATCCATCTCCTGGCAGTAGTTTGGGTTGGAATTCAAAATTTGGCCATGTTTTTTTTCTTTTTTTGTGTACACTGTCGAGGCTCGTATGAGAGCGAACACACAGTACAAACAACAAGGGGAGCAGGAGACAAGAGGGGCGGGAGAGGGAGGAAAAAAGTGGAACAGAGACATAAGGAGATCTGTGGGAGGGAGAGGGATGGGGCGGGGGATACACAGGTAAAGAAGATGGACACCACGGGGCATTTAGGAGAAAGAGCAGGGATATGAAGGAGGTGGGTTTGGGGTGGAATTAACAGGGTAGAAAAGATCGGTGTTTGGATGGGGATGGTGGTGTAAGAGATGGTGTGAAAGCTGTTTTGCAGACCTGGAGGGAAGAGAGGGATTGAAGAGAGTGAGAGTTTGTTCCAAAGGCGGGAAAAAAGAGGAACGAAAGAGTGAAGGCGAACAGTGATTCTTGATTTTGGTAGTTTTACAAGAAGGGGGTTGCTGGTGAATCTTGAGCACCTTGCAGAAATATGTGGGGGGGGGGGTGAGGCCGGAGAGGAGACGGTAGAAGACAGAAAGACCACCGACCTGCCTGTGGTGAGAGAGTGAGAGATCCAAAGACTCAGCTTCATCGCGGGAGATACCAATGATCCTAAAAGCCTTGGTTTCCACAGCGTGAAGTCGAGAAAAGTGAGAGGAGGGCACCAGCCCAGAGGGGAGAGCAGTACTCCATCAGGCTGCGGACGAAAGCTTTGTATGTGGTCAGGATGTCAGGTGTGTCAAGGAAGGACTTGCACGACGGAGGACGCCCAGTCGGCGATGTTGCCGGCGATAGCTCATCTACTCTTTGCGAAGGACACCATGAGGTCTTTAACATCCACCAACTAATGCCGGCAAACGGGGACACCCAGTGTAACATCCACCTGAGGGATGGCACTTACATTGATGAATCACCCTACCTGTGAAACACCGGGATGACAGTTTATTGCGGGGTCTGGATTTGAACCCAGGCTAGACGGCTTAGAGGTGAGTGTGCATACCTCTAGGCTATCCTATCAGCCTACAAATGGATGTGACTACATTTAAGCCAAGCCACAAAACGGTTGAAAAAGTTAATCACCAATAATTGTCATTCAAATTAAGCTTTTCTTTGATGTGGCACTATGCAGATATCTATACAAATGCTGTCTATTATATATTTTTAACTATTATTGGGTTTTTTTCGATCATAAATCACAGGTACGTATCAAATTAAAATGATGGTATGTTGCTTTGGAATTACATTTCATTACCTTGTGCTTTTTTCCAGGCATTAAAGAAGAGAGACAGACGTAGGATACATCAAGACATGCTTATCGAATCATCAAAAACGCTGATATTGACAGAGGAATTGAATTGGCTGTACGGAGATTCCTGAGGTGGCGGCTCATTTTGGACAACAGGCTGAAGACATGATCTACCCGAGACAGGTTTTTGAAGCCCAGATTGAGCCCAGAGACCATAACTTTCCCAGCAGTTGACCACATCAATAAAATGGAGGATTTGCTAGTAGGCCCTTATTATTATGGAGGGGAAAAGTGAGAATGGGTCTTTCGTGAACTAAAAGACATGTTCCAGGTAGAAGACCGGTTGTTTAATATCCCAAGGTCAGCAGAGAGGGATGTTGCTGCAACCTGCCTGGCAGAGGGCTGAGGAACTATCCTGCACAAAATGCAGTAATCTGCAAAATGATACAATGGATTTGCCTTCTTCAAAAAAAAAAAATCAAATCAATCAGAACAATAACAGCCCCCTGGAGGGCAGTGTTAAAGCTAGATTACCATATTTACCTCTGCCACCAAAGGTGAAGGAGGTTATGTTTTCACCCCTTTCTGTCTGTTTGTTTGTTTGTCTGTTTGTGCACAGGATATCTCAAAAAGTTGTGGACGGATCCTGATGAAATTTTGTGGACAGCTTCGGTGTGTGACGAGAACGAACTGATTAGATTTTGGTGAAGATCCGGATCCGGACACTAGAATTTTAAAAGTGATTCTTCACCATTGAGAGATAGGGCGAAACTAACATATATCACGGAATCTCAAAAAAGTTGTGGACGGATTTGGACGAAACTTGGTGAGCAAGTTGGGTTTGCGATAAGGACGAATTGATTTGATTTTGGTGAAGATCCTAATCCAGATCCGGATACAATAATTATTTAATTATTAAAGTGATTCTTCACCATTGAGAGATAGGGCCAAAACTATAAGGTGCTGTGTAGCATGATATTTCAAAAATGTAATGGGCCCGATATGTCCTCGTGGATCAGGCATTGTGTGGCGGAGGTATGCGCTCCACCGAGTGCCCTTCTAGTCTTTAAAGCTTCAGTCCTGGACACGTTTTTCCCTGTTGAGAAAGCCCTTTTTTTCTTCTTCTTCTCCTTTTTGTATGCAAAGACAAGTCTCATGGAGAAGCTGGAACACTTGACAGATTAGGATGCAACAGAACAAAGGGAACAGCAAAAAGAGAAGTGGGAAACACCGACAGTAAGGTTGAGGGACAACATAGAGGGAGACTTGGACAAATAAGGGGCATACGGTAGAAAGAGGGCGAGGCCACACGGGGTGGACAAAATGGATACAGCAAGCTCTCCGGAAGGGAAAACTGGGAATTTGGAAGAAGGTGGGCTTGGAGGTAGGGATTTAACGGGGGTAGAAATTATCATGGTTTTGTATGGGGGATGATCTGAAATCGTGGTAAACAGTTATCTTGAACATCTGGAGGGAAGAGAAAGATTGACGAGACTGAGGAAGTTATTTTTTATACAAAACGGTGAGAATAACAAACGTCACGACAAAGCGAAACACACGATGTACTTTAACCCAAAGACCAAAATACACGGTCACATGTAAAGAAAGCCATGTTAATACCTGCCAAAGTAAAACTCATGCACTCTGTCCGTCAGGCCAAAGTACATGGTCATATAAATGACTTACATATCCTGGTCATTAGGGTAAAATACCTGGCCATACAACGAGCTGCTGTTTTTGCCTTCAAGCATTTTAAGTGTTAAAATGCAGGGCTTTGGCCTCGGCTTGAAGTGTCCGCATTGCACGAGGAGGCGCTTTTATCATATGTGAACGATAGCAAGAGAAGAGAAGAGTCTACATGGGACATAACCATGGACCACCACAAAAAGAGTCGGCGCACAATGCTCACACAGATCACCAGAAGTTCATATTAACACCAGGCCCACAGAGTGCTGTTTGACCCTGAGAGACGTTGTCAGCAAGACGACAATCAACTTCAAATGAAACAGGACGCAGCTGTGCCGCTGATGCAGTGCCCCTGTTACCAGTAAGCTGGTACTCATTTTGCTGACCTTGGAAGGATTACAGGCTGGGTCAACCCACCTGGTGTTATTTCAACGGTGAAAAAAGGGGCTCAAACTCAAGACCTGAAGATCTTAAGCCAGGCACCTTAACCATTAAGCGAACACCAGGTTTCTGTGCAACAGTACCACGGATTTTACAAATTGAAGCTTTCATCTAGGACGTTGCTGCTTCAGACTAAAGTCCTCATTGCCAAGTGAATACGATTGAGAAGGGTGATGGTTCTCTCCTGAGGATCAACTAAAAAAGGACAACTCCTAAGGGGTAAATTAAAGAAAAGAAAAAGGGACACATGCGATAAAAAGAGGGACAGACACATGAAGAGAATATAATATAAGAGACTGAGAGACATGCAGACAGCAGTATGCTCGATTGGATTCCACAGGGGAGGCTAATCGATCAAGCTTGCCGAACATACGAGGATGGGAATTTAAAATAAATACAGGGGCACGTTATTTTGGGTGACATTGAGGAAAATAAATGCACCCCAAAAGCACAGCAAAAATGGTGGAATGGTCTATTCGCACCTTTTCATTTTTCATATGTTCAATGCCGTGTCACGGGGAGTGCCGTGTCAGTGTATCACGGGGAGTGCCGTGTCAGTGTGTCACGGGGAGTGCCGTGTCAGTGTGTCACGGGGAGTGCCCTGTCAGTGTATCACGGGGAGTGCCCTGTCAGTGTATCACGGGGAGTGCCCTGTCAGTGTATCACGGGGAGTGCCGTGTCAGTGTGTCACGGGAGTGCCGTGTCAGTGTATACGGGGAGTGCCCTGTCAGTGTATCACGGGGAGTGCCCTGTCAGTGTGTCACGGGGAGTGCCCTGTCAGTGTATCACGGGGAGTGCCTGTCAGTGTATCACGGGGAGTGCCCTGTCAGTGTATCACGAAGAGTGCCCTGTCAGTGTGTCACGAAGAGTGCCGTGTCAGTGTGTCACGAAGAGTGCCGTGTCAGTGTGTGCACGAAGAGTGCCGTGTCAGTGGTCACGAAGAGTGCCGTGTCAGTGTGTCACGAAGAGTGCGTGTCAGTGTGTCACGAAGAGTGCCCTGTCAGTGTGTCACGAAGAGTGCCCTGTCAGTGTGTCACGAAGAGTGCCCTGTCATGCACGATGCCTCGTCAGTGTGTCACGAAGAGTGCCGTGTCAGTGTGTCACGAAGAGTGCCGAGTCAGTGTGTCACGAAGAGTGCCGTGTCAGTGTGTCACGAAGAGTGCCGTGTCAGTGTGTCACGAAGAGTGCCGTGTCAGTGTGTCACGAAGAGTGCCCATGTCAGTGTTCACGAAGAGTGCCCTGTCAGTGTGTCACGGGGAGTGCCCTGTCAGTGTATCACGGGGAGTGCCCTGTCAGTGTATCACGAAGAGCCCTGTCAGTGTGTCACGAAGAGTGCCGTGTCAGTGTGTCACGAAGAGTGCCGTGTCAGTGTGTCACGAAGAGTGCCGTGTCAGTGTGTCACGAAGAGTGCCGTGTCAGTGTGTCACGAAGAGTGCCGTGTCAGTGTGTCACGAAGAGTGCCCTGTCAGTGTGTCACGAAGAGTGCCCTGTCAGTGTGTCACGAAGAGTGCCCTGTCAGTGTCACGAAGAGTGCCCTGTCAGTGTGTCACGAAGAGTGCCGTGTCAGTGTGTCACGAAGAGTGCCAGTCAGTGTGTCACGAAGAGTGCCGTGTCAGTGTGTCACGAAGAGTGCGTGTCAGTGTGTCACGAAGAGTGCCGTGTCAGTGTGTCACGAAGAGTGCCATGTCAGTGTGTCACGGAAGAGTGCCATGTCAGTGTGTCACGAAGAGTGCCCTGTCAGTGTGTCACGAAGAGTGCCTGTCAGTGTGTCAGAGGTGCCCTGTCAGTGAGTCACGAAGAGTGCCCTGTCAGTGTGTCACGAAGAGTGCCGTGTCAGTGAGTCACGAAGAGTGCCGCTGTCAGTGTGTCACAGGAAGAGTGCCCTGTCAGTGTGTCACGAAGAGTGCCCTGTCAGTGTGTCACGAAGAGTGCCGTGTCAGTGTGTCTCGAAGAGTGCCGTGTCAGTGTGTCACGAAGAGTGCCCTGTCAGTGTGTCACGGAGAGTGCCGTGTCAGTGTATCACGGGGAGTGCCGCTGTCAGTGTATCACGGGGAGTGCCCTGTCAGTGTATCACGGGGAGTGCCCTGTCAGTGTATCACGGGGAGTGCCCTGTCAGTGTACACGGGAGTGCCCTGTCAGTGTGTCACGAAGAGTGCCGTGTCAGTGTATCACGGGGAGTGCCGTGTCAGTGTGTCACGGGAAGTGCCGTGTCAGTGTGTCACGGGAAGTGCCGTGTCAGTGTATCACGGGGAGTGCCTGTCAGTGTATCACGGAAGTGCCGTGCCAGTGTATCACGGGGAGTGCCGTGCCAGTGTATCACGGGGAGTGCCGTGCCAGTGTATCACGGGAGTGCCGTGCCAGTGTATCACGGGGAGTGCCGTGTCAGTGTGTCACGAAGAGTGCCCTGTCAGTGTATCACGGGGAGTGCCGTGTCAGTGTGTCACGGGAAGTGCCATGCCAGTGTATCACGGGGAGTGCCGTGTCAGTGTGTCACGGGAAGTGCCGTGTCAGTGTGTCACGGGAAGTGCCGTGTCAGTGTGTCAGCGAGAGTGCCGTGTCAGTGTGTCACGGGAAGTGCGTGTCAGTGTGTCACGGGAAGTGCCGTGTCAGTGTGTCACAAAGAGTGCCGTGTCAGTGTGTCACGGGAAGTGCCATGTCAGTGTGTCACGAAGAGTGCCCTGTCAGTGTGTCACGAAGAGTGCCCTGTCAGTGTGTCACGAAGAGTGCCCTGTCAGTGAGTCACGAAGAGTGCCCTGTCAGTGTGTCACGAAGAGTGCCGTGTCAGTGAGTCACGAAGAGTGCCCTGTCAGTGTGTCACGAGAGTGCCCTGTCAGTGTGTCACGAAGAGTGCCCTGTCAGTGTGTCACGAAGAGTGCCGTGTCAGTGTGTCTCGAAGAGTGCCGTGTCAGTGTGTCACGAAGAGTGCCCTGTCAGTGTGTCACGGAGAGTGCCGTGTCAGTGTTCACGGGGAGTGCCTTCAGTGTTCACGGGGAGTGCCTGTCAGTGTATCACGGGGAGTGCCCTGTCAGTGTATCACGGGGAGTGCCTGTCAGTGTATCACGGGAGTGCCTGTCAGTGTGTCACGAAGAGTGCCGTGTCAGTGTATCACGGGGAGTGCCGTGTCAGTGTGTCACGGGAAGTGCCGTGTCAGTGTGTCACGGGAAGTGCCGTGTCAGTGTATCACGGGGAGTGCCGTGTCAGTGTATCACGGGAAGTGCCGTGCCAGTGTATCACGGGGAGTGCCGTGCCAGTGTATCACGGGGAGTGCCGTGCAGTGTATCACGGGGAGTGCCGTGCCAGTGTATCACGGGGAGTGCCGTGTCAGTGTGTCACGAAGAGTGCCCTGTCAGTGTATCACGGGGAGTGCCGTGTCAGTGTGTCACGGGAAGTGCCATGCCAGTGTATCACGGGGAGTGCCGTGTCAGTGTGTCACGGGAAGTGCCGTGTCAGTGTGTCACGGGAAGTGCCGTGTCAGTGTGTCACGAAGAGTGCCGTGTCAGTGTGTCACGGGAAGTGCCGTGTCAGTGTGTCACGGGAAGTGCCGTGTCAGTGTGTCACGAAGAGTGCCGTGTCAGTGTGTCACGGGAAGTGCCGTGTCAGTGTGTCACGGGAAGTGCCGTGTCAGTGTGTCACGGGAAGTGCCATGCCAGTGTATCACGGGGAGTGCCGTGCCAGTGTATCAGGGGAGTGCCGTGTCAGTGTATCACGGGGAGTGCCGTGTCAGTGTGTCACGGAGTGCCGTGTCAGTGTGTCACGAAGAGTGCCCTGTCAGTGTGTCACGAAGAGTGCCCTGTCAGTGTGTCACGAAGAGTGCCCTGTCAGTGTGTCACGAAGAGTGCCGTGTCAGTGTGTCACGAAGAGTGCCGTGTCAGTGTGTCACGAAGAGTGCCTGTCAGTGTGTCACGAAGAGTGCCGTGTCAGTGTGTCACGAAGAGTGCCCTGTCAGTGTGTCACGAAGAGTGCCGTGTCAGTGTGTCACGAAGAGTGCCGTGTCAGTGTGTCACGAAGAGTGCCGTGTCAGTGTGTCACGAAGAGTGCCGTGTCATGTGTCACGGAGTGCCGTGTCAGTGCGTCACGGGAAGTGCCGTGTCAGTGCGTCACGGGGAGTGTCGTGTCAGTATGTCACGGGGAGTGCCGTGTCAGTGTGTCACGAAGAGTGCCGTGTCAGTGTGTCACGGGAAGTGCCGTGCCAGTGTATCACGGGGAGTGCCGTGTCAGTGTGTCACGGGGAGTGCCATGCCAGTGTATCACGGGGAGTGCCGTGTCAGTGTGTCACGGGAAGTGCCGTGTCAGTGTGTCACGGGAAGTGCCGTGTCAGTGTGTCACGGGAGTGCGTGTCAGTGTGTCACGGAAGTGCGTGTCAGTGTGTCACGGGGAGTGCCGTGTCAGTGTATCACGGGAAGTGCCGTGCAAGTGTATCACGGGGAGTGCCGTGTCAGTGTGTCACGGGGAGTGCCGTGCCAGTGTATCACGGGGAGTGCCGTGTCAGTGTGTCACGGGGAGTGCCGTGTCAGTGTGTCACGGGGAGTGCCGTGTCAGTGTGTCACGGGAAGTGCGTGTCAGTGTATAACGGGGAGTGCCGTGTCAGTGTATCACGGGAAGTGCCGTGCCAGTGTATCACGGGGAAGTGCGTGCCAGTGTATCACAGGGAGTGCCGTGTCAGTGTGTCACGAAGAGTGCCCTGTCAGTGTGTCACGGGGAGTGCCGTGCCAGTGTATCACGGGGAGTGCCGTGTCAGTGTGTCACGGGAAGTGCCGTGTCAGTGTGTCACGAAGAGTGCCGTGTCAGTGTGTCACGGGAAGTGCCGTGTCAGTGTGTCACGGGGAGTGCCGTGCCAGTGTATCACGGGGAGTGCCGTGCCAGTGTATCACGGGGAGTGCCGTGTCAGTGTACACGGGAGTGCCGTGGCAGTGTGTCACAAAGTGCCGTGTCATGTGTCACGAAGAGTGCCCTGTCAGTGTGTCACGAAGAGTGCCCTGTCAGTGGGTCACGAAGAGTGCCCTGTCAATGTGTCACGAAGAGTGCCGTGTCAGTGTGTCACGAAGAGTGCCGTGTCAGTGTGTCACGAAGAGTGCCGTGTCAGTGTGTCACGAAGAGTGCCGTGTCAGTGTGTCACGAAGAGTGCCCTGTCAGTGTGTCACGGGGAGTGCCGTGCCAGTGTATCACGGGGAGTGCGTGTCAGTGTGTCACGGGAAGTGCCGTGTCAGTGTGTCACGAAGAGTGCCGTGTCAGTGTGTCACGGGAGTGCCGTGTCAGTGTGTCGCACGGGGAGTGCCGTGCCAGTGTATCACGGGGAGTGCCGTGCCAGTGTATCACGGGGAGTGCCGTGTCAGTGTATCACGGGGAGTGCCGTGTCAGTGTATCACGGGGAGTGCCGTGGCAGTGTGTCACGAAGAGTGCCCTGTCAGTGTGTCACGAAGAGTGCCTGTCAGTGGTCACGAAGAGTGCCTGTCAATGTGTCACGAAGAGTGCCGTGTCAGTGTGTCACGAAGAGTGCCGTGTCAGTGTGTCACGAAGAGTGCCGTGTCAGTGTGTCACGAAGAGTGCCGTGTCAGTGTGTCAGCGAAGAGTGCCCTGTCAGTGTGTCACGAAGAGTGCCGTGTCAGTGTGTCACGAAGAGTGCCGTGTCAGTGTGTCACGAAGAGTGCCGTGTCAGTGTGTCACGAAGAGTGCCCTGTCAGTGTGTCACGAAGAGTGCCGTGTCAGTGTGTCACGAAGAGTGCCGTGTCAGTGTGTCACGAAGAGTGCCCTGTCAGTGTGTCATGAAGAGTGCCCTGTCAGTGTGTCACGAAGAGTGCCCGTGTCAGTGTGTCACGAAGAGTGCCGTGTCAGTGTGTCACGAAGAGTCCTGTCAGTGTGTCAGAAGAGTGCCGTGTCAGTGTGTCACGAAGAGTGCCGTGTCAGTGTGTCACGAAGAGTGCCGTGTCAGTGTGTCACGAAGAGTGCCGTGTCAGTGTGTCACGAAGAGTGCCGTGTCAGTGTGTCACGAAGAGTGCCGTGTCAGTGTGTCACGAAGAGTGCCTGTCAGTGTGTCACGAAGAGTGCCCTGTCAGTGTCACGAGAGTGCCCTGTCAGTGTTCAGCGAAGAGTGCCGTGTCAGTGTGTCACGAAGAGTGCCGTGTCAGTGTGTCACGAAGAGTGCCGTGTCAGTGTGTCACGAAGAGTGCGCCTGTCAGTGTGTCACGAAGAGTGCCGTGTCAGTGTGTCACGAAGAGTGCCGTGTCAGTGTGTCACGAAGAGTGCCCTGTCAGTGTGTCACGAAGAGTGCCCTGTCAGTGTGTCACGAAGAGTGCCGTGTCAGTGTGTCACGAAGAGTGCCCTGTCAGTGTGTCACGAAGAGTGCCCTGTCAGTGTGTCACGAAGAGTGCCGTGTCAGTGTGTCACGAAGAGTGCCGTGTCAGTGTGTCACGAAGAGTGCCCTGTCAGTGTGTCACGAGAGTGCCTGTCAGTTGTGTCAGGAAGAGTGCCGTGTCAGTGTGTCACGAAGAGTGCCCTGTCAGTGTGTCACGAAGAGTGCCCTGTCAGTGTGTCACGAAGAGTGTCCGTGTCAGTGTGTCACGAAGAGTGCCGTGTCAGTGTGTCACGAAGAGTGCCGTGTCAGTGTTCACGAAGAGTGCCCTGTCAGTGTGTCACGAAGAGTGCCCTGTCAGTGTGTCACGAAGAGTGCCCTGTCAGTGTCACGAAGAGTGCCTGTCATGTGTCACGAAGAGTGCCCTGTCAGTGTGTCACGAAGAGTGCCCTGTCAGTGTGTCACGAAGAGTGCCCTGTCAGTGTCACGAAGAGTGCCCTGTCAGTGTGTCACGAAGAGTGCCGTGTCAGTGTGTCACGAAGAGTGCCGTGTCAGTGTGTCACGGGAGTGCCGTGTCAGTGTGTCACGGGGAGTGCCGTGTCATGTGTCACGGGAAGTGCCGTGTCAGTGTATCACGGGGAGTGCCGTGTCAGTGTATCACGGAGTGCCGTGCCAGTGTTCACGGGAGTGCGTGCAGTGTATCACAGGAGTGCCGTGTCAGTGTGTCACGAAGAGTGCCCTGTCAGTGTGTCACGGGGAGTGCCGTGCCAGTGTATCACGGGGAGTGCCGTGTCAGTGTGTCACGGGAAGTGCCGTGTCAGTGTGTCACGAAGAGTGCCGTGTCAGTGTTCACGGGAAGTGCCGTGTCAGTGTGTCACGGGAGTGCCGTGCAGTGTATCACGGGAGTGCCGTGCAGTGTTCACGGGGAGTGCCGTGTCAGTGTATCACGGGGAGTGCCGTGCAGTGTGTCACGAAAGTGCCGTGTCAGTGGTGTCACGAAGAGTGCCCTGTCCAGTGGTGTCACGAAGAGTGCCCTGTCAGTGTGTCACGAAGAGTGCCCTGTCATGTGTACGAAGAGTGCCGTGTCAGTTTTGTCACGAAGAGTGCGTGTCATGTGTCACGAAGAGTGCCGTGTCAGTGTGTCACGAAGAGTGCCGTGTCAGTGTGTCACGAAGAGTGCACTGTCCAGTGTGTCACGAGAAGTGCCGTGTCAGTGTGTCACGAAGAGTGCCGTGTCAGTGTGTCACGAAGAGTGCCGTGTCAGTGTGTCACGAAGAGTGCCTGTCAGTGTGTCACGAAGAGTGCCTGTCAGTGTGTCACGAAGAGTGCCGTGTCAGTGTGTCACGAAGAGTGCCCTGTCAGTGTGTCACGAAGAGTGCCTGTCAGGTGTCACGAAGAGTGCCGTGTCAGTGTGTCACGAAGAGTGCCGTGTCAGTGTGTCACGAAGAGTGCCCTGTCAGTGTGTCACAGAAGAGTGCCCTGTCAGTGTGTCCGAAGAGTGCCCTGTCAGTGTGTCACGGAGAAGTGCCCTGTCAGTGTGTCACGAAGAGTGCCGTGTCAGTGTGTCACGAAAGAGTGCGTGTCAGTGTGTCACGAAGAGTGCCCTGTCAGTGTGTCACGAAGAGTGCCGTGTCAGTGTGTCACGAAGAGTGCCGTGTCAGTGTGTCACGAAGAGTGCCCTGTCAGTGTGGGGGTCACGAAGAGTGCCTGTCAGTGTGTCACGAACAGTGCCCTGTCAGTGTGTCACGAAGAGTGCCAGTGTCACAGAAACAGCATGTGCCCGTACAAAAACGGAGCGCATTTCAGGTAAATAACGATCTTCGTTTCGGAAAATAAACATTAAAATAAAGTAACGCATGTCTCCGACTCGGGTATTCATTAGTGGATTATAAAAGGTGCGCAGGTGGCTTTTATTTGCCCATTTCGAGTACCACGAAATTTTCTTCAGCTTCCGAAACGTGTACGATAAGCCAGTCGTGGGTTTTTCGAATCCGCGATGATTTAAAAAATACATGTATAAATTTCATTCGTGAGGTAATTGTCGAATAACTGCAAGCACGCAGATTCCAGGATTTCCGTGCATCCTCGGACAAGCACGGGAGGGTCATCCCAGAATCGTCCCTAAAGGAAATCTGCGACTTATTACGCGTTTCCCAAGCAAAACGCCAGAAAATGGCCGCTTGGAGGAAATCTCCACATTGCACATCGAGCAAAGGCAGTAATCTGAGATAAATTACCAAAGGGTTATCTGCGGGAGCTGGAGCGACAACTCACCTCACGCTCCGCAACGCCCGGGAACTCTCCCGGAATGCGCACCCTCCTCGCACGCCGCGGTCTGCACTCCGGGCGGAAATGCGGCTTGTTATGTGAGCTCGATGTCGGGATGACGGGTGGGGCTCGGATAGAGAATGATTCTCGCGAGACTCAGCTGCGGATGAGAAGGTTGAAAGAATCCAATTCTCGTGAGAGTTCGAAGAGGACTGGCAGCGGATGGGCATCTGGTGAAGATGATAGGATGCGCGCGAGAGTTCTTTTCGCGTTTAAAAATCCAAGCCCGTGAAGCCATGCTCCGAACTCTCACGTCTGGATTATCATAATGTAAACAATTCGTGGCTGAAATGAGGCAGGTCTGGAGACTTCTGCAAAAACAAATTATAAAATATATGTATACATATATATATATAGACAACACAGTATACATGAACATATATATATATATTATATATATATATATATATAAATATAATAATACAATATAATATAAATATACACAGTATATGTAGATATATATAATATAACATACACAGCACATACTTACAATATATATCTATCTATATAATAAATATAATATACATTATAATATTATATACAGCAGCAATATATATAATATATATATATATATGTATAAATATAATATACACAAATATATATATATATATATATATATAATATAATATAATATACACAGGATATAAAAATATATATATATATGTATATAATATAATATACAGTAATACATATATATATATATATATATATGTGTGTGTGTAATAATATAATATACACAGTACATATATATATATGTATATATAATATAATATACAAGGAATATATTATATATATATATGTATATATATATATATAATATATATACACAGTACATATATATATATATATATATATTATATATATATATATAATGTATATAAATAATATACACAGTACATACATAATATATATGTGTGTGTATATAATATAATATACACAGTACATATATATATATGTTATATATATATTATACAGAGGACATATATATATATATATATCTATATATATATATATATATATATAAATATAATATGCACAGTATATATTATATATATATATATATAATATATATATCATATCATATGATATAAACAGCACATATACACTACCGGTCAAAAGTTTAGAACACGCTCATTTTTCCAGTTTTTACTGAAATTTAAGCAGTTCAAGTCCAGTGAATAACCTGAAATGGTACAAAGCTAAGCGGTAAACTGCCAGAGGTTAAAAAAGAAAGTTTAGGTTACCAAAAACTGAAAAATAATGAAATTTCAGACTTGGTTAGCAAACTAACAAATGGGTTAGCAACTGCAGCTGTTCTGCAGCAATGGAAATAAATTAAGCCTTGAAAGTTGATGCAAACAATTCCTACAGGTGTCCCAAATTTTGTTGACTAGTTACAAACCCTCTGTCTGTATAAAAACAGTGTTGGAACAGACTGTGTTGCTACACCTCTGAAGCATTACTTGGGCAATATTGCACTGCTGGAAGTAGTATATTGCTATCATAATGGCGAGAAAAAGACAATTAACAGGAAGGCAGACAGACCATTATAACCCATAAAAGTATGGGTCTTTCCTGAGAGAAATTGCAAAGAAAGCCAGTTTCCTACACCATCAAGAGGCACTTGGAAACTGGAGGAAACTCTAACAGGAAGAGGTCTGGCAGACCCAAAGCCACAACAATCAGAAGACAACTTTCTGAGAGTCAACAGCTTGCGGATAGGTGGCTCACAGGACAGGAGCTTCAAGCAAGCTTAACACTGGTGGAAGTAAGGAAGTCTCAGTTTCAACTGTGAAGAGAAGACTTCGAGCTGCAGGTTTGACAGGTCGAGTGGCAGTAAGAAAGCCATTGCGAAGATGGCAAATAGAAAGAGAGGCTTGCCTGGGCCATGAAACACCGCCAGTGGACTACTGCAAACCGGAAAAAGGTCTATGGACCGATGAATCAAAATTTGAAATCTTCGGTTTCATCACGCAGGGTTTTTTTACGCCGTCGAGTAGGCGAAAGGATGGTTCTCATTGTGTGAACCAACTGTCAAACATGGAGGAGGAAGCGGATGATGTGGGGTCTTTTGCTGGATCCAGAGTTGGCAACTTGCACAGAGTGACTGGCACTCTAAACCAAAAGGGCTATCACAGTATTTTGCAGTGCCATGTTATACCCTCTGCTTCTATGCCGAGTTAGTCAGGGTTCATCCTACAGCAGATAACGCCCAAAACATACCTCCAGGCTATGTCAGAATGACCTTAGAAGAAAAGACAAGACGGTAGGCTTCAAATCATGGAATGGCCAGCACAGTCTCCAGACTTAAACCCATCGAGCTGGTTTGGGATGAACTGGACAGAAGGATGAAAGCAAAGCAACCTACAAGTGCAACACATTTGTGGGAACTTTGCAACAGTGTTGGGAGAACTTTCGAACAATATTTTAATTTCTATTGCAGAAAGATTGCCACGAGTATGTTCGGTTGTTATATTTGCAAAAGTTGGCTACTTTGATGAGTGAAAAATTTCGATTAATTTGTTCAACAAAACAATTCCATGATTTCGTTTTTCAACTGCAATTTTTATTTGTTCTATGCTTAATTTCAGAGTACATTGAACATTAAACTGCTAAAATTTCAGTAAAAAGTGGAAAAATGGGGATGTTCTAAACTTTTGACTGGTAGTGTATCTAATATAATATAAATATACTACAGTACATAATGTATAATATAATTATACACAGAAACATATATATATTATATATATATTATAATATATATATATCATACGCAGTAATTATATATATATATAATATAAATAATATAATATAATATCCACAGACAATATATATATATATATATTGTATAATATAATATACAATATATAATTAACAGTGTATTATATATAATATAAAAATATAATATAATAATAAACACAGTAATATACATATATTGTATAACTATAAATATTACAAAAATATATACAGTGTGTACTATATATATAATATAATATAATATAATATAATATACACAGTACATCTATATATATATGTATATATATATATATATATATATATATTATACACAGTATATAATGTATATATATTATATATAATATATAATTATATAATATATATATATTATATACTATATTAATATAGATATAGATATATACTGTATATTATATATACATATAATATAACTATAAATATAATATACAAACAGAATAATATATATAATATACATATATTTTGTTGCAGTTCGTGGAACTGCATCTTCCAACACCAAAGCAGCCAACATACAGTGGTCCCAGTCAGTTATTTCATTAATGTACGTCCAGATCGTCCCTTCCTTCTGTCGAGTGGGTCGAACAGACAGTGCGTTGTGTAAATCTCATAGCATCGTCTGATTGAAATCTCTGAACCTCATTCCTAATTTTTTTCTCCATTCCTGAGGTAAATCCAAAACAAGGGACCCTTTGCGAGGCCGGCAGGCACTCCGCTCGGACACCCGTCTGTAAAACCACAGCGCGCCTTTCACCTAAGAATGCGTCCTCACAGAAGACCAAGGCAGCAGTAGAAGCCAACAATAAACGCCGTGCTGCACGGAGCGTGTAGCCCACAGCGACGACCCCCACCCACTGTTCAGGCGATCAGAGGCAGAACTAACACACCAAAAGCTAACAACATACATTACAATATGCGGCGCATTCTTCTTCTCACTTATATCTATGCTCTTTCCCTTCAATCATGGCGTGGATCGGGGGTTGCACCGGGCACCCTACTGCCTCTGATACCGCGAATACGATGGTCGATGATGGGCGGACCTGCGCGCTGACCCGTGTGTACAATGGTGGACTCGCGCGCAGCCCGTGATAACTTTGTCATCATACAGAACAGGGCACAAATAACACATCTTTGGTCGGGTCTGCTCATGGGGTTATAATAATCTTTACCGTCGGTCTTCGCTCACCATTACAGCTACAAATGTCTCCGCGGATGGCAGACATCCTCCCGCACCTCTGCCTCGATGCAGCTGCTACCAGCAGAGGCATTCTGTGCGGCCGATCACTCAGGCTGGTGGCGTACCACGGAACAGGCAGCATGACAGCACCAACTGCGGGTCGCCGGGTCACGGTACGGCGGTTCGGTGCAAGGCGATTCATATCATGGGGTTCAGGCGAGACGATTCCGCCTTGGAACCATCTTGCCGGAAAGTGGAGTGGAGCGCTTCAGGCCATCAGGGCCGGCCGCGCAGTGCCAGGGCCAATCAGAATGCCCGAATTCAGGTGACGACACATTGCTTCGGGTTGCGCCCCACCCTGCTCCTACGGTTTTTTATAAAAGGCAGATCGCGAAGCCGTCCATCCTCTCTCTCACGCGCTAGATCTCCAACTCGCCTTCTCCCCGCCCTCTTCACCAACCCACTTGCTGACTGCACCCTTCTTCACCGACCCTGCAGCTTGCCGACTCCGCTTCTTCTCCCCCACTGGCTTTTGACTCCGCCATTCTCTACCACTCGCTACTGCTCCCCAAGTTCCTTCCTTCATGCCTGGACGTCACGTCTCATTCTCGGGACCGACCGCTAGCTGCACGAAGTTCCACGAAGCAAGAGACGATGCGCCAGCTGTCGAGAAGAGGTATCGCCAGTGGAGCATCCCCGCAAAACATACTGGTGGCGCGTCGGGCAATCGTGCAAGGTATTGAGAGACGTTAGCCTCATCTCCTCTCTATTTTTTCCTTCATTACTCCTCTTCATCGGTGTGTGTTGTGGTGTGTGTGTGTGTGTGTGTGGTGTGTGGTGTGTGTGTGTGTTGTGTCCTCGCACCTGTCCTCACTTGAGTTAAGATTCCACAAGAATTATATCGGGATAACTCTGCTTTTCTGTTTGTCTTGTTTTGTAAGTTGCTTGTATTATTGCTGCACCTCTCACTTTCATTTCTATCCCTGCTCACACACAACAGTAATCGCTATATTCACTGTGCACATATCTTTCTCGCCTACCTGTTAATAAATTATTTGCAAGAATGTTCCCAGCTTGTTTTTGTCTTTTCTTTCATTGATCCAGCATGGTCCATAACCTAACCCAGCCGGGACTTTATTCCCAACGATCTGTTCCTTTTAGCCGGTATGTCCTTGGCGTGTCGCTGACTGCATCTGATCCGGTAAAGTGATCCGATATGGACAGGCATACGGAGGGCGTGTTCCCCGGTAATTAAGATCATGTGGTTATTTTTAGGTAACCGGATTAACTAGACGGAGGACCCTAAGTCACGTGGTTGAGTTATTGGCGAACACGGTCGGTTAACAACCCGCCGCATACGGAATTAACCGTGGGCGATGGCCTGCCATTCCGGGGAGTCTAGTGGGAACCCAAGATAGCTTCCCCCCCACCGGTGGTTTCTCACCCGACCCCCGGCCCGCAACAATATGTATACCTATATATATATATAATATGCATTTAATATGCACATACATATATATTATATATATATATATATAATATATAATATCTAATATATATACTATA
>CM068957.1:71477615-71489043 GCA_035128595.1 Eptatretus atami | reverse complement strand
GGGGAGTGCCGTGTCAGTGTGTCACGGGGAGTGCCGTGTCAGTGTGTCACGGGAAGTGCCGTGTCAGTGTATCACGGGGAGTGCCGTGTCAGTGTATCACGGGAAGTGCCGTGCCAGTGTATCACGGGGAGTGCCGTGCCAGTGTATCACTACACTGTGCCTCCGCATCAAAGCTCCTCGGAAATACGCTCCAGCGTAGGCTAAAAATTGGAAAGTGGAAAGAAGGTCTTGCAAAAGGAAAATAACGACATAAGAGAGAACATGAACATATGGGTTAGACTGGAAGAAGTCATCATAAGAAAATCCAAATTTTTAAAAGCTGCTGAAATACTAACATTTTGAAAAGGCTTTGGAAATTGATTGCATGGAAATAATTGCTTTTTAGCTCACCCAAACGTAGTTCCGGAGAGCTTAAGATTGGCGCGTCGTCCGTCCGTCAGTCCGTCCGTCCAGCCGTCCAAACATTTGCAACTTTTCTCTGAAACTACACACACAATTTGATGAATCTTCATCACCCAGTACGTCCAAAGTTGTTCACGGCATTAAAACAATAATAATAATTAAAAATAATATAATAATAATAAATATCTGGCCCGAAAGGATATACGGGAGTTCCCCCCCAAAATAGGCGTTTGCTCTTCTTCTCAGAAATACACAACACAATTCCAATTAAACTTGACCACAACCTTCATCACTATGATGTACCAAGTATATTCACTGCATTAAAAAAAAAATAAATAATAATCAAAAAAATCAAATTGGTATTTACTTTCTTTCTTGTTAATATATTTTGGGTTATCCATACCTACCAGTAGTTCCCTGGTTTCCTTATCCAGCCGCTACCAGGTGAGTGCCCAGGGGGCATTGCCCTATCTTTATAGACTCCTTTAGTGATAAACTCAAAATCCTTTATTTTAGTTGTGTGTGTGTGTGTTGTGGGGGGGGGGGGTGTTGGTGTGGGATCAGGGGGGTCTCACATGAGAAAATACAAATTGCTTTTTGGAAGGTGAAGTATATTAATTTTGAAATCCATCAATGTAATCCCATTAACCATTTTACAGACAAAATAAAAGAAGCACTACATCAAATGAATATCCAAGAGATGGCTATATAGTTTTGTAGAGACAGCAGCAAACAAAAGTGGAACGGTTATTGCAGGAGGAGGAGGGAAACATTCAGGGTCATCGATTACAGCCTTTCATTTCTAAGAGGTTGTTACTGTCACGGCTATGCATTGTGGGACAATTATAATTAGGAGTATTCATTGCAAGTTTAGGTGTGCTGCCCCAACATTTTTGGTAATACAATGATCAGTAACTATTTGAGATGTACAATTCAAAGCTCAAACTTAATACCGAAACATATTCCCTCATAGAATCCTAAGTGACCTCAACCAAAACACAGAGGAAATGGGAACATTTCCAATGCAAAGGAGATAATAAAGAACTCTCTCTCTCACCCTGCTTGGCAAACGTCGCCCAGCTGTGCATGAGCTTCCGGCTAAATGCACGTTCTTCACTGTTATACGGAGACTCCGGTTGAGTGGAAGGCCGAAAACAAACTCGATCTCATAGCCAGGAGAACGCCCATCCATTGTGGCCAGGGTAAGTTCGAAGCACGCTGGTCAAAGAAGTAAAAGTAAACGTTGTTGCCAATTCGGCATACCTCGCCAGCCATCTCTACCACCGGACAGATTACATTGTAGTCCCCGACCATGTCCTCAATGGCATTCCCGATTTTTCATGGCATCGTTCTGAGCCAACCAGTCGGTGTATTGTAACACGATTGCATCCGGCTAACCTCATTTTCTTGTGGCACAATCATGGGGATATTCTCCAGGAAATCCTCCCTGCTGATGAGGCTCTCGTGGTCTTTGCTGAAACCAGGAGTCCAAATCAAGAAGAATGAACCCTCATTACGATTTACTCCTAACAAGAGATCAGTTTTCTTGAATATTCCTGCTGCTTAGGAGAACAGTTGGAGAATCAATGATGAAATGGTCCATCAACAACAGGCACAAAGGGAATCTAAAGATGCTTGGTTCAATGACAACATCCTCTTCCTTGTTGAACAATCTCTTGAGGTGCTTGGCATATAGACAGTGCAGAAGCTCGTTATCGCTGTCTGTTGTGCACCCTAGTGCCTGGGCCAAGCCTCGGCCCGTCGTCGTGCCTCCTGCATCCTTCCACTGTTGCCCATGGAGCATTTGAGTACCCACTCTGAAGGATGGCACGCTGAAAAAACTGCTGGCTGTGTCGTGATAGCAGATGTGATGCCACTGAAGCACCTCCTGCACTTTCACCAAAGAGTGTCACACTTTGGGGATTCCCCCAAACCTATGAATGTTTCCCATGCACCCAGCGGAGAGCAAGCTGTTGATCAACAGACCAGCATTTTCAGGCACCGGACCACCTGGTAAAGAAAGGAATCCGTAGTGCGCGCACACCGGTAGTTCATGGACACAACGATGACACCCTCTGCTTGAGCCAAGTACCTCACCATATACACATTCAGTGAGGACGTGCCATATGCAAATCCTCCTCCAACAGATCCACACCATGACGGTGGCATTCTGTGGCTGAGGAGCGGTACCCAGATGTTTAAGAAGAGGCAGTCCTCGCTCATTGGTGTGTTGGCATTCCACATCTCAGTGCCCCAGAAGCCTGGGAATTCTGTGTCCTCAAATTGGTAACACGAGTTAGGGAACTGTGTAGCATGGAGAAGCCCTTTCCATGGCTGACGTGGTTCAGGCTTCTTAAAACGCCGCTCTCCGACAGGAGCTTCACCATAGGGAATTCCAAGGAATGCTGTTACTGAGCCCAAGGGTGCTTCAACTCGCTTGCCCAAAACCTGGCCATCTTCGTCCATACCATAACCTCCGGGTCTTCAGCCATGATTTTCTATGACAGCGAAAGCAAGAGCCATAGCAGAGATACCAACCACATGTTCCTGCCTCCGTTTCTGATGGGGCGATTGTGTACGTCTTAATGTATCCTACGTCTATCTCTCTCCACTTTATTGCCTGGGGAAAAAGCACCACGTAATGACATAATTCCAAAAACAAAATGTTAGCGTTTTAATATATATGTATGTATATATAACATTTGATTAGTACAACAGAACTTAAATATGCATTTCAATAAAATGGACATTATCAAAGCTTTTTGACTTGAACTCCTCAGAATAAACCGCAAGCAGATGAAGAAGCACCACCAAACTCTCATTTATAAAGTTACAATGTAATATCCACAACATTGATTGTGAGAGAAAGGACGGATTACAAGATTGGTGGAACCACAAAGCATCATGAATCATGAGTAGGTGGAAAAAACTGGCGGAAATGAAACAAAACTGAACCATCATGGAATAATGAATAGGCAGAGATGAATCACCAAGAACCAGCAGAAACGTAATGCTAATTAGCTGAGGGCTAATCAGAGAGGGAGGGGTGTGGTTTTCATGTTGACTCAACGTTGACTGTGGTACAGTCAAGCCATCATAATGAAATACATGAAAAGTTTGGACAAATTCAGTCTTCAAACGTTATACAAAAAATTACATTTTCTTGAACACAAAATGATTTGGCTACATGCATGTTAAAACAGTGGGTGAAAAGTTGGAATTTGATTACTCATACTCTGTGAAGAGCTCATCCTAATGGACAGGTTAATTCCCACTGAATTACCGATGGGTTAATACCAAGAATTGGCGCATTTAGATATGATTTGTAATACTCCCTCCCAAAGAGAGAGGCGAAATACGATAATATTTGCATCGAGAGACTTGGAGTGCTCCCCCCACCCTGAACTCCTTGGACTACAAGTTTTTCTTTTTACCACCTGAACCCCTCCACCCAATACGCTCTCGCCCCCACCTCCCGGAGTAAACTGTCACCGCCGGTCTTCAACTCATTCTATTAGTGGTTCAGGAGCGCATCGAGTATTAAAAAAAGAAACATAACAAGACACTTTTCAAATGGAAGTACGATTACTTTAAGAGCTCATTTTTATTGGGGGAAGAGAGAGTTTTTTCGCAGAATATTCTAATGTTCCACCAGGGAAGAGGGGCTGATACGGAAAGGGAAAGAGAAAGAGAGTGAGGGGAAAAAACTTTATACAGGTGGTGAAGCTCATTGAAGAGCAAAGTAGCTGGGGGAAAGGGTCAGCAGACACAAATTGTGGCAAAGGGACAAACAGGACAAGAAGTAGAAATTGGATGTAACGCATGAAGGGAGAGTTGCAGGTAACTGCTCCTGCAGACTTAATTAAGCTCACAGGTACAAAAACAAGATGAAAATGGTTGATTTTTTTTTCTCTGCTGTGAAAGATAATAAGGTGCTGACGTTTCAGGCTTTTCACTTTGGCGAAGCCAAAGAGGTACAATATGAGCGAGAAGCTGTGATGTGCGGTGGGCAACAGACTTGAAATTATGGGGAAAAGCACAAAATAAACAGTCTCGAAAGACAGCTCCATAGCTAAGAGAGGAGGTGAATAAGGGAGGGGTCTTAAGTTTATTTCGGGAGGGTAACAAGAAAAGAACTTCTGATAAGATGTGTGTGGCCTGGAGCGGCAAGGGTTTGGCAATGAGGTGAGAGGGCAGAAGTGAAAAACCAGAATTGGAATGGTAAAATACTGTAAGACCATAAACTTGACTGCGGTGAACAAGAAACATACGATACCCTGAGACTAACCATTCCGTCACAAGATGCTCATGTACAGGGAGTTTCCATTGCCTGAATATGGGGAGGTGATAAGATGGAAGCAGGAGCAGTCCTCGTCCACAGGTGAGCAATATACATACCGAGTCACATTGGATGAAGCCTTCCACGAATTTCGAGGAATACTGTCACTGAGCCCAAGGGTACCTCAACTCTCCTGCCCAAAACCTGACCATCCTGCATCCATACAATAACCTTTGGGTTTTTCAGCCATGATGCTCAAACAAAGAAACACAAGAGCCACAGAAGAGATACTAACCACATGTTCCGTCTCTGTTTTCGATGGCACGATTGTGTATGTCTTTATGCATCCTACATCTATCTCTCTCACCTTTATTGCCTGGAAAAAGCACGTAATGACATCATTCCAAAGCACCATGTTGGCGTTTTAATTCCATATATATCCACGAATATTGATCTGTATCAATCCCAAGCAAAAAATAGCATCCCTTTACTTGAGTTACTCTCTGTAGACTACTGTCATTACCTCTGCCACCAAAGGCGGATGGGAGGTTGTGTTTTCACCCTTCTGTTTTGTCTGTTTATTTGTCTGTGAGTAGGATATCTCAAAATGTTGGGATGGATCTGGACGAAATTTGGTGGACAGGTTGGGTGTGTGACACGGATTAAATAATTAGATTTTGGTGAAGATCCAAATCTGGATCCGGATAGGAGAATTGTTAATTTTTACAACTGATCTTCACCATGAGGAAGGGGTGAAAAAGACATAAAGCATGATATCCATAGTTGTAGATGGCTTGGACGAAATTTGGTGGATGAGTTGGAAGGTGACAAGACAAGCCGATTCGATTTTGGAGGTCTGGTCACGATCCGGCCTATTAGAGGGATACAAAACGTAAACTGTTCAGCCTGGCAGAGGTATGCGCTCTACTGAGTGCAGTTCTAGTAAGAACCGTACCAACTATGGTATATGAGATACATCTCTCAGATACCATAGTTTTAACGATGCCATTTTTGTCTGAGATATCATCAAGACAAACGTAAAATTGATTTTTTACAAAATATTATATTTGCTCAAGCACAAATTTGACTGACTGATGTTAGCACATACTCTGTGTTACAGGCGTTGGTTTCACAGAAACGTTTCTTGGCAAGAGTCATGCTGGGATTTGCCATCCATCTCCTGGCAGTGTTTTTGGGTTGGAATTCAAAATTTGGCCATTGTTTTTTTTCTTTTTTTGTGTACACTGTCGAGGCTCGTATGAGAGCGAACACCAGTACAAACAAGGGGAGCAGGAGACAAAGGGGCGGGAGAGGGAAGGAAAAAGTGTGGAACAGAGACATAAGGAGTCTGTGGAGGGAGAGGATGGGCGGGTTAACACAGGTAAAGAAGATGGGACACCACGGGGGCATTTAGGAAGAAGAGCAGGGAATATGAAGGAGGTGGGTTTGGGGTGGATTAACAGGGGTAGAAAAAGATCGTGGTTTTGGATGGGGGATGGTGGTGGTAAGAGATGGTGGTGAAAGCTGTTTGCAGACCTGGAGGGAAGAGAGGGATTGAGAGAAGTGAGAGTTGTTCAAGGCGGGAAAAAAAGAGGGAACGAAAGAGTTGAAGGCGAACAGTGATTCTTGATTTTGGTAGTTTTACAAGAAGGGGTTGCTGGTGGATCTTAGAGCCTTGCAGAAATATGTTGGGGGGGGGGGGTGAGCCGGGAGGAGACGGTAGAAGACAGAAAAGACCACCGACCTGCCTGTGGTGAGAGAGTGAGAGATCCAAAGACTCAGCTTCATCGCGGGAGATACCAATGATCCTAAAAGGCTTGGTTTCCACAGCGTGAAGTCGAGAAAAGTGAAGAGGAGGGAGCACCAGCCCAGAGGGGAGAGCAGTACTCCATCAGGCTGCGGACGAAAGCTTTGTATGTGCGTCAGGATGTCAGAGTGTGTCAAGGAAGACTTGCACGACGGAGGACGCCCAGTCGGCGATGTTGCGGCGTAGCTACATCTTACTCTTTGCGAAGGACACCATGAGGTCTTTTAACATCCACCAACTAATGCCGGCAAACGGGGACACCCGTGTAACATCCACCTGAGGGATGGCACTTACATTGATGAATCACCCTATGTGAAACACCGGATGACAGTTTTATTGCGGGGTCTGGATTTGAACCCACGGCTAGACGGCTTAGAGGTGAGTGTGCATACCTCTAGGCTATCCTATCAGCCTACAAATGGATGTGACTACATTTAAGCCAAGCCACAAAACGGTTGAAAAAGTTAATCACCAATAATTGTCATTCAAATTAAGCTTTTCTTTGATGTGCACTATGCAGTATCTATACAAAAGCTGTCTATATATATTTTTTAACTATTATTGGTTTTTTTCGATCATAAATCAGGTACGTATCAAATTAAAATGATGGTATGTTGCTTTGGAATTACATTTCATTACCTTGTGCTTTTTTCCAGGCATTAAAGAAGAGAGACAGACGTAGGATACATCAAGACATGCTTATCGATCATCAAAAACGCTGATATTGACAGAGGAATTGAATTGGCTGTACGGAGATTCCTGAGGTGGCGGCTCATTTTGGACAACAGGCTGAAGACATGATTACCCGAGACAGGTTTTTGAAGCCCAGATTGAGCCCAGAGACCATAACTTTCCCAGCAGTTGACCACATCAATAAAATGGAGGATTTGCTAGTAGGCCTTATTATTATGGAGGGGAAAAGTGAGAATGGGTCTTTCAGTGAACTAAAAGACATGTTCCAGGTAGAAGACCGGTTGTTTAATATCCCAAGGTCAGCAGAGAGGGATGTTGCTGCAACCTGCCTGGCAGAGGGCTGAGGAACTATCCTGCACAAAATGCAGTATCTGCAAAATGATACAATGGATTTGCCTTCTTCAAAAAAAAAAAATCAAATCCATCAGAACAATAACAGCCCCTGGAGGGCAGTGTTAAAGCTAGATTACCATATTTACCTCTGCCACCAAAAGGTGAAGGAGGTTATGTTTTCACCCCTTTCTGTCTGTTTGTTTGTTTGTCTGTTTGTGCACAGGATATCTCAAAAAGTTGTGGACGGATCCTGATGAAATTTTGTGACAGCTTCGGTGTGTGACGAGAAGAACTGATTAGATTTTGGTGAAGATCCGGATCCGGACACTAGAATTTTAAAAGTTATTCTTCACCATTGAGGAGTAGGGCGAAACTAACATATCACCGGAATCTCAAAAAAGTTGTGACGGATTTGGACGAAACTTGGTGAGCAAGTTGGGTTTGCGATAAGGACGAATTGATTTGATTTTGGTGAAGATCCTAATCCGATCCGGATACAATAATTATTTAATTATTAAAGTGATTCTTCACCATTGAGAGATAGGGGCCAAAACTATAGTGCTTGTAGCATGATATTTCAAAAAGTTAATGGGCCCGATATGTCCTCGTGGATCAGGCATTGTGTGGCGGAGGTATGCGCTCACCGAGTGCCCTTCTAGTCTTTAAAGCTTCAGTCCTGGACACGTTTTTCCCTGTTGAGAAGCCCTTTTTTTCTTCTTCTTCTCCTTTTGTATGCAAAGACAAGGCTCATGGAGAAGCTGGAACACTTGACAGATTAGGATGCAACAGAACAAAGGGAACAGCAAAAAGAGAAGTGGGAAACACCAACAGTAAGGTTGAGGGACAACATAGAGGAGACTTGGACAAATAAGGGGCATACGGTTAGAAAGAGGGCGAGGCCACACGGGGTGGACAAAATGGATACAGCAAGCTCTCCGGAAGGGAAAACTGGGAATTTGAAGAAGGTGGGCTTGGAGGTAGGGATTTAACGGGGGTAGAAATTATCATGGTTTTGTATGGGGGATGATCTGAAATGGTGGTAAACAGTTATCTTGAACATCTGGAGGAAGAGAAAGATTGACGAGACTGAGGAAGTTATTTTTATACAAAACGGTGAGAATAAAAACGTCACGACAAAGCGAAACACACGATGTACTTTAACCCAAAGACAAAATACACGGTCATATGTAAAGAAAGCCATGTTAATACCTGCCACAAGTAAACTCATGCACTCTGTCCGTCAGGCCAAGTACTGGTCATATAAATGACTTACATATCCTGGTCATTAGGGTAAATACCTGGCCATACAACAACCGAGCTGCTGTTTTTGCCTTCAAGCATTTTAAGTGTTAAAAATGCAGGGCTTTGGCCTCGGCTTGAAGTGTCCGCATTGCACGAGGAGGCGCTTTTATCATATGTGAACGATAGCAAGAGAAGAGAAGAGTCTACATGGGACATAACCATGGACCACCACAAAAAGAGTCGGCGCACAATGCTCACACAGATCACCAGAAGTTCATATTAACACCAGGCCCACAGAGTGCTGTTTGACCTGAGAGACGTTGTCAGCCGACGACAATCAACTTCAAATGAAACAGGACGCAGCTGTGCCGCTGATGCAGTGCCCCTGTTACCAGTAGCTGTACTCATTTGCTGACCTTGGAAGGATTACAGGCTGGGTCAACCCACCTGGTGTTATTTCAACGGTGAAAAAAGGGGCTCAAACTCAAGACCTGAAGATCTTAAGCCAGGCACCTTAACCATTAAGCGAACACCAGGCTTCTGTGCAACAGTACCACGGATTTTACAAATTGAAGCTTTCATCTAGGACGTTGCTGCTTCAGACTAAAGTCCTCATTGCCAAGTGAATACGATTGAGAAGGGTGATGGTTCTCTCCTGAGGATCAACTTAAAGGACAACTCCTAAGGGGTAAATTAAGAAAAGAAAAAGGGACCATGCGATAAAAAGAGGACAGACCATGAGAGAGATTTAATATAAGAGGACTGAGAGACATGCAGACAGCAGTATGCTCGATTGGATTCCACAGGGGAGGCAATCGATCAAGCTTGCCGAACATACGAGGATGGGAATTTAAAATAAATACGAGGCACGTTATTTTGGGTGACATTGAGGAAAATTAAATGCACCCAAAAGGCACAGCAAAAATGGTGAATGGTCTATTCGCACTTTTCATTTTTCATATGTTCATGCCGTGTCACGGGAGTGCCGCCCTGTCAGTGTATCACGGGGAGTGCCGTGTCCGTGTGTCACGGGAGTGCCGTGTCAGTGTGTCACGGGAGTGCCGTGTCAGTTTATCACGGGGAGTGCCCTGTCAGTGTATCACGGGGATGCCCTGTCAGTGCTGTCACGAAGAGTGCCGTGTCAGTGTATCACGGGGAGTGCCGTGTCAGTGTGTCACGGGAATGCCGTGTCAGTGTGTCACGGGAAGTGCTGCGTCAGTGTATCACGGGGAGTGCCGTGTCAGTGTATCGGGAAGTGCCTGCCAGGTTACACGGGGAGTGCCGTCGTGTATCACGGGAGTGCCGTGCCAGTGTATCACGAGGGAGTGCCGTGTCAGTGTGTCACGAAGAGTGCCTGTCAGTGTATCCGGGGAGGTGCCGTTCAGTGTGTCACGAGTGCCATGCCAGTGTACACGGGAGTGCCGTGTCAGTGTGTCACGGAAGTGTCCGTGTCAGTGTGTCACGGGAAGTGCCGTGTCAGTGTGTCACGGGAAGTGCCTGTCAGTGTGTCACGGAAAGTGCCTGTCAGTGTGTCACGAAAGGTGCCGTGTCAGTGTGTCACGGGAAGTGCCGTGTCAGTGTGTCACGGGAAGTGCCGTGTCAGTGTGTCACAAGAGTGCCGTGTCAGTGTGTCACGGGAAGTGCCGTGTCAGTGTTGTGTCACGGAAGTGCCGTGTCAGTGTGTCACGGGACAGTGCCATGCCAGTGTTCACGGGGAGTGCCGGTGCCAGTGTATCACGGGGAGTGCCGTGTCAGTGTATCACGGGTGCCGTGTCCGTGTATCACGGGAGTGCCGTGTCAGTGTGTCACAGGAGTGCCGTGTCAGTTGTGCACGAAGAGTGCCTGTCAGTGTGTCACGAAGAGTGCCCCTGTCAGTGTGTCACGAAGAGTGCCCTGTCAGTGTGTCCGGAGTGCGTGTCAGTGTGTCACGAAGAGTGCCGTGTCAGTGTGTCACGAAGAGTGCCGTGTCAGTGTGTCACGAAAGAGTCCGTGTCAGTGTGTCACGAAGAGTGCCTGTCCAGGTTTGTGTCACGAGAGTGCCGTGTCAGTGTGTCACAGAAGTGGTGTAGGGTCGAAGGCCGTGTCAGTGTGTCACGAAAGAGTGCCGTGTCAGTGTGTCACGGGAAGTGCCGTGTCAGTGGTCACGGGAAGTGCCGTGTCAAGTGCGTCACGGGGAGTGTCGTGTCAGTATGTCACGGGGAGTGCCGTTCAGTGTGTCACGATGAGTGCCGTGTCAGTGTGTCACGGGAAGTGCCATGCCAGTTGTATCACGGGGAGTGCCGTGTCAGTGTGTCACGGGAAGTGCCGTGTCAGTGTGTCACGGGAAGTTGCCGTGTCAGGTGTGTCACGGGAAGTGCCGTGTCAGTGTGTCACGGGGAAGTGCCGTGTCAGTGTGTCACGGGGAGTGCCGTGTCAGTGTATCACGGGAGTGCCTGCAGTGTATCACGGGGAAGTCGGTGTCAGTGTGTCACGGGGAGTTGCCGTGGCCATGTATCACGGGGAGTGCCGTGTCAGTGTGTCACGGGAGTGCCGTGTCAGTGTGTCACGGGGAGTGCCGTGTCAGTGTGTCACGGGAAGTGCGTGTCAGTGTATACGGGAGAGTGCCGTGTCAGTGTATCCACGGGGAAGTGCCGTGCAGTGTATCACGGGGTGCCGTGCCATGTTATCACAGG
>CM068957.1:71460994-71477590 GCA_035128595.1 Eptatretus atami | reverse complement strand
AGTGCCGTGTCAGTGTGTCACGAAGAGTGCCCTGTCAGTGTGTCACGGGGAGTGCCGTGCCAGTGTATCACGGGGAGTGCCGTGTCAGTGTGTCACGGGAAGTGCCGTGTCAGTGTGTCACGAAGAGTGCCGTGTCAGTGTGTCAGGTTCCAGAGAAAATATTATTTCATATATTTTCTTCAATCCAATATTTGGCTGCCAAACCACATGACCTATCTTATTCCTTAATAAAGTTGTACCACCAATGGCTTTGGGGAACATCTGTGAGATGTTTCCCCTCGATATGTCCAGCTTGTTCTGGAGGAAGAAGATTTTTTTTATAGGTTTATAGGGTTAAATCAATATGGCTGCCAAACCATCGTAAACCTAATGACATTTCATTATTTTATGAACGTTTGTTCCTCATGGATTAGGCAGTCATACGTGCTAAGTTTCGCCTCAATCTGTTCAGCCACTCAGAGAAGAAAGATTTTTGAAGGTTTAAAAAACAACAAAACCAATGGCTGCCGCAATCAGTGATCCTGTATGTTGTCATTAAATTATTTTCTGTGGACCACTTCTATCCCAAGATGACCCCCTCAAAAAATGTTCATACTGATCAGATGCAGAGTTCGTCTACATATGCAATTATGATCGTCATAATGAAGGCACCTATGACGTGATAAAAATTCAGATTATTCCCCATGATGAGTACTTGCCCATGTGCCAAGCTTTCAATTTTTTTTCTTGGTGCATTTCAGGGGATACAGAGGTCCAAAGTTTTTCCCGTTTTTCCAACGGCTCCACACCACGTGACCTTGACGTGAAAATTTTCATTAAACATGTCTACATTGGAGTAGTCGCTTCTATGGTGGAAAATTTCGTTCTCAATTCGACAACGGTTACGGAGGAAAAAGATTTATAGTTCTGTGTGGAACAAACAACAAATGACGACAGACACAACGGAACACCAAATGCTACCCTCTGCTTTTGTGCGAGGGGTAATAACAAAATATCAGAGACAAGAGCGATAGTTGCTGCAATACATTCCACTACCGATGTTGATATTTTCAGACAGGTATATGGACAGACAAATCTAATGTCCGCTCCGGTGTACGTAGGGAATAATCAAGATGATTGAATTGACCCAGTCTGTACTGCAAGTTTTCTGGTAACATGTCCACCTGTGTCTATGGTTCATTGTTGAGTCCACATTGCCTTTCGTGTCCTTTCTATATAAATTGAACATATGTAGAAGCCTCAACTACTGAGCTTTGGACACTTTAAATAATAAAAGAGGCAAGAAATGTAGATAATATTAATCACGAACTGTTACACCAACAATATGCTAGCAAATGATTTTGGTGAGTTGAATTTTGAGCCTGTAAGTGGGGAGAACTAAAATAGCAGGTGGAGAAGCACACCAACGGTGATTGTTTTCATTTCAAACAATTTTCTAAAAGCAAGCATTAATGATAAAATGTGAAATATTAAAAAAAATAAACAACGCATTACATTCACAACACCCCTGGAGAGGTAATCGGTCCACCATCAAAAATAGGGGCCATAACCTGGGCGCCTCACCAGGTGTTGTCTGGATAAGAAAAACCATGGGAACATGGTAAGCTGTGGATGTACCACCACAAATATGTAATGAAGAAGAAATACCCTATGGGATTTTCTTTCATGCCATCAACAATGGTGATTTGGGAGAAGAAAGCAAATATATACTTTGGCGGTGACAAACCCCCCCCCCTTAGACCCCACTTAACCCAATTTGTCTATAATGCCAATCAACATACTTTAGTACATATAGGAGTGTGAAGTTGTGGTCAATTTTCAATGGAATCTGTGTGTGATGGTTCTAAATAGAAAGCAAATACTTATTTTGCAGCCGGCAACCTCCCCGTAAACCACCCCCTCAGAAGGGTTAGACCCCCTCAGAACCCTGATTTTTTTTTTTAAATGCCGTGTTAACAAAAACTTTGGTACATCACGGATGCTGAAGAGTTGTGGTCAAGTTTTTTTATCGGAAGTGCTTATTGCAGTTCTGAAGAAGGAAGCAAATACCTATTTTGGGGGGCAACCCCTGAGAGCGACTCCCTTGAGGGACCAATTTTTTTTTAATGCCATGGCACAAACTTCTGGTACATTACAGGTGATGAAGGTTAGTGGTAAAGTTTCATTGAAATCGTATGTGTTAGTGTCAGAGAAGAGTTGATGTTTGTGGACCGACGATGGGACACTGGACGACGCCGCCATGCCATAAGCTCCTCGGAATCGCTCCAGGTGAGCTAAAAATTGGAAAGTGGAAAAGAGGGTCTTGCAAAAGGAAAATAACGACATACAGAGAACATGAACATATGGTTAGACTGGGAAGACAGATCATCAAAAAATCCAAATTTTTAAAGCTGCTCTGAAAATACTAACATTTGAAAAGGCTTTGGAAATTGATTGCATGGGAAATAATTGCTTTTTAGCTCACCTCAAACGTAGTTCCGGAGAAGCTTAAGGATTTGCGCGTCGTCCGTCCGTCAGTCCGTCCGTCCAGCCGTCCAAAAACATTTGGCACTTTTCTCTGAAACTACACACACAATTTTGATGAATCTTCATCACCCAGTACGTCCAAAGTTTGTTCACGGCATTAAAACAATAATAATAATTAAAAAAATAATAATAATAATAAATATCTGGCCCGAAAGGATATACGGGAGTTTCCCCCCCAAAATAGGCGTTTGCTTCTTCTCAGAAACTAACACAACACAATTCCAATTAAACTTGACCACAACCTTCATCACCTATGATGTACCAAAGTATATTCACTGCATTTAAAAAAAAAACAAATAATAATCAAAAAAATCCAAATGGTATTTACTTTCTTCTCTGTTAAATATTTTGTGGGTTATCCATACCTACCAGTAGTTCCCTGGTTTCCTTATCCAGCCGCTACCAGGTGAGTGCCCAGGGGGCATTGCCCTATCTTTATAGACTCCTTTAGTGATAAAGCTCAAAATCCTTTATTTTAGTTGTGTGTGTGTGTTGTGGGGGGGGGGGGTGTTGAGTGTGGATCAGGGGGTCTCACATGAGAAAATACAAATTGCTTTTTTGGAAGGTGAATATGTAATTTTGAAATCCATCAATGTAATCCCATTAACCATTTTACAAGACAAAATAAAAGAAGCACTACATCAAATGAATATCACAAGAGATGGCTATATGTTGTAGGACAGCAAGCAAACAAAAGTGGAACGGTTATTGCAGGAGGAGGGAAACATTCAGGGTCATCGATTAACAGCCTTTCATTTCTAAGAGGTTGTTACTGTCACGGCTATGCATTGTGGGACAATTATAATTAGGAGTATTCATTGCAAGTTTAGGTGTGCTGCCCCAACATTTTTGGTAATACAATGATCAGTAACTATTTGAGATGTACAATTCAAGCTCAAACTTAATACCGAAAACTATTCCCTCATAGAATCCTAAGTGACCTCAACCAAAACACAGAGGAAATGGGACACATTTCCAATGCAAAGGAGATAATAAAGAACTCTCTCTCTCACCTGTCTTGGCAAACGTCGCCCAGCTGTGCATGAGCTCCCGGCTAAATGCACGTTCTTCACTGTATACGGAGACTCCGGTTGAGTGGAAGGCCGAAAACAAACTCGATCTCATAGCCATGGAGAACGCCCCATCCATTGTGGCCAGGGTAAGTTCGAAGCACGCTGGTCAAAGAAGTAAAAGTTAAACGTTGTTGCCAAATTCGGCATACCTCGCCAGCCATCTCTACCACCGGACAGATTACATTGTAGTCCACCGACCATGTCCTCAATGGCATTCCCGATTTTTCATTGCATCGTTCTTGAGCCAACCAGTCGGTGTATTGTAACACGATTGCATCCGGCTAACCTCATTTCCTTGTGGCACAATCATGGGGATATTCTCCAGGAAATCCTCCCTGCTGATGAGGCTCTCGTGGTCTTTGCTGAAACCAGGAGTCCATAAATCAAGAAGAATGAACCCTCTTTACGATTTACTCCTAACAAGAGATCAGTTTTCTTGAATATTCTGCTGTAGGAGAACAGTTGGAGAATCAATGATGAAATGTCCATCAACAACAGGCACAAAGGGAATCTAAAGATGCTTTGGTCAATGACAACATCTCCTTCCTTGTTGAACCAATCTCTTGAGGGCTTGGCATATAGACAAGTGCAGAAGCTCGTTATCGCTGTCTGTTGTGCACCCTAGTGCCTGGGCCAAGGCCTCGGCCCGTCGTCGTGCCTCTGCATCTTCCACTGTTGCCCATGGAGATTTGAGTACCCACTCTGAAGGATGGCACGCTGAAAAAACTGCTGGCTGTGTCGTGATAGCAGATGTGATGCCACTGAAGCACCTCCCTGCACTTTCACCAAAGAGTTGTCACACTTTGGGGATTGCCCCCAAACCTATGAATGTTCCCATGCACCCGCGGGAGCAAGCTGTTGATCAAACAGACCAGCATTTTCCAGGCACCGGACCACCTGGTAAAGAAAGGAATCCGGTGCGCCGACACGGTAGTTCATGGACACAACGATGACACCCTCTGCTTGAGCCAAGTACCTCCCATCATACACATTCAGTGAGGACGTGCCATATGCAAATCCTCTCCAAAGATCCACACCATGACGGTGGCATTCTGTGGCTGAGGAGACGGTACCCAGATGTTTAAGAAGAGGCAGTCCTCGCTCATTGGTGTTGTTGGCATTCCACATCTCAGTGCCCCGAAGCCTGGGAATTCTGTGTCCTCAAATTGGTAACACGATTAGGGAACTGTGTAGCATGGAGAAGCCCTTTCCACTGGCTGACGTGGTTCAGGCTTCTTAAAACGCCGCTCTCCGACAGGAGCTTCACCATAGGGAATTCCAGGAATGCTGTTACTGAGCCCAAGGGTGCTTCAACTCGCTTGCCCAAAACCTGGCCATCCTCGTCCATACATAACCTCCGGGTCTTCAGCCATTGTTTTCTATGACAGCGAAAGCAAGAGCCATAGCAGAGATACCAACCACATGTTCCTGCCTCCGTTTCTGATGGGGCGATTGTGTACGTTCTAATGTATACGTCTAATCTCTCTCACCTTTATTGCCTGGAAAAAGCACCAACGTAATGACATAATTCCAAAACAAAATGTTAGCGTTTTAATTATATGTTGTATATATAACATTTGATAGTACAACAGACCTTAAATATGCATTTCAATAAAATGGACATTATCAAAGCCTTTTTGACTTGAACTCCTCAGAATAAAACCGCAAGCAGATGAAGAAGCACCACCAAACTCTCATTTATAAAGTTACAATGTAATATCCACACATTGATTGTTGAGAGAAAGGACAGGGATTCAAGATTGGTGGAACCACAAAGCATCATGAATATGAGTAGGTGGAAATAAAACTGGCGGAATGAAAACAAAACTGAACCATCATGAATAATGAATAGGCAGAGATGAATCACCAAGAACCAGCAGAAACGTAATGCTAATTAGCTGAGGGCTAATCAGAGAGGGAGGGGTGTGTTTATGTTGACTCAACGTTGACTGTGGCTACAGTCAAGCCATCATAATAAAATACATGAAAAGTTTGGACAAATTCAGTCTTCAAAGAATTGGTTGGTTGACAAAAAATTACATTTTCTTGAAACACAAAATGATTTGGCTACATGCATGTAAAACAGTGGTTGAAAAGTTGGAATTTGATTACAATTACTCGTAAGGGCTCATCCTAATGGACAGGTTAATTCCACTGAATTACCGATGGGTTAATACAAGATGGCGCCATTTAGATATGATTTGTATACTCCCCTCCCAAGAAGAGAGCAAATACGAAATATTTGCATCGAGAGACTTGGAGTGCTCCCCCCCACCCTGAATCCTTGGACTACAAGTTTTCTTTTTACCACCTGAACCCTCCACCCAATACGCTCTCGCCCCCCACCTCCCGGAGTTACAACTGTCACCGCCGGTCTTCAACTCATTCGTATAGTGGTTCAGGAGCGCATCGAGTATTAAAAAAAGAAATAAACAGACACTTTTCAAATGGAAGTACGATTACTTTAAGAGCTCTATTTTATTGGAGGAAGGAGAGTTTTTTCGCAGAATATTCTAATTTCCACCAGGGAGAGAGGGCTGATACAGGAAAGGAAAGAGAAGAAGAGTGAGGGGAAAAAACTTTATACAGGTGGTGAAGCTCATTGAAGAGCAAAGTAGCTGGGGGAAAGGGTCAGCAGACACAAATTGTGGCAAAGGGAAAACAGGACAAGAAGTAGAAATATGGATGTAACGCATGAAGGAGGGAGTTGCAGTAACATGCTCTGGCAGACTTAATTAAGCTCACAGGTACAAAAACAAGATGAAATGGTTGATTTTTTTTCTCTGCTGTGAAAGATAATAAGGTGCTGACGTTTCAGGCTTTTCACCTTTGCGAAGCCAAAGAGGTACAAATATTGGCGAGAAGCTGTGATGTGGCGGTGGGCAACAGACTTGAAATTATGGGGAAAAGCAAAAATAAACAGTCTCGAAAGACAGCTCCATAGCTAAGAGAGGAGGTGAATGAAGGGAGGTGGTCTTAAGTTTATTTCGGGAGGTAACAAGAAAAGAACTTCTGATAAGATGTGTGTGGCCTGGGCGGCAAGGGTTTGGCAAATGAGGTGAGAGGGCAGAAGTGAAAAACCAGAATTGGAATGGTAAAATACTGTAAGACCTAAATTGACTGCGGTGAACAAGAAACATACGATACCTGAGACTAACCATTCCGTCACAAGATGCTCATGATACAGGAGTTTCCATTGCCTGAATTATGGGGAGTGATAAGATGGAAGCAGGAGCAGTCCTCGTCCACAGGTGAGCAATATACATACCGAGTCACATTGATGAAAGGCCTTCCACGAATTTCCGAGGAATACTGTCACTGAGCCCAAGGGTACCTCAACTCTCCTGCCCAAAACCTGACCATCCTGCATCCATACAATAACCTTTGGGTTTTCAGCCATGATGCTCAAACAAGAAAAACACAAGAGCCACAGAAGAGAATATAACCACATGTTCCTGTCTCTGTTTCGATGGCACGATTGTGTATGTCTTTATGCATCCTACATCTATCTCTCTCACCTTTATTGCCTGGAAAAAAGCACGTAATGACATTCATTCCAAAGCACCATGTTGGCGTTTTAATTCCATTATATATCACGATTATTGATCTGTATCAATCCCAAGCAAAAATAGCATCCCTTTACTTGAGTTACTCTCTGTAGACTACTGTCATTACCTCTGCCACCAAAGGCGGATGGAGAGTTGTGTTTTCACCCTGCTGTCTTGTTTATTTGTCTGTGAGTAGGATATCTCAAAATGTTGGGGATGGATCTGGACGAAATTTGGTGGACAGGTTGGGTGTGACGACGGATTAAATAATTAGATTTTGGTGAAGATCCAAATCTGGATTCGGATAGGAGAATTGTAATTTTTTACAACTGATTCTTCACCATGAGAGGAAGGGTGAAAAAGACATAAAGCATGATATCCATAGTTGTAGATGGCTTGGCGAAATTTGGTGGATGAGTTGGAAGGTGACAAGAACAAGCCGATTCGATTTTGGAGGTCTGGATCCAGATCCGGCCTATTAGAGGGATACAAAACGTAAACTGTTCAGCCTGCAGAGGTTATGCGCTCTACTGAGTGCAGTTCTAGTAAGAACTGCTACCAACTATGGTATATGAGAGTACATCTCTCAGATACCATAGTTTTAACGATGCCATTTTTGCTGAGATATCATCAAGACAAACGTAAAATTGATTTTTTACAAAATATTATATTTGCTTCAAGCACAAATTTGACCTGACTGATGTAGCATACTCTGTGTTACAGAGCGTTGGTTTCACAGAAACCGTTTCTTGGCAAGAGTCATGCTGGGAGTTTTGCCATCCATCTCCTGGCAGTAGTTTGGGTTGGAATTCAAAATTTGGCCATGTTTTTTTTTCTTTTTTTTTGTGTACACTGTCGAGGTCTATGAGAGCGAACACACAGTACAAACAAAAGGCGAGCAGGAGACAAGAGGGGCGGGAGAGGGAAGGAAAAAGTGTGGGAACAGAGACATAGGAGATCTGTGGGAGGGAGAGGGATGGGCGATGGGTAAAAGGGTAAAGAACAGAGAAGTAACACGGGTGATGGGACACACAGGGAGCATTAGGAAGAGCAGGGAATATGAAGGAGGTGGGTTTGGGGGTGGATTAACAGGGGTGAAAGAATCTGGTTTTGGTGGGGGATGGTGGTTGTAAAGAGATGGTGGTGAAAGCTGTTTGCAGACCTGGGAGAAGAGATGGGATTGAAGAGTGAGAGTTTGTTCAAGGCGGGAAAAAAAGAGAACGAAGAGTGAAGGCGAACAGTGTTCTTGATTTTGGTAGTTTTACAAGAAGGGGTTGCTGGTGAGATCTTTGAGCACCTTGCAGAAATATGTTGTGGGGGGGGGTGAGGCGGAGGAGACGGTAGAAGACAGAAGACCACCGACTGCCTGTGGTGAGAGATGAGAGATCCAAGACTCAGCTTCATCGGGGAGATACCAATGATCCTTAAAAGGCTTGGTTTCCACAGCGTGAAGTCGAGAAAAGTGAGAGAGGGAGCACCAGCCCAGAGGGAGAGCAGTACTCCATCAGGCTGCGACGAAAGCTTTGTATGGTTCAGATTGTCAGGTTTTGTGTCAAGGAAGGACTGCACGACGGAGGACGCCCCAGTCGGCGATGTTGCCGGCGAATAGCTTCATCATCTTCTTGCGAAGGACACCATGAGGTCTTTTAACATCCACAACTAATGCCGGCAAACGGGGACACCCAGGTGTAACATCCACCTGAGGGATGGCACTTACATTGAAATCACCCTACCTGTGAAACACCGGATGACAGTTTATTGGGGGTCTGGATTGAACCCAGGCTTAGACGGCTTAGAGGTGAGTGTGCATACCTCTAGGCTATCCTATCAGCCTACAAATGGATGTGACTACATTTAAGCAAGCCACAAACGGTTGAAAAAGTTAATCACCAATAATGTCATTCAAATTAAGCTTTTCTTTGATGTGGCACTATGCATTATCTATTACAAAGCCTGTCTATTATATTTTTTTAACTATTATTGGTGTTTTTTCGATCATAAATCACAGGTACGTATCAATTAAAATGATGGTATGTGGCTTTGAATTACATTTTCATTACCTTGTGCTTTTTTCCACAGCATTAAAGAAGAGAGACAGACGTAGGATACATCAAGACATGCTTATCGACATCATCAAAAACGCTGATATGACAGAGGAATTGAATTGGCTGTACGGAGATTCCTGAGGTGGCGGCTCATTTGGACAACAGGCGAAGACATGATCTACCCGAGACAGGTTTTTGAACCCAGATTGAGCCCAGAGACCCTACTTTCCCAGCAGTTGACCACATCAATAAAATGGAGGATTTGCTAGTAGGCCCTTATTATTATGGAGGGGAAAAGTGAGAATGGGTCTTTCGTGAACTAAAAGACATGTTCCAGGTAGAGACCGGTTGTTTAATATCCCAAGGTCGCAGAGAGGGATGTTGCTGCAACCTGCCTGGCAGAGGGCTGAGGAACTATCCTGCACAAAATGCAGTAATCTGCAAAATGATACAAATGGATTGCCTTCTTCAAAAAAAAAAAAATCAAATCAATCAGAACAATAACAGCCCCCTGGAGGCAGTGTTAAAGCTAGATTACCATATTTACCTCGCCACCAAAAGGTGAAGGAGGTTATGTTTTCACCCCTTTCTGTCTGTTTGTTTGTTTGTCTGTTTGTGCACAGGATATCTCAAAAAGTTGTGGACGGATCCTGATGAATTTTGTGACAGCTTCGGTGTGTGACGAGAACGAACTGATTAGATTTTGGTGAAGATCCGGATCCGGACACTAGAATTTTAAAAGTGATTCTTCACCATTGAGGAGATAGGGCGAAACTAACATATTATCACCGGAATCTCAAAAAAAGTTGTGGACGGATTTGGACGAAACTTGGTGAGCAAGTTGGGTTTGCGATAAGGACGAATTGATTTGATTTTGGTGAAGTCCTAATCCAGATCCGGATACAATAATTATTTAATTATTAAAGTGATTCTTCACCATTGAGAGATAGGGGCCAAAACTATAAGTGCTGTGTAGCATGATATTTCAAAAATGTAATGGGCCCGATATGTCCTCGTGGATCAGGCTTTGTGTGGCGGAGGTATGCGCTCCACCGAGTGCCCTTCTAGTCTTTAAAGCTTCAGTCCTGGACACGTTTTTCCTGTTGAGAAGCCCTTTTTTTCTTCTTCTTCTCCTTTTGTATGCAAAGACAAAGCTCATGGAGAAGCTGGAACACTGACAGATTAGGATGCAACACAGAACAAAGAACAGCAAAAAGAGAAGTGGGAAACACCACAGTAAGGTTGAGGGACAACATAGAGGTGGACTTGGACAAATAAGGGGCATTACGTTAGAAAAGGGCGAGCCACACGGGGTGGACAAAATGGATACAGCAAGCTCTCCGGAAGGGAAAACTGGGAATTTGGAAGAAGGTGGGCTTGGGGTAGGGATTTAACGGGGGTAGAAATTATCATGGTTTTGTATGGGGGATGATCTGAAATTGTGGTAAACAGTTATCTGAAACATCTGGAGGGAAGAGAAAGATGACGAGACTGAGGAAGTATTTTATACAAAACGGTGAGAATAAAAAACGTCACGACAAAGCGAAACACACGATGTACTTTAACCCAAAGACCAAAATACACGGTCAATGTAAAGAAAGCCATGTTAATACCTGCCAAAGTAAAACTCATGCACTCTGTCCGTCAGGCCAAGTACATGGTCATTATAAATGACTTACATACCTGGTCATTAGGGTAATACCTGGCCATACAACGAGCTGCTGTTTTTGCCTTCAAGCATTTTAAGTGTTAAAAATGCAGGGCTTTGGCCTCGGCTTGAAGTGTCCGCATTGCACGAGGAGGCGCTTTTATCATATGTGAACGATAGCAAGAGAAGAGAAGAGTCTACATGGGACATAACCATGGACCACCACAAAAAGAGTCGGCGCACAATGCTCACACAGATCACCAGAAGTTCATATTAACACCAGGCCCACAGAGTGCTGTTTGACCTGAGAGACGTTGTCAGCAAGACGACAATCAACTTCAATGAAAACAGGACGCAGCGTTGCCGCTGATGCAGTGCCCCTGTTACCAGTAAGCTGTACTCATTTGCTGACCTTGGAAGGATTACAGGCTGGGTCAACCCACCGGTGTTATTTCAACGGTGAAAAAAGGGGCTCAAACTCAAGACCTGAAGATCTTAAGCCAGGCCACTTAACCATTAAGCGAACACAGGTTCTGTGCAACAGTACCACGGATTTTACAAATTGAAGCTTTCATCTAGGACGTTGCTGCTTCAGACCTAAAGTCCTCATTGCCAAGTGAATACGATTGAGAAGGGTGATGTTCTCTCCTGAGGATCAACTAAAAAGGACAACTCCTAAGGGGTAAATTAAGAAAAGAAAAAGGGACACATGCGATAAAAAGAGGGACAGACACATGAAGAGAATATAATATAAGAGACTAGAGAGACATGCAGACAGCCAGTATGCTCGATTGGATTCCACAGGGGAGGCAATCGATCAAGCTTGCCGAACATACGAGGATGGGAATTTAAAATAAATACAGGGCACGTTATTTTGGTGACATTGAGGAAAATAAATGCACCCCAAAAGCCAGCAAAATGGTGGAATGGTCTATTCGCACCTTTCATTTTTCATATTTCAAGCCGGTCACGGGGAGTGCGCAGTGATACAGTGTATTGTCACGGGAGTGCCGTGTCATGTGTCACGGGGTGCCTGGTCAGTGTCACGGGATGCCTGTCAGTGTATACGGGATGCCCTGTCAGTGTATCAGGGAGTGCCCTGTCAGTGTTCACGGGGAGTTGCCGTGTCAGTGGTCACGCGGGAGTGCCCTGTCAGTGTATCACGGGGAGTGCCCTGTTCAGTGTATCACGGGGAGTGCCGTTAGTGTGTCACGCGGGAGTGCCGCTGTCGAGTGTATCACGGGGAGTGCCCTGTCAGTGTTTCACGGGGAAGTGCCCTGTCAGTGTATCACGGAGTGCCTGTCAGTGTGTCCGGAAAGTGCCGTGTCAGTGTGTCACGAGAGTGCGTGTCAGTGTGTCACGAAGCAGTTGCCGTGTCAGTGTGTCCGAAGAGTGCCGTGTCAGGTGTGTCACGGGAAGTGCCGTGTCAGTGGTCCGAAGAGTGCCCTGTTCAGTGATGTCACGAGGTGCCCTGTCAGCATGTGTTCACGGGAAGTGCCTGTGTCAGTGTTGTCACGGGAAGAGTGCCGGTGTCAGTGTAGTGTCACGGGAAAAAGTGCCGGTCAGTGTGTCACGAGGTGCCGTGTCTAGTGTGTCACGAAGAGTGCCGTGTCAGTGTGTCACGAAGATATAGAGTGCCGTCAGTGCTGTCACGAAGAGTGCCATGTCAGTGTGTCACGAAGAAGAGTGCCGTGTCAGTGTGTCACGGGGTGCCCGTGTCAGGTTCACGGAAGGTGTGCCCGTGTCAGTGTTCACGAAGAGTGCCCTGTCAGTGTGTCACGAAGAGTGCCTGTCAGTGTGTCACGAAGAGTGCCGTGTCAGTGTGTCCGAAGAGTGCCTCGTGGTCAGTGTGTCACGTAGAGTGCCGCTGGTCAGTGTGTCACGACAGAGTGCCCGTGTCAGTGTGTCACGGAGTGCCCTGTCAGTGCTGTCACGGGAGAGTGCCTGTCAGTGTCACGGAGTGCTGTCAGTTGTCACGGAGTGCCTCGGTGTCACGAAGAGTGCCGTTCAGTGTGTCACGGAAGTGCCGAGTCAGTTGTCACGAAGAGTGCCGTGTCAGTGTGTCACGAAAGAGTGCCGTGTCAGTGTGTCACGAAGTGCCGTCATGGTCAGTGTGAAGAGTGCCTGTCAGTGTGTCACGAAGTGCCATGTCATGGGTTCCAGGTGGTCAGTGCTGTGTCAGTGTCTGAGAAGTGCCCTGTCAGTGTAGTCACGAAGAGTGCGTGTCAGGGCTCTGAGTCATGTGAGTCACGAAGAGTGGCCCATGTATCAGAGTGGTCTGGCGATTGCCTGGCCTGTCAGTGTGTCACGAATTGAGTGTCCGCTTCAGTGTGTCACGAGAGTGCCGTGTCAGTGTGTCACGTGTGTCACGAGAGTGCCTGCAGTGGTCACGGGAGTTGCGTGTCAGTGTTATCACGGGGAGTGCCGTGTCAGTGTATCACGGTGAGCCGTCGTCAGTGTATCACGGGGATGCCGCTGTCAGTGTGATCACGGGTGAGTGCGTGCTCGTGTCGTGTATCACGGGGAGTGCCTGTCAGGTGTCAGCGAAGAGTTGCGTGTCAGCTCGTATCACGGGAGTTGGCCGTGTCAGTGGTGTCACGGGGAAGTGCCGTGTCAGTGTGTCACGGGGAAGTGCCGTGTCAGTGTATCACGGGAAGTGCCGTGTCAGGTACACGAAGGGGGGTCAGCCGGGGAGGCCGTGCAGTGTATCACGGGGAAGTGCCGTCCAGTGTATCACGGGAGTGTCCGTGCCAGTGTATCACGGAGTGCCGTGTCAGTGTTCACGAAGAGTGCCCTGTCAGTGTTCACGGAGTGCCGTGGTCAGTGTGTCACGGATGCCTGCCAGTGTTATCACGGGAGAGTGCCGTGTTCAGTGTGTACACGGGGAAAGTGCCGTGTCAGTGTCACGAAAGTGCCTGTCAGTGTGTCACGAAGAGTCCCTGTCAGTGTGTCACGGGAGTGCCGTGTCGTGTGTCACGGGAAGTGCCGTGGTCAGGTGTCACTGAAGAGTGCGTGTCAGTGTGTCACGGGAAGTGTGTCCAGTGTGACAGTGTGTCACGAAGAGTGCCCTGTCAGTGTGTCCACGAAGAGTGCCCTGTCAGTGTGTACGAAGAGTGCCCTGCAAGTGGAGTCACGAAGAGTGCCTGTCAGCTGTGTCACGAAGAGTGCCGTGTCAGTGGTCACGAAGAGTGCCCTGTCAGTGTGTCACGAAGAGTGCCTCTGTCAGTGTGGTCACGAAGAGTGCCCCTGTCAGTGTGTCACGAAGAGTGCCGTGTCAGTGTGTCCGAAGAGTGCGTGTCAGTGTGTCACGAATGTGCCCTGTCAGTGTGTCACGGAGAGTGCCGTGTCAGATGTATCACAGGGGAGTGCCCTGTCAGTGTATCACGGGAGTGCCCTGTCAGTGTATCACGGGGAGTGCCCTGTCAGTGTATCAGTGCCCAGGGCGTGAGTGCCCTGTCAGTGGTAGTCACGGGAGTGCCCTGTCAGGTGGTGTCACGAAGAGTGCCCGTGTCAGTTGTATGTCACGGGAGTGCCGTGTCAGTGTTCACGCGAAGTGCCGTGTCAGTGTGTCACGGAAGTGCCGTTCAGTGTTTCACGGGGAGTGCCGTGTCAGTGTTCACGGAAGTGCGTGCAGTGTTCACGGGGAGTGCGTGCAGTGTTCACGAAGTGCGTGAGTGGTCACCGAGTGCCGTCCAGTGTATCACGGGAGTGCCGTTCAGGTGTTCACAGAAGAGTGCCCTGTCAGTGTTCACGAGTGCCGTGTCAGGTGTCACGAAGAGTGTGTCAGTGTGTCCGGAGAGTGCCCTGCAGTGTTCACGGGAGTGCCGTGTCAGTGTGTGTACGGAGTGCCGTGTTCAGTGATGTCACGGAGTGCCGTGTCAGTGTGTCACGAAGTGCCGTTGTTCAGTGTGTCACGGGAGTGCCCGTGTCAGTGTGTCACGGGGAAGTGTGCCGTTGTCAGTGTGTCCCGAAGAGTGCCGTGTCATGGTCACGGAAGTTAGGTGCCCTGTCAGTGTGTCACGGAAGTGCCGTTCAGTGTGTCACGAAGTGCCATGCAGTGTCCACGGGGATGCCGTGCTCCAGTTGTTCACGGGGAGTGCCGTGTCAGTGTATCCACGGGGAGAGTGCCGTGTCAGTGTGTCACGAAGAGTGCCGTGTCAGTGTGTCACGAAGAGTGCCCTGTCAGTGTGTCACGAAGAGTGCCCTGTCAGTGTGTCACGAAAGAGTGCCCTGTCAGTGTTGTCACGAAGAGTGCCTGTCGCTGTGTCACGAAGAGTTGCCATCGTGTGTCACGAAGAGTGCCGTGTCAGTGTGTCACGAAGAGTGCCGTGTCAGTGTGTCACGAAGAGTGCCCTGTCAGGTGTCACGAAAGCGTGTCAGTAGTGTGCCGTGTCAGTGTGTCACGAGAAGTGCTGTCAAGTGTTCGAAAGGAGTGCCGTGTCAGTGTGTCACGAAGAGTGCCGTTCAGTGTGTTCACGGGAGTGCCGTGTCAGTGCGGTCACGGGAGTGCCGTGTCAGTGGTCACGGGGAGTTGTCGTGTCAGTTGTCACGGGAGTGCCGTGTCAGTGTTTCACGAAGAGTGCCTGTCAGTTGTGTACCGAAGAGTTTGCCGTGCCAGTGTCACAACGGGAGGCCGTGTCAGTGTTCCAGAGTGCCCTGTCAGTGTTCACGAGGAGTGCCTGTGTCCAGTGTGATCACAGGAGTGCCGTGTCAGTGTGTCACGCGAAGTGCCCATGTCAGTGTCACGGGAAGCCTTGTCAGTGTGTCACGGGGGATTCGTGCTCGTTGTCGGAAGTTGCGTTCAGTGTTCACGGGGAGTGCCGTGGTCAGTGTATCACGGGAGTGCCGTGCCAGTGTATCACGAGGCGGGTGTTGCACGTGCGGAGGTTCGCCCACGTGCCAGTGTTCACGAGGGCTGTAAGTGGCGGGGAGTCTCGTGCTCAGATGATTCACGGGGAGTGCCGTTCAAGTGTGTCACGGGAGATGCCGTGTCGGTGTCACGGAAGTCCGTTGTCCAGTGTGTCACGGGAGTGCCGTGTCATGTGATCACGGGGTGGCGTGCCAGTGTATCACGGGGTGCCGTGCAGTGTATCAACAGGGAGTTTGCCGTGTCAAGTGTGTCACGAAGAGATGCCCTGTCCGGAGTGTGTCACGGAGGAGTCCGTGCCAGTGTATCACGAGGGCAGTGCCGTGTACAGTTGTGTCCGGGAATGCCGTGTCAGTGTGTCCGAAGAGTGCCGTGTCAGTGTGTCACGGGATGCCGTGTCAGTTGTGTCCACGGGGAGTGCCGTGCCAGTGATAATTCACTGGGAAGTGCCGTTCCAGTGTATCACGGGGAGTGCCGTTGTCAGTGTATCACGGGAGTGCCGGCCAGTGTGTCCCTAAAGATGCCGTGTTCAGTGTGTCACCGAAGAGTGCCTGTCACGTGTGTCACGAAGAGTGCCCTGTCAGTGGGTCACGAATGAGTGCCTGTCAATGTGTATCAGTAAGAGTTGCCGTGTCAGTGTGTCACGAAGAGTGCCGTGTCAGTGTTGTCACGAAGAGTGCCGTGTCAGTTGTGTCACGAAGAGTGCCGTTTCAGGTGGTGTCACGAAGTGCCCTGTCAGTGTTGTCACGGGGATGCCGTGCCAGTTGTACTCACGGGGATGCCGTGTCAGTGTTGTCACGGGAAGTGCCGTGTCAGTGTGTCACGAAGAGTGCCGTGTCAGTGGTCACGGGAGTGGCGTTGTCAGTGTGTACGGGGAGTGCCTGCCAGT
>CM068957.1:71432212-71442212 GCA_035128595.1 Eptatretus atami | reverse complement strand
CATTTATCAAATAATTTTGCATGAAATTTATTATTATTGATATTAATTTGTAATTCCAAAAAAGAAACTGAAGTGTGAGTTTGGTTTTCCTTTTTAATTTGAGTTCTTTTCGATTTTTATCATTATGAAGCTGATTAAATACAAATCCATCATTAATTGCAAGTAAATCATCAATGAATCTTTAGATGCTTCCACATCTTTGCACAGTTGTTAGTTTGTTCTTGCACATGTTCTGGACTCAATCAGACTCGTACATATGCAGGAATAAATGTGTGAAGTAAGGGGCTGGATCTGAACCCATGGGTATCCCCACTCTCTGCTGGAGTATATTGTTGCCAAGTGTAAAGAAACTGTTGTTTAGGAGAAATCGAATACTTTCTTTAAGTTTATTTTTTGAAAAACTACTTGAATATTGATTTTCCTTCACTGAACAGTTTGCTCTTTTTGATAGACTTTAATGTATACATTATTACTTCTTGTAAATGCTTTATCTACCACACTGTCCAGTTGAATGTTTGTGTACAATGTGGAAAAATCATAAGTTGATAGACATTTAGCCTTCCCCTTGTTATTAATGTTGTGAATACTGTCGATTATAGGTTTGGAATTATCAATGATCTAGATTTTTTTAAATACCAGAATAAAACCTCACCTTTTCATGGTAGATTTTTTAAAAGCATTTGTAAATTAGTTTCTTCGCCCCTGTAATACTACCTGACAATGTTTTCAAACTACATTCTCTACTTGTGATGATAAAACCAGTAAATGAATGGTAATTTATGGTGTTTAACGGGAACTAACAGTCTTCTCGCTTTTGAATGATTTATATTGTGTTGTATCAATTCTTTTTTATTATCGTTACTTATTTTGTAGGTCTTTGAGAGTCCAGTCTGTAAGCCCAATTCTTTCAATTTAAGAGATTTAATGTAGAATGTTTTGCATACAAATACAATGTTATTATTTGCTTTGTCAATTGGAACAATAACATATTGTGTTTGAAGCTGTTTTACATAATCACTTGTCTCTGGATTGTATAAAATTACTTTTGGATTATTGATTAGAACTTTTCTTTCCAAATCAACAACTCATTTTTACATGTTTCTCTACCTCCTCCAACTCTCAAACCATTTGTGTGTTTGGTGTTTTGTGTTTATCAATTTGTTCTCTCATCCATTCCGTCAGTCCTTTCATTTTAAGTTCCATTTGCCTTATTCCAATTAATCTTTTTATTACCTCTACCACCAAAGGTGGAAGGAGGTTATGTTTTCACCCCTTTCTGTCTGTTTGTTTGTCTGTTTGTTTGTGTGCAAGATATCTCAAAAGTTTTGGATGGATTTGGCTGAAATTGGTGGACCGGTTGCATGTGTGAAGAGGACAAACTGATTAGATTTGGTGAAGATCCAGATTCAGATACTATAATTTTAAAGTGATTCTTCACCATTGAGAGATTGGGCTAAACCGATATATAGCATGAATTCAAAAAGTTGTGAACAGATTCGGCGAAACTTGGTGGAAACGTTGGATGTGTGACAAGGACGAATTGGTTCGATTTTGGTGAAGATGTGAACGGATCCGATAAGAATTATTTAATTTTTAAAGTGATTCTTCACCATTAGAGATGGGGCTAAAAAACGTATATAGAAGATATTTCAAAAAGTTATTGGGCTCGATATGTTCCACTGGATCAGGCATTGTGTGGCGGAGGTATGCGCTCTACCGAGTGCCCTTCCAGTTTTCTTTGTAATTTGGTTCTTTTTTAAGTAATGCACGTAATTTTCTATCTTTCACGATTCTGAGATCACCTGCGATAATGTGTTTATAATGTGGATATTTCATTACGGAATGTTCACAATTACAATGATGTATGTTATTCAACCATTCATCGACGTCTATAGATTGCACAGTTTCCTTATAGTTGAATATTTTCCCCCTAATTTCAGTTCATAAACTATACAAAACCCTTGGTGGCTCTCTCTCTCTCTCTCTGTTGTATTGTTTCTGGATGTTTACCCCACACTTCCTTCTGTTGTAGTATTTTCTCTACATTCATCATTCCACCCCTTTGTTATCAAACATAATTTTGATGACGTCATTGCCTTTTCTATGATCAACTTCTTTAGGTTTCTCTTTGTACATTCTCTGGTCAATCATGTCCAGAATTGCTTCCATGTGTTGGATTGGAAGTTCCTCTTGATCATCCTCTTCCATTAATCTGTTAACGATTTGCCAAACTTTTTTCAGTTGGTTTTTTTTAAAGTATAGATCTTAATTCCACTGCTGTTAAGTACAATAATAATAATAATAATAATAATAAGAGCATTCCTTTCGTGATATAAAGGCACATAGGGCTGCCTAGGCAGTTTCATTGGCAAACACTGCATTGCTATTAAGTAATCTACAGATATTTGATTTGTTAAGATCTAACCACTCTTTTCTGATTTGCTGTGGCGCATCTGTAACTGGACGTTTACGTCCATAATTTTGTACGCTGTGTCTCTGAGAGTCTGATAAGGTGATAAAGCTGAGGCGATTATGTTTTGGCCATTATGTTGTATGTATGTATCATTAATTCTTTCATTCAATCTGCATGGGTAAGTAGTTCTTAACTCTTTAACCCAGAAAGGTTCTGTATGCTTACCTAATTGTGAATGTTTTATCTTCCATCCCATCCTCTTTTTTTGAAATCACCACTTCCAGTATCTTTTCTTCAACCTGAACACTGAAGCTCACATTTTTCAGTATTCATAATTAATGATGAGTGAGTGGTGGGGACAACCAGTAGTTTTACCTGGGTTTCTCATGCCACTTCTTTGTGCATTCATTCTGATATTACATCTCTGCATTGTTTCACCAACATATTGCATCGCTCATTTGCTACAAATCAATAAGTAAATGAGGTTTGAGGTTTTACATGTAATTAATTCTTTGGTTTCTTTTAACTTGTATCTAGCCATTACTGTACAATTAATTTCATTGTTTGTGGCAAATATCAGACAAGTTTTGCAATTCCAAACCCCACATTTACGCACTTTGCATCACACACACACACACACACACGTATATGTGCACACACTCATATGTGTATATGTATATATTGTGATGGTTTTGGAAACGTACCCTTGGGGGAAAGCACACATAGACACGTCGGCGACCTGAGGATGAGTTATTTCAATAGTCTATGTGTAGGTAGACCTTTGCCCCTTGTCTAAAAGTTTGGGGGGCATGCATTGAGGTTAGTTTGTGTTTCCCTGGTGTGATGTCTTCCCACCCCCCTCCGCTCCTTTCAATCTTTCTTTCAACACCCCATTGGTCCATTCCAAACCCTCTGCTACTTTCAATCTTTCTTTCAACACCCCAGCGGTCTGTCCTAACAATTACCCCTCTGCCATTCTCAATCCACCAATAAAATTGTGGTGGAAAAAAACTAAATTTTCCACAAGTTGGATCAGCATACCAAAGAGAATCTTTATTTCCTTATATACGAGAAGAACATTGAATGATTCACTGAAACATTCGAATGGACTTCACTGAAACATAAGCCCGAAGCAATTCTTCCTATACACAACTTAACATTCCAAAGAATGGGAGGGGAGAACTACAGGGTTAGCTGATAAGCATTAGGCAAAAGAACTTAAACTGCAATACGTGTCCACTGTGTGAAAGAGAATGACATAATCATGGCAAAAGTTGCAGTGATATCAACCAGGTCACCTTGTTTCATAGCAAGACATTCATTTTATCAATATTTAGGTCAAAAGACTCTTCGGTAAAGGGAAACATAACTGACAGCCAATTCGACTATAGCATAAAAATTAGATTTATAAAGCACCAGCAACAATTATAATTGAGAGTACATGAATATAATTATTTTTCTTCCACACCCCCTTCACCAAACTTCAATTCAACAACCCCTCCTTCACCCCATCTGTCCGTTCCAACCATCCCTCTTCTGCCTTTCTCAACCCCCCCCCCCCCAACTAGAATGGGCAGCTCGGTAGAGCGCATACCTCCCGCCACACAATGCCTGATCCATGAGAACATATCAGGCTCAATACATTTTTTAAATATCATGCGATATATCGTTTTTGGCCTTATCTCTCAATGGTCTGGTGTTGGCTTAATGGTTAGGGTGGCAGACTTTGGATCCGAGGGTCCTGAGTTCAAATCCTGCTCAGCCATTGAATTAATACCAGGTGGGGTTAACTCAGCCTGTCATCCTTCCGAGGTCGGCAAAATGAGTGCAGCATGCTGGTATACTGTGTCGGTAGTTGGCGACCCATCCAGGATTGTCCCAATAGCCAAGGAGACTGCTTAAGCAGGACCAATGTTCTGAACAGAGTATGGTCCCAATATCTCTTTCTTCTTCTCTTCTCTTCTCTCCTCTCTCTCTTTAAAAACTAAATAATTCTCGTATCCAGATCCAGATTCGGATCTTCTCCAAAATTGAATGAATTCGTCCTTGTCACACACTCAACCTGTGCACCAAGTTTCATCCGAATCTGTCCACAACTTTTTGAGATATCCTGCACACAAACAGACAAACAGACAAACACAGACAGGGGTGAAAACATAACCTCCTTCACCTTCGGTGGCAGAGGTAATAATCCCTTCACCAAACCTCAATTCAATAATCCCTCCTTCACAATCGGAGGAAACAGAGTTGCTTGCCATTGGCACACTGGGAATGCCTCAAAGAGAAATTTGCCTGTTTGTTCAAGCTGCTGTCGTGGGAGCATGGAACAGAAAGGCATTTGTGTGTGAGCCGCTTGCTGTTAGCACACCAGGAACGCCAGAGAGGACTTGCTTACTTGTTCTGGATGCCTCAGAAATGCAACTGCATGTCCCACTCCACTACCCATCTTCCCCATCCTTTCCTTCCCATTATATTTGGATGGGCACAGCCTAATTGGGGTGTGGGAGAAGAGGGAAAGGGTGGAGTCCACACTCTAAACTTTTATTTTCTTCTCAGTTCTTCCTGTCTTCTTCTTTTTCCTGGATTGAATGATGGCCATGTGTCTTTTGTGTAAATAAGATTGTATAAGAATACGTGTTCAGGCTAAATCTATGCTTGTGCGTTTTGCCAGTAACTACTCACTTATAAATGATTGCCTGCTTGTGTGTGTGCAATAAATAATTGTTCGTTGTTATTTAAAATCTGTCTTGGTTGTCCTTGCCTTCATTGGTCTGACAGTGTACAAGTAGAGTTAGATGTGAAGTTGTACCTCACCTGATTTGCTCTCGTTAGTACCGAGTGTGTGTCGAGGGCACAAAACTTGGTTAATTTAGTCACCTCCTCAGGTAAACGGTATCAGACGGATAATCCTGCTGGAGTTGACGAGGTTGATTGACGTTCGTGGTTGCTTAGCAACCCGCCGGATTGCGGAGTTATCCGCGGCTGATGGCCTCGGGACCGGGCGTTTGGAAGGAACCTGAGGGCTTCCCCTCGTGGCGAACGCTCGAATATGCAAAACTCTCATCCACTATTTACACACTAGTATCTAACCAATGGAGAAATAGACAATCGATTGTTGGAAACGAAAGGTTTTGTTAAGCAAAAGCACATATTTACAGCAACTCAGTGTCACAAAAGAAAGTCTTACCCTTATATATGTAAGCCCCTTAGACAATCACCTTATCACGAAATCTACAGACGCAGGTGTCTCATTCGCTCCAGGAAGTTAGATAAGTAAGGGTGATCGACAGAAAGATGAAGAAGGCGAGGCTTGATGGCGACTCCTCACTCAACCGATGTAAACCCATGGGCATACGTGGTCCCAACATGAAAAGGGGTGTGGGGTAGAAGAAGAGAGGGTGATGGTGTAACACGCCATGTGGGGAGAAATGCGGTGAATGCTTCATAATGCGCAGAGGAAATTGTGAATGCGTATCAGTACCCCTGCTCTGAGCGAGTCGAAGGGAAATTGTTGATGACTCTTTGTGCATTCAAAGTGAACAATTACAATTTAGGGAAAGCAAGAGAAATACCATGTAAATCAGTGTGTAATAGCCGGTCCGTCCAGGGAATAGAGCTCCGCAGCTTGTCAGTGCATCTTCTGTGGCTCACTCACACTCGCTCCCAACAGAGCCCGGTTGCGCAGCGGCTTGGCTAGTTCCTGGATGACTTCTCTGGCACTTGAGATTCCCTGGACGCAACACAGCTTCAAATTCTGGGCGACCCGGGCATATAAAGCCCTTCACCGAGGCGTGGTCAGAGTCCCAGCGCAGCTTGTTCCTCAAGGCGTGGCCTTTGTATTGGAGCACGGTTGTTGCCAGGCCATGGCTCATTGATCGAGCTCCCGGCTCGGGGACACCTACCTCCGATAACCCCGCCCATATGCAGTCCTTCCTGCTTCATCAGGCCCTGGGTGTTCAGGTGCTTTCTCCGGCTGAAGAGATTTGCACCTTCTGGTCCACACCACTTTAAGAGCCCTGTTGGACTTAGTCCAAAATGCAGGCTTGTGGATTTGGTCTCGATTTTCGTGTCAGTGCGTGCATGCATCCGCAACCATATCTCGGACATGTATGGACCAATTTTATTCGTACTTGGCAAAAAGACAACACATGATAGTATACATTTGCACATCATTTTGTTTCGCAACGCAATCAAATATGGCCGACTGGCGGCCATTTTAGTTGTATAAAAACAAAAATAAAACGGTGTTGAACACGTCCTCAACCATTTCTCGGATATGCATTTACCGATCTTGTTCAAATTTGGCAGCTAGATAATTATAAATGAAGGCTTACGTAAGCCCATTTCTTTTTTTTTCAAAATCAAATCCAAGATGGCCGACTGACGGCTATTTTGTTACTTAAATGTGTCCCCATCCATTTCTCTGACATGCATGGTCCGATTTAGTTCAAACTTGGCAAAAGCATAGTATATGATAGCATACATGTGTAACTCACTTTATTTTACGATCTGATCAAAGATAGCCGACTGGTAGACTGGTGGCCATTTTAGTTGTGCATAAATATGGGCTAGCCCTTTAACTCCATCCAGCAAAATTACTAAAACAATGGGGGCTATGACATTTTATGTCTTTTTTACTTGTTCTAATCGCTATTGGATTTGTAATGAAATGTGATTGTAATGTGATGTTGGTTTTGTAATGCATGTTGTTTGTGTGTATGGATGTGCCTAATGAGGTGCAAGGAAGGAGAGAGGTTAAGAGGGATAGGGAGAGAGATACAAAGGGATATAAGAAGGGACGGGATATAGAAAGGAGTTACAGAGGGAATTGAAACCTGTTACACAAGCACAACGCATTTCCCTGCCCACTGATCGGGATAGGTAATCTATCTAAACAAAATTACCACTGGGATATTTAAACTCCAGGGTTCCTTTACATGCTGGATGTAACTCCATGGGGTCTTCCAAACCCACAACAATATATATTCGAGAGAGAGACAGAGAAAAAGATAAAAAGAGAGAAAGAGAGAGAAAGAACAAAATTTATATGAATACAAGCACAAGCCTTTCATGTTCATTCATAAAACTTGTTCCCACTTGTAATCATTGTAATTGAGAATAAACATTAGCATAGAAAAAATGAAATAATGAGTGGGCTGACGTGCACACAGTCTTGTCACTCCCTGTGGGAGCCGAATGCAATATGTATGTAATGGTCGGACACGACGTTGGCTGCTTACACATGACGTATGTGAACACCTGGGTGTATGAATTTGTTTATTGTATACTAAGGAGGTGCAAACCGCACACCAACCATACTTTAAGATAGCAAGTAGTGTAACCTGGTATGGAGGAATACCCAAGAAAACCCACAGTTTATAGAAATGAGTGTGTAATTTTTTATAATTTTGTTATAGTACTTTATAGCAAACTCGGTTCTTGAGTGACGCCAAGTCGGTCCTGATGTATAGTACATACAAGTCCCATCAAAAAGTGCTGGTCCATTGGTCTGTGTCCTTGGGGTGACTGCTGAACTCATAAACAAATGTGATACTCTCAGGTTGTGCTCCTGTCGACCTGACCCGTCATGATGTTATATGGGATGCTGTCGCAATTCAAACCTCATGGGAAATGGATAGGAAAGTCAGAGACTTTTGGACGAGTGGAATGAGTATCTAACAGATTGATGGAAATGGAGTAAAAACAAATCGAGGTTTGATGTCGTGGGTCAATCTAAAGGATTGTACAGTCACAGTCAACGGAAGCATGCAAAATTTGGACATTGATTTCTATACAATTCCTCACCCCTTGACCAAAGAAAAAGCTTCAAACACAATGACACACACATGAAACCCAAATTATGGAGATAACAATCAAATACACACACATACAGTGCCTTCAGAAAGTATTCACACCACTTGACTTTTTCATATTTCGTTGCGTTACAGCCTGAATTTAAAATGGATTAAGTTTTTTAAAATGTTGTCACTGATCTGCACAAAACACCCCATAATGACAAAGTGAAAACGTATTTTGGGGAATTTTTACAAATTAATTAACAATAAAAAAAAATAAAATTAGTCAATAAATATTCAAACCCTTTGCCATGACACTCCAAATTGAGCTCAGGTGCATCCAATTTTCTTTGCTCATCCTTGAGAGGTCTTTACAACTCGATTGGAGTCCACCTGTGACCAATTCAATTGATTGGACATGATTTATAAAGAAACACACCATTCTACATAAGGTCCCACTTTTGACAGTGCATGTCAGAGTAGAAACTCTACCATGAAGTCCAAGGAACTGTCCGTGGAACTCCAAGATGGAATTGTGAGGAGGTATAGACATGGGGAAGGGTATAAAACAATTTATAGATTGTTGAAAGTTCCCAGGAGCACAGTGAGCTTTCTACTCTCTGTTGAAACTCCAACTGATTGTTGAAATAATGAGTGGGCTGACGTGCACACAGGCTTGTCACTCCCTGTGGGAGCCGAATGTAATATGTACATATGTCATGGTCGGACACGACGTTGGCTGTGTACACATGACGTATGTGAACACCTGGGTGCATGAATTCGTTTATTGTATACTAAGGAGGTGCAAACTGCACACCAACCATACTTTAAGACAGCAAGTAGTGTAACCTGGTATGGAGGAATACTCAAGAAAACCCACATTGTTGAAACTTTCTACTGATTGTTGAAACTCCAGACTGCTCTCCCATTTCTACTCTCTCTGACATCAATTCATCCTGGGAATTCATTCAAATAAATTTACTCTCTCTCATTCACAAATTTATCCCATCTCATCATGTCCTACCCTTCCTCCTGCCCATGGTACACTGAAGCTTGTGGTGAGGCAGTTGTCCTAAAACAACTTGCCTTTGCCTCACAGAAGGCAAATCCTTCTGAAGGCAATCTCATTTCTTTCCACAAAGCTAGGAACAAGTGTGTGTCTACCCTGAGGAGAGCCAGGAAACAACATCTTTCCCATCTTAAGCCTGAACTCTCAAGACCGTCTCCCTCCTCTGTGGTGGTGCTCCTGCCTCACACCTAGCTCGACTTCAGACTGTGGAAACCAAGGCTTTTAAGATCATTGGTATCTCCCGCGATGAAGCGGAGTCTTTGGGTCTCTCACTCTCTCACCGGAGGCAGGTCGGCGGTCTTTTTGTCTTCTGCCGTCTCCTCTCCGGCCTTGCTCCCCCTGCTCTGTCTGTGATCTGTTACCCCCCCCCCTCCACCCCCTATACTTCCTCAGGGCACTCAAGGTCCACCAGCAACCCACTTCTGGTGAAACTACCAAACTCAAGAATCACTGCTCACATTCACCCTTTCATTCCACTTTTTTCCCCGCCTCTGGAACAAACTCCCACACTCTCTTCAATCCCACTCTTCCCACCAGGCCTTCAAAACAGCTGTTCACCACCATCTCATATCTTTCCCCATCCAAAATCTTGATCTTTTCTACCTCCGCTAATCCACCACAAACCCACTTCCTTAAAATTATCTGCTTTCCTTCCCAAAAATCCCTGTAGTGTCTATCTTGTTTTACCCCGTGTACCCCGCCCCATCCTCCTCCCTTCAACAG
>CM068957.1:71419068-71432202 GCA_035128595.1 Eptatretus atami | reverse complement strand
ACTATTTTGTGCTTCCCTCTTCCACCCCTCTTGTCTCCTGCCTTGTTATATGTTTCTGTGTATTAGCTCTTATACATAGTCTAGTGTTGGCTTAGTGGTTATGGTGGAAGCTTGGAATCCTTGGGGTCCTGAGTTCGAGCCCCGCTTGGCCACTGAATTAACACAGGGGGGTTGACTCAGGGTTAGGGTGGAAGCTTGGGATCTTGGGTCCTGAGTTCGAGCCCTGCTGGCCACTGAATTAACATCAGGGGGTTGACTCAGCCTGTCATCCTTCTGAGGTCGGTGAAAAGAGCACCAGTATACTGGTAATTATCCCTGCGTGTGAAGGCGACTAAAGGGTTGACGTCAGGAAGGGCATCCGGCCGTAAAAAAACATTGCCACAAAGAAGGGGTACAACAAGCCGGTAGGCGACATGGGTGGTTGCTACATAATTGCATACTAGTCATACAGTTTTTGACGGATCGGGCTGAAAATTTTTGACAAAGAGGTTGATTATAGTGCGCATAAAAGCGTGGAAGGCGATTTTTGATTTTCGAAAAAATATTTTGGGGGATTTTTCAAAAATTTCAAAGTCCAATTGCTAGGCAACGGTGGCGTCCATAGCAACGGTGCTAAAAGCATACAACTAGATCCTGGTATGAACCTACCTGTCAAGTTTCATCAAAATCGGTTGACTCCTCTGGCCTCCAGAGCTGTCCATTACATACAAACATACAAACATAGACAGACGGAAAACTGAGAATAAGGGTAGTCTAGCGACCACGCAATGATTGGAGCCTGCAAAAAGCTGACCCCTGCTCAGGGAAAAAGGCTTTATGATTGGTGTGCTCAAAAAAAAATGGTGTGATGATTAGCTCTTATACGAGCCTCGACTTGGTGTACAAAAAAAGGGGGGTTGAATACTTATTGACGCAAGACATTTCAGCTTTTCAGTTTTAATTGATTTGTAAAAATTTCGAAAAACATATTTCTTTACCTTGTCATCAACGGGGTATTTTGCGTAGATCGGTGAGAAGAAAATTAAATTTAATCCATCTTAAATCCAGGCTGTAACAACAAAATGTGAAAAAGTCGAGGGGTGTGAATACCCCCTCTGAAGGAACTGTATGTACGGTATATAAATACATAACATCACACAATATTTAAGACGTTCGTTGACGGTGAACGTTGAACGGATTGGGACGGTGCATCGAATCCGAGCCTCCGAACGCGTTACCTTAAAGCGACATGGACATGCGACGGTGCACTGACTGTGCCTCGTACGATTTTGTCTTTCCAAGAAAAGGAAACTCTGCCCAGCCCTCAAGTTTGCAGAGCCATGTGTTATCGGCTCGAGAGAGTAGGGGGAGAGGTGGAAGCAGTGGGGCGGGGGGAGTGGAGGGGTGGAGAGGCAGCGGGGCGTCTCGAAGAGGTGGTCGAGAATAGACGCGTGACCAACACGGAAATAGCCTCAGAGCATTTGTCGGAGCTAGTCCTTACGAGCACATGACGATCGCTCCTAAATATGAGCTCGGGTAGAGGAAAGCGCGGGAGTGTCGCCTAGCGACGCGGTGTTGGCGCGAGACGCGAGGGGTCGCGAGGGTGGGGCGTGATGGGCACGGGACGCTCCGAACGAAGTTGTCAGCAGCTCCGTGCGCATAACCAAGGGCTTTCTCTAGTCGCTCAGGAAACAGCAGTCAGCGAAGCCAAACAGGACCATCATCTATTTATTACGTACATGGCGGAATTTGAACTCTCTCCGTCTGCATATGCTTCAACAATATAGCTATTGTCCCACCTTTTACTTCTATATCACCCCAAACCTATCCCTTCTTTCCCCACTACTCTCATACTTCCCCAACCTTTTCTTCTCCTTCCTCAACCTCCATTTTTTCTTCTGACATCCCTCAACGTTCTTACTCTCTCTGGTCTATCATCGTCCCTCAACCCCTTGCCTTCTTTTTATCTTTCTCTATTCTCCATTCTCCCTTATCCTGATTCTTTTTTCCTCAATACTGTATTTTAATGTTCTCAATTCAGCACATTCGTACATAATAAATAGATGGCCCCGAAAGGGGGTCGGCTAAGATGAAGAAATGACAGAAAACTAGAACGGCACTCGGTGGAGAACATACCTCTGCCAGGTTGAACAGTTTATGCAGTGGATCCCACTGATAGGCCGGATCTGGATTCGGACCTGAACCAAAATCGAATCGGCTTGTTCTTGTCATCTAACCAACTCATCCATTAAGTTTCGTCATAATTCCTGTCCACAAGGTTTTGAGATATTATGCTAGATATCGTTTTTGGCCCGATCTCTCAATTATGAAGAATCACTTAAACAAAATTAAAAATTTCTCAAAAAAATCTCAAAAAATAAAAAAATAAAACATTTTATTTAACAAAAAAATTAATTAATAAATAAATTAAAAAGAATCACCGAATTCGGATCTTCATCAAAATTTAATCAATTGTTCCTTGTCATACACCTAACATGTTCCCCAAATTTCGTCCGAATCCGTCCATAATCTTTTGAGATATCGTGCTCACAGACAAACAAACAAACAGACAAGCCGGTAGGCGACATGGGTGGTCACTATATAATTGCCTACTAGTCATACAGTTTTTGACGGATCGGGCTGAAATTTTTTGACAAAGAGGTTGATTATAGTGCGCATAAAAGCGTGGAAGGCGATTTTTGATTTTCGAAAAAAAATATATATATAAATATTTTTCGGATTTTTTCAAAAATTTCAAAGTCCCGTTGCTAGGCAACGGTGGCGTCCATAGCAACGGTGCTCAAAAGCATACAACTAGATCCTGGTATGAACCTACCAGTCAAGTTTCATCAAAACCGGTTGACTCCTCTGGCCTCCAGAGCTGTCCATTACATACATACATACAGACAGACGGAAAACCAGAGAATAACGGCAGACCACCCAACACCCGAGGGATGAAACCCTAACTTCCGTCCACCTTCGGTGGTGGAAGTAATAATAAGGGAATGTGGCCAAACGAACGTTCTTTATACAGCACCCACAGGCCACACGTTAAAAGCAACAACACCAACAACAAAAAAAAATTAACCCGTGAAAGATAAATAATCGCATAACGTTGTGCAGGACGATTAATTTTGAACAACCATACCTGTTTTTATTAAACACATCATTACCCATGCGGAACACCACCGAAGGTGGACGGAGGTTATGTATTCACCCTTGTTTGATTGTCGATTTGTCTGCCTGTTTATTTGCCTGTGAGCAGGATATCTCAAAAAACTGTGGACAGATTCGGACGAAATTTGGTGGACAAGTTGGGTGTGTGACGAGGACGAATTTATTCGATTTTCGTGAAGATCCGAATCCGGATCCAGATACTAGAATTTCTTGAGTAATGATCTTCACCATGGAGAGATGGGGACAAAAACGATATTGAGCATGATACCTCAAAACGTTATGGATGGGTTTGTACAAAACTAGGTGGATGAGTTGTTTACGTGACAACAATAAGCCGAGTAGATTTTGGTTCAAGTCCGGATGCAGATCTGGCCTATCAGTGGGATACAAAACATAAGCTGTTCAGCATGTCGGATATAAGAGCTCTACTGAGTGCTCTTCTAGTATGTTTGCATGCTTGGTAGCCAGAGTGAGAATCTAGGAATTGTAATAATCATGGTGGGAATGAATGAATAAAGCAATCATGATTGTGTCAGGAGAGGCCAAAATGAATGAAGGACAATTGGTTAAGACAGATGAAGGTCTGTGAGGTCTTATCTGGAAGGTTCAGATCAGGAGATTAGCCTCCTATCCCCCAAAACACACACAAACGCACACACACCCTACACACACCCCCAATTCTGCTCACTCTCAGAGCCGCTGCCACTTTTAGAAACCCGCGCGTCTGTTCTTGGAAAATCGATTAATAAAACTATGGGAAGCGTTGTGATTCACAGGTGTGACCTCTGCTGGGCGTAGATGCCACCTGGGCCATATGCGTCACCAACTGGCTGTTATGTTATGACTATGAATCTAGGATCATTGGGCAACACAAGTCAATGGCATTGTGTTACTGCTTGTCTATGACCATAGTTAAGAGTCTTCTTCTTCTTCTTTTAACAGCCATTATTAATCCACCTCTATTTGTGGGGTCGGCCGGGGGTAGATTGGTTCGAGTCTACACGAACTGGCTGGCCATGCCTGACATTCTGGCCAGGCTATGGTTCCGGCGATAGCTCGCGTACTCTTCGCGAAGGAGACCATATGGGATATTTAACGTCCACTAACAAATGCCGACAGACAGGACGCCCATTTATCATCCATCTCAGGGACGGCACATGAATCACCCTGCCTGTGGAACACCAGACTGGCAGTTTTAATATAGCTGGGTCGGGAATCAAACCCAAGCAAGACACCTTCGAGGCAAGTATGCGTACCTCCTGGCCATCCTGCCAGCCCCACCATAGTTATATAGTAAAAGGTTAGTTTCGAGTTGTCTCCACATATGATACTGTTTTAAATGTCTAAAGGGCTGGTGGGATGGCCAAGAGGTATGCACGCCGTCTCGCCTGGGTTTGAATCTTGACACAGCTATAAACTGTCATCCTGGTGTTTTACAGGCTGGGTGATTCATCAATGTCATCCTCGGATAGAAAGTGTGCCTTGCTTTAGCTTTAATCCTGGGTGTATTCCTGGGTCTCTTGCTTCTAATTCCTCAACACGATCATATCCATTTTCCTATTTCTATTTCCTCTCCTCACTTCAAAATATCGGAAGAAACAAACAAGAAAGACGTCATGCAGAGCATGGTACTTGTGAAAACCCTAAAACAAATGTGACCATAAAATAGTTGGTTGGTTGAATTCAGTGACCTGAAATATAAATCCTCTTCAAATTTCAAGTCAATCAGATGAAAATTGAGGATTTTAGAAATACAACCATTGTTGTTGACATTGAGCATATGTTGACCTTTTGGCCTATTTTGACCTCAAATATAATTGGTGGTTGAATTCAGTGACCTGATATGCAAAGTCTCTTCAAATTTCAAGTCAATGGGTTGAAAATGGAGGATTTTAGAAATACCACCTTAGTTGTTGACCTTTGGCCTATGTTGACCTCAACAATAATTGGCTAGTTGAATTCAGTGACCTGAAATATATATCCTCTTCAAATTTCAAGTCAATCGGATGAAAATTGAGGATTTTAGAAATAACACCTTAGTTGTTGACCTTGACCTATGTTGACGTTTTGGTCAATGTTGACCTCAAAAAAATTTTTCTGGTTGAATTCAGTGACCTGATATACAAATCCTCTTCAAATTTCAATCCAATTGGATGAAAATTGAGGATTCCTGCCCTGACTTCCTGTGTCGGAGTGGCGACTCGTCCAAGATTGGAACCTCAGCCAAGAAACTGCTTTGGCAGAACTGGCGCCATTCCCACACACACTCAAACATGCATACCCTTTTGTATCCGCATTTTCACGAAAATCAAATCAATGCGTCTTTGTCACACACCCAAACTATCTACCCAACTTCGTCCGAATCCATCCACAACTTTTTGAAATATCCTGCTCACAGGCAAACAAACAAGAAAGATGTCATGTATAACACGATACTTGCGAAATCCAAATAAACAATAGTTGCCGTGGAAACAAAGAGCAATTTGGTAATTTGGAAAATTTGACCTATCAAGTGTTTTACATGATGGAATGTTATGCATAACAAATTTGGTTGATACATTTTCGAATTGCCGCCCAATGGGTGTTTAACATGTTTTGGATGGCATTGACCTTTACCTTTTGACTAATTTTGACCAGATTTTATACACATATACTACACATGTGTACAGATAAGCTGTGTAAGTTTCAATTTGATATCTTGAAAAATTCCTGAGGTTTGGCAATAATAAAATCACAAAAAAAATCCCATTTGATTATAATGGGGTGACATTGTTGTCATGGACACCGTTTTCTCTTTGCCACATAGTCTTTTCCCTATCCTACATGGGGCTTTTCCCTATGCCACTAACCAAGGTGAGCAGAACATGAAAAAAAGATGAAAGATTAATTAATTAATTAATTCTATTTGGTGCCCTCTTAGCTTGGTACTGAGGTGGTTTAACAATGGGTTGGGGGGGGGGGTGAGGCTTTTGATTATTACTTCAGCATGTCCTTAAACAGAAAGTCTAACAGGGTCAAAAGGGTCTCAGGGGACTAAGGGTTCTAAAGGGTATGTAGGGTATGTAGGGTCATAAAGAGTCTGAGGGGTTCTAAAGGATCTAATGGGTCTCAAGGGTGTAAAAGGTTGAAAGGGTATAAAAGGTTCAAAATGCTCTAAAGGGTTTAAAAGGTCTCAGGGGTCTAAAAAGTATAAGGGCTCTCTCATAAACATAGTCAAGATCCAATAACAAGTAATTAATGGACGTACTCATGATCCAACTCACGTTCAAACAATATGTAATTCAGAGATGTACTCACAGGGGTCGACCAAGACCTCACCTCGACGAGTGTTCACCGTCCACCCGTGTTTTTCAGTTTTATTCGGATGTCCGTTGGTCTATTGGACCAAATTTTCATTGGTCTTCATGGCCTTGGGCGTTTTTACTAGTCTGAACGAAAACAATCGGTTTCCCAGCATGGAAGCCTTGGAACCATTGAACTGGAGACAAGACTGGAAGGATTATGGCTATTCACGTTGCACACACCATTGTGTCACCACCGCACAGACCCTTTTTATGCACACATCTCCTGCCACGTTGCAAGGTTCGGTACATAATTTACTGCATCCCGCACTGCCTTATGTTTATATGAGAAAGTGTTCACATCGACTTTGACTTTCAATGTTCTCAAAATTAACATTCAATGTTCAAGATCTCATGTGAGTCGAAATATATATGCTAAGGTGGGCCTAGTTGTTGGTGACAAATTTGCACCGCACATAATCTTTCCAGTCTTAAATACAGTTCAATGCTTGGAACCCTCATAATAATAATAATAATTAGAGGTCTTTTGGGGTCTTGGGGGTCTTAAAGGCTTTTCAAAGGTCGAAGGGGTCTGAGTCTCAGCAGTCTAAAGGATCAAAAGGTACAGTCCAGTCCAATAGTACGAAATTAATGAATAGATGTATGTAATTAAATGAAAGGACAGAAAAAGCATGACGCACGACACACGACACAGACACAGACACAGACACAGACACACATCTCATCCATTTATAGTAGACTAGGTGAATGCACCCGGCGTTGCCCGGGTTCTTTTTGAATGAATTTAATCTTCTGCACATAGGTCTGATGCGAGCCCAGTATCAGTTCCCTATTGGGCCAAGGCAGTCATAGCCTAAGGGGGTTGGTGAGGGGAAAACACCCCCCCCCCCGCCCCAAGGCCGAGGGGCCTTGCCACCTAGCCTATTGCCTTCCCAGGGCCCATCCCGACATTTTTTGTTTCAGAGGTTTCCTCCTATCTTTCACCGTTCAGGAGATTAGCGCGTGCAGACAAACAAACAAACAAACAAAAACCTCAAATTATATAGTAGATATATGTGGCCTTGACCTTTGACCTTTTTGACGACAAAAACAATAGGCTTCCAGCTTGTCACTACCTTGACCAGGTGACGACTTTTTTTAGGCGATTGACATACAAACAAACAGCAGACAGACAGATAGACAGACAAACAGACAGACAGAACAAGTAAAAAAAGACATAAAATGTCATAGCCCCTGTTGTTTTAGTAATTTTGCTGTAATTAAATTAATGGGCTCGCCCATATTTATGTACAACTGAAATGGCTGCCACTCTACCAGTCGGCCATCTTTGATCAGATCGCAAAATAAAGTGAGGTGCACATGTATGCCATCATGTACTGTGCTTGTTCCAAATTTGAACAAAATCGGACCATGCATGTGTAAGAAATAGTTAGGGACACATTTAAATAACAAAATGGCCACCAGTCGGCCATCGTGGATCTGATCATGAAAAAATGACGTGCATATGTAAAGCCATCATTTATTATCTGGGTACCAAGTTTGAACAACATTGGTAAATGTATGTCCAAGAAAAGGTTGAAGACTTGTTCAACATCGGGGTTTTTTTTACAACGAAGATGGCCGCCAGTCTACCAGTCGGCCAGCCTTGAACAGATCGCAAAATAAAGTTTGGGGCAAGTGTATGCCATTGTGTACTGTGCTTGTGCCATGATTGAACAAAATCCGACCATGCATGTCCAATAAATGGCTGGGGACAGGTTTAAGTAACAAAATGGCCGCCAGTCAGCGATCGTTGATTTGATCTCGAACAAAAATGACACACATATGTAAGCCACCATTATCTGTGTGCCAAGTTTGAACAACATCGGTAAATGCATGTTCGAGATATGGTTGCGGACGCGCGCGCGCGCACACACGCACGCACGCACGCACGGACACGGAAATCAAGACCAAATCCATAAACCCCCATTTTGACTAAGTCCAACGGGGGCTAATAATTTAGATAATTGGTAAATGGGGACTATAAGCTGGGTGATATCTGATCAAAGTGAGTTAGTGCCAAGACAGTACTTTGTAGTCCTCCTCCTCAGATTCTTCCTCCCCTGTCAACAGTTGTTCTTTGTTGTTCAGGCACTGTTCTCTGCATCCACAGGCAGGACTACATGGCAGGCCATGCTTTTTGCATGTACAACTAAGTGGTGTGCAGGTTGTTCTTCATCCACACATAGCGAGTTCAATACAGGCAAATGGAACAGAATCCAGTGCCATTAGTTTTGGATGTAAGGTGGAATCAGTTTTATCAAACCCCCACCCACTTTCATCTGGTAGGGGGAGCCCTGGCTTGGCGAATATGGTCTTGAACTATGCCATGGCTTGGCAATGGCTGCATAATATGAGCAGAGACAAGCAGTCTTGAGTGGCTGGTCGTTTCTCAGGGTCACTGATTCGATGGAAAAGTTCTGCACGTAGACCAATGATACATCTAGCTGTCGTGTTGAACTGACTGGTTGTGTCTGTTCCTGGTAAAGCATGAAAGTGGAGGATATTGTTGACTTCAAGATCCAGACTTGCGTGCACAATGCTAACTGGGAAGAACTGCTTCTCTTTAGATGTCCTACTACTCATCCACACTTCTGGTGCAGTGTTATTATATATCAGCAGTAAAAGTACATCTGTGTCTCCAGAACACACACTACGGCTCTTCAGAAATTCTGGTCATTTGCATCGTTAGCATGAAGAACAATTTTCGTGTCGGCCTCCTGTTGAGTTGAGTTGAGATGTTCAACATGATGCCCAGAAGATGATACAGTGGGAAATTCATCCCCACCTGACATTATGACTTCCTCTTGATCTGGTAGGCATTGTGCTCTCAATAGGAGTTGATCCCACAATAATTAAATGAAGTTCACTTTGTTTTCTTCCAGCGATATGAAAGTCTGCCATCTGTACAGTTGATCGATGCACTGCCAGGCCATCAACTATACGTCTCATCTTTTGACTTTCATCGCTTGGTCGACACACTCTGGTGTCTGATTTGATGGACTTCCTTCGATAGTCATCAAAAACAACATATAGTCTTGTCTGAGAGCCTCTCAGATAGCTTTGGACATTACCACATAAACTGTCTGCTCAGTCGCCGAAAGTTGTAGTGTTGGTTCGTTTTCCGATAGCTTGAACCACTGCCATTCCATCCACAATTACACAAGTTGATTCATCTGTTTCTGGCAAGTTTTTCTCCATGTAGTTGTCACAAAGCAAATGACACAGATTTGCTTTATCTGTAGGTCATAACTCCTGATTGACTTTTGAAAGATCAAGAGGGACTGGGGCTAATTCATGTTGTAGTAATCCTTTGGTGTCTACCTGGCGACCACTACTTGCAGCACTGAGCAGTCTTCAAAATAGGTCATGGTCTGCTTTGATGGTTTTGCTTTTGCCAACAGATGTAGGGATGTTCACAATGTTCAAATTTGTGAATGTTTTTGACTTGTTCTTACGAATAGTGTCATGGAGACTTCTGGTAGTATCTGGGAGCAACCGATCTTCCACAAACTTAGTAAATAGTTCTGCGCCACGCTCTGAGGCTGTCAGTAAGTCATGTTGGATGTCGTCGCTTGCTACATTGTTGGTGGAAATACATACGAGTTTTTCACCTTGCTGATAAAATAGGTTAAACCACTTAATTTGATCTTCTATCTTTCGGACATCATCCTCATCCTTCTTCATTCTTTGGGAGCCATTGTTGCCATGGAACCTGGAATCACTGTGTCATTCCCACCATTTGTTGAACATTTTTGGACAGTCTCGCTCTACCACTGAAGGTAATCATCCACCGATCCATGGCAGTCTGGGTCTGCATTATACCTACGAGGTTATACCTACGAGGTTATACCTACGATTACTCCTGAAACCTAACACTGCTGTTCTTGGTCTGTTGCGATTTGGTTGAAGGATACCATAGAGTCTTTCACAACAAAATTCCCTGTCATTAACTCTTCAAACACATACAGTGCTGTCTGTTCTAACTGCAGCATATCCAACAGGTAGTCGTGAGTAGTTGGTATAGTTGTATGTTATTATTAGAAGCAACATTTCTTTCAGAGAACAGATATGAAGGTTCCAATAATTTTCTCTCTCAGCTCGGATGAATAAAAGAAGGGTCTGTACCATGTCAATGTACGGCTTCCAGTACACCAATGTTTCATTACATTCTCTGGCTTTCTCTTCAAAGAACTCTTCGATGTCTATGATCAGATCATCGAAGTTGTCAACAAAAGCTTTCACTGCTTCTGGAGTGCCACTGTGGTTCTTTTCTTTGAAGTGTGTTGCTACCGGTGCAGAGAGTCGGTCGACAACTTGGATACTGCATTTCCCTTTGCTGTTGTGCCAGACTGGGAAGTTGCAGAAGAGCATTTTCCATATGGCTTCCATGTTTTTTGTGGTTCCATGTTTTTTTTCCCATGGTTTTTTGGAACGGGTTTTTTCCATGGCTTTTTTTTTTCCATGTTTTTTTGGAAACCATGTAACAGGCGGTTCTATGGTTTTTGTGAGCACGGACAACATTCACCTTTCAAATTTGATCGGCAATGCACTCACTGTACATGCCAACTTCAACCCAAATATTAGTGAAGCCAGATTGAGCAAACTGGCATTCAAGAATACCAGGTATGACATTGCATGTGAAAAATAAATTTGAAAATAAACTGGGCAGCAGTATGTGTGTACTTTGGGATATATTTATCATGTGAATGTGTTTGGAATTAATATATTGTCGCATCTGCAGCCAACGAACACCAGCCTTGGACGAATAGCCGGACGGTCTTAACTCTGAGGCGAACAGCCAAATTATTGGCGGTTATGACGCGCGTGGGATGGAAAGCAGCGAAGGCGCTTACCTGAACGGAAGCACACGGGTTTATTCTCGAACCCACAATGAATAAACGAACACAAGGAAATTCAACAATCATGGTTTGATGAAAATAAATCAGAGGTGAAAAATGAAAGGTGAGGTAGACCGAAATCCTAATTTGAGATGTCTCCACTCAGTCACAAAAACAGACAAGGGAAAAGATAAAATAAAAGAAAATCCCCCCTTTATGCCATCACTCAGCTTTGTGTCCAGAAATGGCCTTTCAGAGCCTGGTGGTCATCGAACCTCGAAGTCACCATGCGGGAAGCACACACTGGAGTCGCTCTCACCACGTACATGACGTAATTCGTGTGGGCGGTCCTCTTTCGCTCTCCACTCTGTCCAAAATGCCAAGAGCCCCACAAACTGCTGCCACACCTCCTCCTCATGATCAAAATTGCCAACACCTCAAAAAAAACAAAACAAAAAAACACCGCTCTCTCTCACTACCAGGTCCACACACACCCCAAGAGACAGACTCCTTTGTTCCAACCGCCATTTGTCACCAGAACCCTCTGCCTGACATCACCCGGACCAATCATGAACCTCGGGGGCTTGACCTGCCAGTTACGATTCCTGGGAGGTGGGATTTAGTCTTCTCAGGAATGTTTGAGTTCTGTCGGCAGTTGGGTCATTTGTTGTTGTTGTTGTTGTTGTAAAAACGTGATTATTTTTATGGCTGGCCTTGTAAATGTAAAAATGGAGGAAAAGGTCACAGGGGCAATCACATACTGGGAGAAACTAGTCTTAGACCCTACCAAGTTAACGCACCCCAATGTGGTGACATGCAAACAATCGGAAGCTCATCGTTTTCCCGACAAATTACATTGAGATGTCTCCTACCCGTCCACAGTCCATGCTATAGTATACAATCCTATCTTCACTATGGGTATTCCCCATCTACCCTCACAAATGTAACAATATGCATGAATCAGACCACAGTTATTGAAAACTGGCGAATACCACCCGTCGCTTCGCTGACGGTAATACTAAAGGGAGGAGGGAGAAAAAGAGGTGGAAGAGGGAGAGAGGGTGGGGGGGGGAGAGAAGAGAGAGGGGAAAGGAGAGAGGAGGGAGGGGGAACGAGGAGGAGTGGGGGAAGGGAAGACATTGTGAGGTGAGAGGTAGGGAAAGCAGACATGCGGTGGAGCATCAATTACGATTCATACCGTCTCATTAAAATGATTCTGCATAGAATAACAGTGAAGATGGAAACAAAATATTGTCTGAAATCCATTTTCTACTGGTCAAACTATAAACATGGCCCGGAGACAAACTCCTGTCCAGACATAAATAGGGGAGTGGGGCAAGATGATCCCTGGTGCATGATGATCACCCCCCTCTCACGACTCCAATAAAGCTCACATTGGACAGTGGCGCCACTCAACGATATATCGATTAACTACAATTCCACTATGGAAGGCGCATGACGAGAAAAAACACTGCGTTCGTTTTATCAGAAAAACATCATTTTCCTCCTGAAAAAGAAAATTTTCGAATCATCGGTGAGTACGTATTATCTCTATGAATAAGTGTAGTAGGAATGGTATCTGTATATCGGTAGATACGTAGCTTATATTCCCATTTTGTGTGTATGTTTTGCCTAGCTCATTGCTGTAATTTATGAATGTCAGACGATTTTGTAAAAATAGCGGTGGTGGGACAGGATGATCACTTGGTTGTGGGGCAAGTTGATCAGGTGATCAGATGACAATAAAGATATTATTGAAGGAGACTTTGTAATTACAAAAATAGATTGGAAAAAAG
>CM068957.1:71385651-71402080 GCA_035128595.1 Eptatretus atami | reverse complement strand
CGAAGCAGGCACCACACCCAGGCAGCCACCCAATGAGAGACTCACTACCAACACTGCACATGATGCACATGGCACGCCCTTTCATTCGAATCTGCATGCCGATTTACAACAGCGTCTCACCTTGCTCAACCTTCACTCACCAAAAGCTCACCACCTCGACCACCAACATCTACCGCACACAGGAAAGGTCATCCCGCACCTTGTCGCACCTCCGCATCGATACAGTTCGCCACCAAGTGGAAATGTGCTGCACGGCCCAGGCCTCTCGGGCCACGTGGCGTGGGGATGGGCCAAGCATGCTAACGGCACCATCCGCAGCTCGCCGGCGGATGACTCGCCAGTGACAAGGATGCATCCAGATATGAGAATTTTCAAAGTGATTCTTCACCAATGAGATATACAGGGAGAAAAATGAAATCTTTTTGATGTATAGGACGATATTTCATAAAGTCGTGGACGGATTATGACCAAACTTTGTGGATGTGATGGGTGGATGAGAAGAACAAGCCGATTACATTTTGGTTCAGGTCCAGCCCATCAGTGGCACATAAAAAGTAAACTGTTCAGCCTGGAGGAGGTATGTGCTCTACTCAGTGCCGTTATAGGATTCCCTTGTTTCTCCCACTTTCCTGATTCCTCTACATTTTAATGAAATCGAATCAGACATGAGCATTCCGACATGTCATCCAAAACTTTATTGGCAAAAATATACAAACAAACAAGTATTTTAAAAAATCTTGATGCTTTCATATTATCCTCTTTGTTGTTTCTCTCCTCCATCTCCCCCATTATTGTCATTTATTATTATGTTATTGTCATTTGAATGCACCAGCAGAGGGCAGAGTACCCGCCCTACAGGCGATCTTGTTCCAACCACGCAACATCTTCTTCCAATGCATACCTTTATTTAAGCGGTGTATAGGCAACGGTCAGCTCTGTATAGGCAAAAAAACAAAACAACAAATAACCGGGGTTAGGTAAATGAAGCAAAAACACACCAACTGCTTATAATTCAAAATAAATCATAACACTGGAAAACGTGGGGACAGGAATACTGCACAGGGTACAGTGCAGTGAGATGGTCGAGACCTGGAGGCGGCACCACGTGATACACATTTACATGGAGAATTTGCCTCCCTTCCCCCCCCCCCCCCCCCACAAGCCCCAAATAAGAACACCGGCAAAGATAAAAACACCCCGATACATTAATTGGGGTCATGCTGATCCTATGCAGCAAGTCTGGATGGAATCAGCCCAGAACTGCAGGAGTAATGCAAAACACACACACACACACACACAACACACACACACACACACACACACACACACCACACACATAGAAGTCCATGAATTATACTAAGGATTCAAACCAGTTTAACAATGGTACAATTATTTCTGAACACTTTTTTTTAATGGAATATTCTGCCATCACAAAACGAAAGACACTCAAAAAGTGGAGTTCGATGGATACAACGTGGCGTCCATGACCCACGTGACCAATAAATTTTTGTGGGCTCGTCATGTCGTCGCCTGAGAATGAAAAGGTTCCATATGACAATTGAACCTTTGTAAGTTAGAACCTGTAGATTCTAAGCGACGGTATCACTGCTCCGAGCAAAGAGGGCTTCGACTCTCCCTCCCACGAGAGTGGTGAGACCAGCAAAACTCTTCATTCATTTCGCCCTCTTGCTTCTGTTCGAACTCAACTCCTTTTCTCACCCTCAACTCCTTTTTCACCCTCAACTCGCTAAAATATATAAAGTGTGTGTGTGTGTGTGTGTGTGTGTGTGTGTGTGTGTTGTGTGTGTGTGTGTGTGTGTAAATTAAGTTTATAACAGTATTTTAAAAGTCAATGTCAGAATTGGATTCGAACCCACGCCTCCATGTGGAGACCAGAACACCCGACCATGTCAGTACATGGAAAGCTGGAAAGCCTTGATCTGGCGCCTTAGACCACTCGGCCATCCTGACACCTGTGGAAAAGATTGGTGATTAATGTCCAATGTAAGATCTCTTCCAACCACAATGAATTTAGTGACGTTTTCAATCGCACACAATGACCTCCTCTTTTTGAGGGTTATCCCAAAACTGAGGTTGAAGAAGGTGGACCCTTTGTGTTCCGTACACCCGATCGTCCACATGTACATCCTGTCCTGGTTGAGAGCTGCATTCAAAGTAGAACCTCGTGAGGGAGTCGCGATCAGTGAGTTTATTCATCACAACTGTGCCTGTAGGTGTATTTCCAGTCGTTTTACGTGTGAAAAAAATCACTGTACGTGTGTGTGTATATATATATATACACGTATTCCCATATATGTACATACATATATGTACATATGAGCAAATACCACCCGTCGCTTCGTTGATGGGGATACTAAAGGGAAAGAGGGGAGAGAGAAAGATAGGGGGAGAGAGGGAGGAGGTGGATGAGTGAGGATGTGGAGGGGAGAAGAGAGAGAGGAGGGAGGGGAGCGAGTCAGTGTCGGGGAGCGAGGAGGGAGGGAGAGTGAGTAGGGGTGGGGGCAGGGAAGGCAGCGAGAGATGAGAGGAAGGGAAGGCAGACACGGGGTGGAGCATTAATTACATTTCATACTGTTTCATCAAAATCATTCTGCATTGTATAACAGTGAAGGTGCAAACAGAATAATGTTTGAAGTCCATTTTCTTCCGGTCACACTATAAATACTGCCCGGAGACAAACACCGCCCGGACATGTCCAGAGATAAATGCAGTCTGGAAACAAACAGTGCCCGGACACGTCCAGAGACTAATACTGTCAGGAGACGAACACCGCCCAGACACATCCGTAGACAAACACCCATCCGGACATAAACACCACGCAGAGCTAAGCTGTCCGGAGACAAACACCGCTCGGACACATCCGGAGACAAACTCCCGTCCAGACATAAACCACCGAGACACCTCCAGAGACAAGCACCCGTCTGGACAGAAACACCGCTCCGACAAGTCCGGAAAGAAGCACCACCCAGAGCTAAGCTGTCCGGAAACAAACCCTGCTTGGACACATCCGGAAACAAACACCACCCAAACACGTCCAGACACAAACACCACCCAGAGATGAACATCACCCAGGCACATCTGGAGACAAACACCATCCATCCATCCATCCATTGGGACCATACTCTGTGCAGAGCATTGGTGCTGCTAAAGCAGTCAGCTGGGCTATTGGGCACAATCCGAGATAGGTCACTACTCCAACACAGGATGCCAGCAAGCTGGTTCTCATTTTTGCCAACCTCAGAAGGATGACAGACTGAGTCAACCCCACCTGGTATTAATTCAACAACCAAGCAGGATTTGAACTCAGGACTCTAGGATTCTAAGCCCACCACTCTCACCATTATGCCAGCACCAGGCTTGGAGACAAACACCGTCCGGACATAATAACGACCCGGACACTTCTGGAGAGAGGAGAGAGATAGAGAGATGTGTAGGAGGGTGCTGCTCTGTATTAGGAGGGGGGGGAGAGAGAGAGGAGACGAGAGGAGAGAGGAGAGTCTGATGAGAGAGGAGGAGAGAGAGAGAGAGAGAGAAAAGAAAGAAAGAAATTAAATTAGTTTGTTCAAATAATGACTTTATCAACAAAAGAGTTGCTGTTTAACGGTGACCAACCCTGGAGACATCGCAAAGTTTAATCGCCCGTGAAATAAACATTTCAGATAATCCGCAACATTGCTTGCTTGTCTGTGCACGTGTCATGTGGTACATTTGTTCGCGATCCGCACAAACGTTCTAACTTTATTTTAAAATATCCATTTTTCACCAGATTTACTTTGATTCTTTGTAGAGCACCTCGCGAAACCTCTGAAAATATAGACACAGATCTGGCAGATCCTCTGGGTAAGCAGTCCCTCTGGGGGACAGGGTGTGGTGTCAAGCAGTGAATGCATTAAATCATGTAGCTCAATGAAGCTGGTTAATTTTGGTACATTCCAAAGTCTTTTGTTCACTCAATATAATTCTCCAAACAGTGGAAAAAGATAAGTTTAATGCTTTGGAAATTTCACATTTTATTGTGTATATACGGAGAAGGAGGGAATATTGCCTAGTTTGCTTAAAGTAAATAGGTATATCGGCTTAGTTGTAAGACTCGTTATTTCTTTAAATTATCAGATTTCACTCCTGCTGGAGAAACATGTTCAACATCACATACACCAAGTCAGCAGCGAATGTCGATGATGGACATCAAGATCATCTACATGATCCAATAATCGATAAACTTGTGGCTGAAGTGATGAGGAATACCGTTTACTCACTGATGCGGTTAATACCGGCTTTTCTGCAAATCGTAGCGAGTGGGACCATCACCTCAAGTCCTACTTTGGTGTACGTGATCAGCTATCATTAGACGAGGGCATCAAACTCTATTGTCAGTGCATTGTCATACCTCGGGGAGCACTACGTAGGTATTGAATAGACTACACGACTCGCATATCAGGGCATGGAACGTAGGAAACGCCGAGCTCGACAAACTATTTATTGGCCGAATATCAGCAACAATATTGCCAATGTGACTCGCTCATGTCCTGTGTATCAGGAGCGAATGGCCGGCCTTCAGAAGGAACCACTAATGAGTGATACACCACCACAGTGGGGATTCGAGGATGTGTCTGCTGATTTGTTTTCCACAGCAGGAAAATTGCTTCAGGTTTACGTCGACCAACTCTTTGGGTGGCCATGCATCTATCTATTCTCACGTGACCCCACATCACGTGACCTCATCCGAGCTCTACGGTCATTCTTTGTGGACCTGGGTGTTCCAGTTCGTCTTTGAACTGATGGCGGCCCACAGTTTGCATCCTGTGAATTCCGGAAATTAATGGACCATTGGGTAGTTACTCATGATTTCTCCACACCACACTTTCCATGCTTGAATGGACATGCAGAAGCAGCAGTCAAAGCCATTAAGACACTGGTCACTCAGACTACATACAACGGTAATCTCAATGACGCATTTTGCCATGGATTACTTGAATGGCGTAACATGCCACGCACATCTGGACATTCACCGGTTCAGATCCTCTTCGGGCATCCAACACAAACTGCTGTTCCTGGACATCAATGCACTTTCTCACCATGGTGGCAGATGGCTGCTGCTGAGTGTAATCCTAAGGCAAATGAGGTATGGGCAAAAACCAGTGCACATTTCGACCAATCGTCCAAACCTCTCATGCCAGTAATGTCAAAAGGGAGGGTTTGATGCAGTAATGTGTCCCATTTCTCAAAGTCGCAATATTCGCTCGCTTACGCTCACTCATATTTCTCCTTTTCAAACTGGAACATATTACTTTATCAAACACCTCCCTTTTGACACAACTTCCCTGCTGGGGGCTGGGCTTCACCTTCCTTTCATATGATCATTTATTTCACCTAACTGAGTAGTCATATAGAGATCCTATAAATATTTGTGTTAAATTTTCGGGAATAACTTAATTTATTCATCAATTTAAAAAAAGGTGGCGGTGGCCCATTAAAACCCCCAACCACATTTTTTTTTATTAATACTTATACTTTAAACGCATTAGGTAATGTAATTATTCCATCACTCATTATATATCTTTCATCATCAAATGCTGTTAGAGCTTTCTTACGAACAGCCTCTGAGAATATTTCGTGTTTATAATTTCTAATAAGATTCATCTCTCTATAAACATCTTTTCTCTTCCATATAACATTCAAGGCAATGTTGAAAGGTCATGCTCTCTTTTAATACACTCTTCTTGAAACCTTTACATTTCTTTTCACATTTGAATTCATTCAACCCTCTAGTTAAGTATTTATAAGCATATGCCTTTGATCGAACACCTACAAATTCACTTAATATCTTTACACCGAATTCATCTTTAAATTCACCAATACCTTTTTATTCTTATTCGAAAAGAGCAGATTATTAGGATCATAAATACTTGTATCATAAATATCTTCATCTTCTTTCATATCCTTATAAACATCACCTGTAGTTCTCTCCAGTATGAAGCTCTCTATATCCATATATAGCAATACAATATTCTCACCATATCTTCTCTTTAGATTATTATAAAAGTAATTATACATGAAATACTTTGAAAGATCTAAAACATATAAAACAGAATACTTTGAAAGATTCCCATATAAATTGGTTTATCCATCTTTATACTCTCTGTATTCAAATGAACAGCACAACAATTATCTGTAAATATTTCTACTCTTTTAAAACTTGGTTTTTTAATCAACTTCTCCACCTGCTCCAAAGTTGGAGCAAGTCTTACATTTTGTCTCTTCCTTATATTTTCCATTGTTTTACCAAATACAGAATTATTCATCAACTTGTAAAAGTCCTTCTCAAAATCATTATTAGCCTTTGTTCTCATCCTCGTATTACAATCAATATATTTACCTAACCAATGACTTTGACTAAACTTTAGTGCCCTATGTACCTTTTTAACTTGTAGTCATGCTTCTATAAATTGCTTTAGATTTCTTTGATGTGAAACATACTTCTCTTTATCAAACAATGTTGTTGGTAATTTAGTTGTCGGAATGTATTTAAACTCACTTGAAGAACTAAAGAAATGTTGTTGATAACCACTGAATAGCTCTTGATTGGGGATCTCTTTTTCAGCTCCATAAGGAAGGTCTTTATGTTTGTTATGAAGTTTTCTAGGATAGTTTAAATCTACATCAAAATAATACCCATAAACCCATTTATCTAAATCTTCTTGACTTGTGTAGATTATATCATCTAAGATAGATTTGTACTCGTATTCTTTCACCCATTTAAAATTACCATAGGGTTGAGATTCAGACATTGCCCAGCCATACAAGTTATTAGCATCAAAGTACATTAAGTAAGATGTGGGCTTATCAGGTGAGAAGTCTGGAAGATATTTATTATTCGCCTTAGTATATCTCTTTGAACAAACTTGTGAAATTCCTCCTCTTTTAGCCTTTTCAATCATCAAGAGCATATATACATCACTTAGAAGATCAAGGGATTGCTTAGTCATTTTAAACATAGTGCTCCAGGCTAGTCCAGGAGATGTATAAGCAATGGACAGGACCAAGTCCATCGGAATCTTTATTTTAACAAACTTCTCTAAATGTCTCAAACACATCAGCAAGTATTAAATAAAGTTATTAAATCAGTTATTAAATAAAGGTCATGATCTTCACCCATATTCTTTATCTCAAACTCTTTCCAAACTTGTTTTGCTCTTTCATATTCTTCATCCGTAATATGACATCTTCCTAACTTGTTATAAAAACGCTTTTGAGGAGGAAGTCTTGTTTCTTTAAATCTTTCAAAGGAATCCATATAATCATATGGATAAATGCCCTTTTTAGGAAGAAGAGAAATGTCTTTACCCAAGTCAGCTTCAGTCCTAAATTGACTAGAAAGTAGAGGAAAAGAGGAGATGTTTGAAACCAAAGAACATAGAGGGCTTGTCATAAATTTATAAGAGTCAAGAAATCTAATATTTGTATTTACACCCACTTCACGAGTATAAATCTATTGTTGCGGTTCTCGGAACCGCATGCATACAACAGATAGGTGTCCCAAGACAGTTATTCCATTATTGTATGTGTAGATAGTTCCCTTCCTTTTGTTTAGCGGGACAACGGGGAGTGCGTTGCGATGATTTAATAATTAGGGTTGCTAAATCATTCTTCTTCATCCCACTCTTTTTCTTTTTCTTTCCTGGGATAAATCAGTCACATGCCTTTCGCAGTAAGGTGGGCAAACTGCCGTGCCGCCGTGAAGGATCCGCTGTATCCGGAGTCTCGTTTTCCGGGTGAGCCCGAAACCCGACATGTGCGGCGAGTCACGTACGCTTTCGAAGGATCCGCGTGTATCGGAGTTCTCGTTCCCAGGTGAGCCCGAAACCCGACATGTGTGGTGAGTCACGTACGCTTTCGAAGGATTCGCTGTATCCGGAGTCTCGTTCCCGGGTGAGCCCGAAACCCAACACGTGCTTGCTCCTCATCTCGTTTACCCCAGCATGCTACATGGCCGGCATGACGCCCACGCTGCATGAAACACGTGCTTGCCCCTCGTCTCGTCTACCACAGCGTGTAGCACGACGATCTACGGTACCCTCTGCCCTGCTTGCCCCCTTATCTCGTTTACCACAGCGCGACGATCCACGGTACCCTCTGCCCTGCTTGCCCCCTTGTCTCGTTTACCACAGCGTACCATCCTTCACCTGACACGACGTGCAGTCCACGATGACCCAAGATCTCAGAGCGAACACCCCTGGGATCCACAAGCGGCTCCGGAGGAGGATACGTGGTCGGTCTGGGAGGATCTCCGGAAGACCGTGGGTCCATGGTTGGTTCACCCGAAGATAAGGGGTCCAGACCCGATGAAGATTTACTTGTGATTCGCGTGCCAATTTCGGTGTGGGCAATTCGTGTCATGTCATGGGGTCGGAGCGAGGTGTGTTCACTGTCTGGGGTGGCCTTGCCGGAAACGAAGTGAGGCGGTTTCCGGCCCAAGCTGGTGGGCCACGTGAGGGGTCGAGGCCAATCAAAGCGCCCGATTCGGGCGATGACGTTGAATTCGGCATGGCCCCCTCCCCCCGAGCTTTGGCCCTATAAAAGACGGAGAAACTCCTCCGTCTGGTAGTGGTGGGTGTGTGTGTGATTCGGAGTGGTGTTTTCACGCGGTGTGCTCCTGCTTCTAGTCTCCGCCCACATCTCGCCTCGATGAACCGCCTCCTGCTTCTATTCTCGCCCGCTACTCCACCCTCACACTCTGGACTCCGCTCTTCTCCACTCAAGCTCCTCCTTCAGAACACAGGCTCCCACATGGACTTGGGTCAGAGACAACACGGACGACTGTCGGGTACCGCACCATGGAGCTCCCCTCCTCCGAACGACCCATGCCACCGAGAGGCAAGCACATTTAACAGCACCAACAACAACTTGCCGGGGGTGCCCCGAATGGGCATGCGGGACCGACAACGATCCTCATCCAGTCACCAGAACACGGCCGGGAGTTCGGTACAGGGCTCCGGCCGTGTCGCGCCGGATGTGCGAAATGACGGCTGCTTCCGGCCCCTGGGAGCCTGGCAGAGGCGGGGCCAAGATCCAATGGAAGCGCATGATTCAGATGACAGTGCGCTAGTTTTGGGTCGTCACCTTTGTCTGATTTTGTAATTTGCTTGCCTTTTGTCACACCCCACGAATCCTTGCTATCCCTGCTGTACATATTAATAAACCCCATTCACTGTGCCACATACCATTCCTCGCTAATTGTAAATAAATGCTTTATATAGAAATGTTCCCAGCTCGTTTTCGAGGATATAAATGCAGTCTGGAAACAAACAGTGCCCGGAACACGTCCAGAGGACTTAAACTGTCAGGAGACGAAACACCGCCCAGACACATCCGTTAAGACAAACACCCATCCGGACCATAAACACCATCGACGAGCTAGCTGGTCCGGAGACAAACACCGCCTCGGACACATCCGGCAGACAAACTCCGTCCAGAACATAACCACCGAGAAACACCTCCAGAGACAAGCACCCGTTGGACAGAAACACCGCTCCGACAAGAGTCCGGAAAGAACCACCACCCAGAGCGCTAACACTGTCCGAAACAAAACCCTGCTTTGGACACATCCGCGAAACAAACCAACCACCAACACGTTCCAGAAACAAACACCACCAGAGAATGACATTCACCCAAGGCACATCTTGGAGACAAACAGCCATCCATCATCCATCCATTGACCATTTACTCTGTGCAGAGCCATTGGTGCTGCTAAAGCAGTTCAGCTCTGGCTATTGGGCACCCAATCTCCGAATTAGGTCAACTACTCCAAACCACAGGATGCCAGCCAAGCCTGGTTTCTCATTTTTTGCCAACCTCAGAAGGCATGACAGACTGAGTCAACCCACCTGGATATTAATTCAACAAACCCCAAGCAGGATTTGAACTCAGGACTGCTAGATTCTTAAGCCCACACTCTCACCATTATCCAAGCCCACCGAGGCTTGTGAGACAAGAACAGCCGTCCGGACATAAAACGACCCGGACACTTCGGAGAGAGGAGAGACCGATAGAGAGATGGTGGAGGTGCTGCCCTCGTATTAGGAGGGGGGGGGGAGAGAGAGAGGAAGACGAGAGAGAGAGAGGAGAAGTCATAAGATAGAGAAGACTGAGAGGAAGAGAGACGAGAAGAGAGGAGAGAGGAGAAGAAAAAAGAAATTAAATTAGTTTGTTCAATATTAAATGACTTTATCAACAAAAGAGTTGCTGTTTAACGGTGACCAACCTGGGAGGACATCGCAAAGTAACTCAGTCCCGCTGAATTAAACATTTCAGATAATCCGCAACATTGCTTGCCTTGTCTGTGCACGTGTCATTGTGTACATTTGTTTCGCGATCCGCACAAACGTTCTAACTTTATTTTTAAATATCCATTTTTACCAGATTTACTTATGGATTCTTTGTAGAAGCACCTCGCGAAAACTCTGAAAATATAGACACAGACTGGCAGATCCTCTGGAGTAAGCAAGTCCCTCGGGGGACAGGGTGTGTTGTCAAGCAGTGGGAATGCCATTAAATCATTAGTAGCTCAAGAAGCTGGTTAATTTGTACATTCCAAATTCTTTTGTTCAACTCAATATAATTCTCCAAACAGTGGAAAAAAGATAAGTTTAATGCTTGGAAATTCACATTTATTGTGTAATATACGGAGAAGAGGGAATAATTTGCTATTTGCTTAAAGTAAAATAGTTATCGGCCTTAAGTTGTAAGAACTCAGTTTTCTTTAAATTATCAGATTTCACTTCCTGCTGGAGAATAAAAAACATGTTCAACATTCACATTACACCAATGTCAGCAGCGAATGGTCGATGCATGGACTATCCAAGATCATCTACGATGGATCCAATATCGATAAACTTGTGGCTGAAGTGAGTGAGGAATTACCGTTTACGTCAACGGATGCGGTTAATAACCAGGCTTTCTGCAAATCGTAGCGAGTGGGCCATTCACCTCAAGCCTTACTTTGTGTAGCGTTGATCAGCTATCATTAGACGAGGGCATCAAACTCTATTGTCAGTGCATGTCATACCTCGGGGGCATACGTAGGTATGTGAATAGACTACACGACTCGCATATCAGGGCATGGAACGCTAGGGAAACGCCGAGCTCGACCAAAACTATTTATTGCCCGAATATCAGCAACAAATATTGCCAATGTGACTCGGCTCATGTCTGTGTATCAGGAGCGAATGGCCGGCCTTTCAGAGGAAAACATAATGAGTGATACACCACCACAGTCGGGGATTTCTGAGGATGTGTCTGCTGATTTGTTTCACAGCAGGAAAATGGCTTCAGGTTTACGTCGACCAACCTTTGGGTGGCATGCATCTATCTATTTCTCACGGACCCCACATCACGTGACCTCAATCCGAGCTCTACGGTCATTCTTTTTGTGGACCTGGGTTTTCCCAGTTCGTCTTTGAACTGAGGCGGCCCACAGTTTGCTCCTCAATGAATTCCAGGAAAATTAATTGGCCATTGGTAGTACTCATGATTCTCTCACACACACTTCCATGCTATAAATGACATGCCAGAAGCAGCAGTCAAAGCCATAATGTACACTGGTCACTCAGTACTACCATACAACGGTAATCTCAATGAGTACGCATTGCCATGGATTACTTTGAATGGCGTAACAGCGCACGACATCTGGACATCACCGTTCAGATCCTCTTCGGGACATCCAACACAACTGCTTTCCCTGGACATCAAGCCACTTTTCTCCACCATGTGGCAGATGGCTGCCTGCTGAGTTATCCTAAGCCAAATGAGGTATGGGCAAAAACCATGCACATTCGACCAATCGTCCAAACCTCTCATTTGCCAGTAATGTCAAAAGGGAGGGTTTGATGCAGTAATGTGTCCCATTCTCAACTGCGCAATATTCTCGGCTCGCTTGACGCTCACTCATAATTTCTCTTTCAAATCTGGACATATTACTTTTCAACACCTCCCTTTTGACACAACTCCCTGCTGGGGCTGGGCTTCACCTTCCTTGCATATGATCATTTATTTCACCTAACTGAGTAGTTCATATATAGAGATCCTATAAATATTTGTGTTAAATTTTTCAGGGAATAACTTAATTTATTCATTCAAATTTAAAAAAGTGTGCGGTGCCCATTTAAAACCCCCAACCCCATTTTTTTTTATTAAATAACTTATACTTTAACGCATTAGGTAATGTAATTATCCATCACTCATATATATCTCATCATCAAAAGCTGTTAGAGCTTTCTTACGAACAGCCTCTGAGAATATTTTCGTGTTTATAATTTCTAATAAAGATTCATCTCTCTATAAACATCTTTCTCTTCCATTATAACATCAAGGCAATGTGAAAGGTCATGTCTCTTTTTAATACCTCTTTCTTAAACTTTACATTTCTTTTCACATTGTTGAATTTCATTCAACCCTCTAGTTAAGTTATTTTAAGCCATATGCCCTTTGATCGAACACCTACCAATCACTTAATATTCTTTACACCGAATTCAATCTTTAAATTCTCAACACCAATACCTTTTTATTCTTATTCGAAAAGACGCAGGATTATTGAGGATCATAAATACGTTGTATTCATAAATATCTTCATTTCTTTCATTATCCTTATAAACATCACCTTAGTTCTACTCCAGTATGAACTCTCTATTATCATATATAGCAATACAATATTCCTCACCATATCTTGTCTCTTTAGATATTATAAAAGTAATTATACATGGAATACTTTGAAAGATCTTAAAACATATAAAAACGAGAATACTTTGAAAGATTCCCATTATAAATTGGTTTATCCATCTTTATTACTCTCTGTATTCAATGAACAGCCACAACAATTTATCTGTAAATATTTCTACCTTTTAAAATTGGTTTTTTACATCAACTTCTCCACCTGCTCCAAAGTTGGAGCAAGTCTTACATTTTGTACTACTTCCTTATATTTTCCATTGTTTTACCAAAACAGAATTATTCATCAACTTGAAAAGTTCCTTCTCAAAAATCATATATTAGCCTTTTGTCTCATCCTCGTATTACAATCAATATATATTTACCTAACCAATGACTTTGGACTGAAACTTTAGGCCCTATTGTACCTTTTACTTGTGTCATGCTTCTATAAATTGCTTTTAGATTTCTTTGATGCTTGAAACATGACTCTCTTATCAAAACAATGCTTGGTTGGTAATTTTAGTTGTCGGAATTGTAATTTAAACTCACTTGAAGAACTAAAGAAATGTTGTTTGATAACCACTGGATAGTCTCTTGATTGGGGATCTTTTTTCAGCTCCATAAGGAAGTCTTTATGTTTGTTATGAGTTTCTTAGATAGTTTAAGATCTACATCAAAATAATACCCATAAACCCATTTATCTAAATCTTCTCTGACTTGTGGTAGATTATCATCTCTAAGATATGATTGTACTCGTATCTTTCACCCATTTAAATTTACCATAGGGTTGAGATTTCAAGCACGATTGCCCAGCCCATTCACAGTTATTAGCATAAAGTACATTAAGTAAGAGTGTGGCCTCTTATAGTGAGGAAGTCTGGAAGATATTTATTATTCGCCTAGATATATCTCTTTGAAACAAACTTGTAAATTCCTCCTCTTTTAGGCCTTTCAATCATCAAGAGCATATATACATCACTTTAGAAGATCAAGGGATTGCCGTTAGTCATTTTTAAACATAGTGACTCCAGGCTAGTCCAGGAGATGTATAAGCAATGGACAGACCAAGTCCATCGGAATCTTTATTTTAAACAAACTTCTCTAAATGATCTCAACACATCAGCAAGTATTAAATAAAGTTATTAAATCAGTTATTAAATAACGTAGTCATTGATCTTCACCCAATTTCTTTATCTCCAAACTCTTTCCAAACTTGTTTTGCTCTTCATATCTTCATCCGTTAATTATGATCTCCTAACTTGTTATAAAACGCTTTTGAGGAGGAAAGTCTGTTCTTTTAAATCTTTCAAAGGAATCCATATAATCATATGGATAAATGCCCTTTTTAGGAAGAAGAGAAATGTCTTTAAACCCAAGTCAGCTTCAGTCCTAAATTGACTAGAAAAGTAGAGAAAGAGGAGATGGTTTGAAACCAAAGAACATTAGAGGGCTTGTCATAAATTTTAAAGAGTCAAGAATCTAATATTTTGTAATTTTACACCCACTTTCACGAGATAGAATTCTATTGTTGCGGTTCTCGGGAACCGCATGCATACAACAGATAGGCTGTCCCAAGACAAGTTATTCCATATTTGCTATGTGTAGATAGTCCCTTCCTTTTGTTTAGCGGACACGGGAGTGCCGTTGCGATGAATTTAATAATTAGGGTTGCTAAAATCATTTTCTTTCATCCCCACTCTGTGTTTCTTTTTCTTTCCTGGTGATTAAATCAGTACATGCCTTTTCGCAAGTAAGTGATGGGCAAAACTGCGTGCCGCCGTGAAGACGCTGTATCCGAGCTCTCGGGTGACGTAACCGACGGCGGCAGTCGTACGCTTTCGAATCCTCCGGAAAGTGTCGAGGCACCGAACCGACATGTGTGCGCGAGTCACGTACGCTTTCGAAAGGATCCGACTGTATCCGGAGTCTCGTTTCCCAGGGTGAGCCCGAAACCCGACATGTGTGGTGGTCACGTACGCTTTCGAAAGATTCGCTGTATCCGGAGTGGCTCTTCCCGGGTGAAGCCCGAACCCAACACGTGCTTGCCCCCTCATCTCGTTTACCCCAGCATGCGTGACTGGCCGGCATGACGCCCACGCTGCATGAAACACGTGCTGTGCCCGTCTCGTCTGCTCCACCAGCGTGTAGCACAACGCATCTACGGTACCCTCTTGCCCCTGCTGCCCCTTATCTCGTTTACCACAGGCGACGATCCACGGTACCCTCTGCCCTTGCCTTGCCCCCTTTCTCGTTTTACCACACGTACCTCCTTCACCTGACACGACGTGCAGATCACGTGCACCAATATCTCAGAGCGAACACCCCCTGGGATCCCAAGCGGCTCGGAGGAGGATTACTGTGGGTCGGTCTCGGTAGGATCTCCGGGAAGACCGTTGGGTACGATGGTTGGTTCACCGAAATAGATAAGGGGTCCAGACCCGTGAAGATTTAACTTGTGATTCGCGTGCTAATTCAAGGTGTGGGCAATTCGTGTCAATGTCATGGGGTCGGAAGAGCGAGGATGTAGTTCTACTGTCTGGGGTGGGTGGCCTTAGTCCGGAAAACGAAAAAAAGTGAAGGCGTGTTTCCGGCACCAAGCGCTGGTTGTGCGGCCACGTGAGGGGTCGAGGCCCCAAATCAAAGGCGCCCGATTCGGCGTCGAGACGCTTTGAATTCGGCATGGCCCCCCCCCCGAGCTTGGCCCTATAAAAGACGGAGAAACTTCCTCCGCTGGTAGTGGTGCTGTGTGTGTGTGATTCGGAGTGGTGTTTTCACGCGGTGCTGCTCCTGCTGTCTAGTTCTCCGCCATGTCTCACCTGAAGCGAACCGCCTCTGCTTCTAGTCTCCGCCCACATGTCTCGCCTCGATGAACCGGCCTCCTGCTCTATTCTCCGCCGCTACTCCACCTCTCACACTCTGGACTCCGCTCTTCTCGCAACTCATAAGCTCCCCTTCGCAGAAAACACGAGCCTCCCACATGGACTTGGTAGATGACAACACGACGACTGTCGGGTAACCGCACCATGGAGCTCCCCTTCCCCGAAACGCCCATGCCCACCGAGAGGCAGCCACATTAACAGCACCCAACAACAACTTGCCGTGGGGTGCCCCGAATCGGGCATGCGGGACCGACACGATCTCATCCATCACCAGAACACGGCCGGGAGCTCGGTAACAGGCTCCGCCCGTGCTCAGCGCCGGATGTGCGAATTGAGGGCGCTTCCGGCCCCTGGAGCCTGGCAGAGGCGGGGCCAAGATCCAATGGAAGCGCATGATTCAGATGACAGTGCTAGTTTTGTGTCGTCACCTTTGTGGCTGATTTTGTAAGTTTGCTTTCTCTGTTCACACCCCGACGAATCCTTTGCTATCCCTGCTCTACATATAATAAACCCCATTCACTGTGCCACTACCATTACCTCGCTTAATGTAAATAATCGCTTTATATTAGAAATGTTCCCAGCTTCGTTTCGGGCTTTCTTTTCATTCGTCCAAACATGGTCCGTACCTCGCCAGCGCGGAAGTTATCCCCAACAATCTGTGTTTCTTAGCCGGTATGTCCTGGGCAGTTATGCTCAGGCTGATCTGATCCGTAAGGTGATCTGTTTGATACAAGGTTGGTGAACGAGGGTATGTTCCCTGGAATTGGATACGCTGACCATTAGGTAACCGGTTTCTTTCTAGATGAGGACCCGTCTTGCATTCT
>CM068957.1:71363283-71375984 GCA_035128595.1 Eptatretus atami | reverse complement strand
GGGGGAGGGGAGGGGGTCCTCTGGCAGGCTCCTTGATCCCAAAACGAAAAATCTGAATGCGAGGGATCTTGTGGACCATCGAGTAGAAGGGCTGTTTCAGGTTTCAGAGCAATCAGTTGGTAAATGAGGGACGAGTACTGATCCGAGGTTTGGAGGCGTAGGGTAATACCCTCTGGGAGCCCCATGATCCGAAATCGAAATATGAAGCCTGGGCAATTGTGCAGGCTACTGTCTCGTATTCAATGTGTCCAATTTCAAGAACAATCAGCTGGGTGATAAAGGAGGAGTAGCAAAAAAAAAAACGGACGACCGGACAGACAGACAGCCGGATGTCACGACGCATTTTACAAGTTCATCTCTTCGAGAATCGAGATGCAATGACCTAATAAAAACTAGAACATCCACAGATAGTAGGAGCTTCTGTGCTTGTTTGTATATTCATCTCACTGATGTTTAAACAGAATCAGCTTTGACATCTGCTTCCTGGCTTTAGCTCCCATGATGGATTACGTTACTTGTTTCCCAAGGTGGAAGAGCTTAACTTTGCAATTCCAAGAAGATGCCATCTTCACAAGATTGTGAATGTGATTATCCTCCACTGCTGTGTCAAACTGATGATGAGTGTGCAATTCCTCAAACAACTTCATGTGAGCCGAGTTGGTGAGGACAGCCATGGATATTGCAGCAGACACCCCATCTCCTTGTGAAGTTTTTCACTTGATGTCTTCAGCATCCACTGGGAACACGTCTTTGTTTCTAGACATACAGAGATGATGCTTGGTGTTGCTTTCTGTAAGCCTTCATGGTCCTCCGTGGCCACAAACTGGTGACACCTACCATGTGGGTTTGTCAGTGCCATCATGCACGACATACAGTTGATTCTCTTTTTCATCATTCGGACTACAAATCCAGCAATGTAGTTAATGGCAGCCTCTTTGTACTGTGACACTGCTTCAAAGTTGGGTGTATTGACGTAATTGTGATCATGTTCTTGGGTTGGTCTACTCAAGAAGTCGTATTTCCGAGCAATGCTGATGGTTCATTGCGTGACGTGAAGGATGCTGGTGTTGTCCATCAGCGAACAATTTCCGGTTTCACACTTGACAGCATGTCTCATTAGAAGACGTTTGTATGATGCTTGGAACTGTAAAGCCATGGGGTTATTGTTGAACCCACCCTGTGATATAACTGCTGCAAAGAAGTGTTCAATATGATCCTGACTAAACTTGGATGTCAAGAGGTATGTCACTGGTGCTTGAGGAGCATCCACAAGTTCAGAAAACAACTTTAACATACTGGAAATGCTTGTTACAAATCCAATGACTCCAGTTTTCCTGGGACCCAAATGCAGCAGTTTACCAGATCCATCTTTCAAATCCAAGAGGAATTTCATGGCTTCTTGCAGGATCTTACAGAACCTGTCCTTGTTAGTTTTCATCATTGGGGCCTTGAATCCTTTTCCAAGAGGATTGCGACTGTTCATAACATCAAATGCACTTTCAACATGCCTGAGAAACACGACTGTTGTCTCACAGCCCTTGAACTGTGGCAGCTTAAGTCCTGTGCTGCAATACTCCAAGGCATCTGCCACACTGGCACTGAACACCTGTGCTGTAAGATTGGCCTTCACTTTCTGTTTGTTTCCATTGCATGTGTGCATTTTTCAGTTCGTTTCCAAGTTTCTTCCCTTCTACCTCTTGAAGCTGATTAAGTTCTTATATGTATTGCCACTTTAAGGTATTGCCATCACTTGTTCTGAACACTCCACCATCATCAAACAAATTGCGTAGAAGTTTCAACATATGACTGACATCAAGTATCACATGGACCTTCTTTGAGGAGTCAGCTGGATGAGAGGAGGATGCGTCTAGGCCATCAATTTCCATGTTTGCACCCAGAGAACATATCATGCTGAAGTGGCATGAGGGTCCATCACATGTCAGAGACACTGCCGTTACCCCTGTATTGTGCAACCTGTGGAAGCATTCAATGATGACGTTTACACACTCCTCCCCAGCCATGCCATCTATCAAGAAATACGGAAATGGAATTTTCCAAGATTAATTGACTGACACAGCCATGAGCATGAGCACGTCTTTGGCAACCGGTGTTGAATCATTATATGTTCCACTGCCAACATCAATATAGCCATTAAATCTTCCATTTGCATTCTCTACATGCTTACGAATTGCCATCTCATTGAGCATTATAGCACAGTCTCCTTCCCCTTCGTTTTGCTGTCCTTGGCCCATGCTTGAAGGGAAGCAAATGTTGATTTTGTGAAGTCAGGATCTGCATTTACACCACTACCACCACCTGATTTGACGAGGATGGAGCATGGCCATGTTAAGTGTCTCTCTCACATAGTATTATGCCTTTGCTGAGTAGAACTGCAGTGTCATGGCAAATGATTTCAGTTCTTGAGGTTATGCACCCGGAATGTTTCTTGCTGTTGCATTTTAGAATTCTCTTCAGGACTTCTTTAGGGACTCCACTGAAAGTTTCCTCCAACAATTCTGCACAATTTGTTGATATCAGTCAGGTTCTTTTCTTGCAAGGAAGCTATAACCGAGTCCAATTTCATGACTTTGCATTGCAGGCATCCTGATTTCTGCTGCTCTCCTTTCAGTTTTTTCCCGCAATTTTCACGTGAATAAGCTGACGTTTCAGCTTCCTCGGAGACTCCATAGTGGCATAATAGGAGTGTTCTTGGTAGGTACTGCTGTCAGAGGCTGGTATTTTATCGTGGCAGGAAGACTCATGACTTGTGCTGGAATGTGGGATGTTTTCTCTCATAGCAGATGTGTTCCTGGCAACAGGTGCTTTATGAACTGTAATTTTCTGAAATGGAAAATGGAAAATATAAACATTAAATAATAATTCCCATTGTTCAGAAATATTTTTTGAGAAAATACACAAAAAGCATTCAATAATTTCTCAGTCGGCTTTTCTAGTAGTCCAGTATAATTGCCTTCTGAAGGTGATCAGGAGAGGCAAAAATAGTTGGTGTTTCAGTAGGCCTGAGGTGAACATTCTGACCAGTTCTGTCATCGTGGTTTTCGGTGAAGTGGTTCGAGCAAAGATGAGACCTTTTTTGTCGATGTCCACCTGTCCCTCTTCATGCTGCTCACCCATTTTCGCAATCTCTCTGGATCATAGTGCAGAAACCTTTAGGCAATAAAAAGAAGGCATATTCAGTCAGTCGGCCTATACTTGTGAACAAGAAGATCAAGTTACACTCACAAACTGCTTAAGAAATACCAGGCGATGCTTCTACAATTTAATGAACCATTCGTGTAAGGACTGTAAGACAATGACATTCTTTTGCTCCTTCAGCTGACAGTTTCGTTCAGTTTCAGGAACACACACACAGTAACACACACACAGTAACACACATATAACACACACCCACACAGTAACACACACATAGTAACAGACACACACATAGTTATACACACATACACATAGTAACACACACAGTAACACACACATAGTAACACACACATAGTAACACACACACAGTAAAACACACACACAGTAACACACACAGTAACACACATAATAACACACACACACACACACACACACACAGTAGCACACACACATAGTAACACACACACATAGTACCCAAGAGCATGACCAGTAACACACATACTTAGAGTATCAGCTCCTTGTTTTTTTTATTTTTGTGTCAACAGAGGATTTTTTTCACAATAAGTAGTACTGTATACCATACTTTTTTGACAATTAGTAAGAAGTAAGAACAATTGTATGGGTCTTAATTTAGTCCCCAAAGAGGAAAAAGAATGTTTCCAAACAGTACATATTCCTTCCAAAAATATACAATAATTTGTCAGGGCATCTGATAGAAACCTGATGAGCTCCTCACCAGATCTATTGAGAAATCTTTGGGAGTATCGAGCAATGTTTATACCTGTATATCCGATGGTATCCCACGAAACACTTGAAACTGATGGAATTATATGATCCAGGCCTTTCCTGTTGGTGTTTGTGACACTAACAGTGAGGATCATGTTGATCATTTTCTCCTGCTTTACGACCAGGCTTAGTGTACAATATCGTGGATAGATCACATCATCCCTGTGCCAAACTTTAATAGGTGGGCCAAGAGTATGGAGAAACACAACACTGTCTCCGAGCTCGAGTCTTACTTAATAAAGTGACTTACACTTGTAATCAAAGGGCCTCACTGCAATTCAACCCTTAAAAAAACATGTCTCCCAAAAAGTATCTCCCATCGCCTTTCCTTCTTCCTCTTCACATCCATAATATCTACAATGTAATGATAGAGCTTATCGTCAAGAGGGAATTCTTAAGAGTAATTACAAACGTTTTCAACCCTCCCAAAACCTATTGATTTACACTTGTGTATATGTAGGAAAACAAAGGATTGCTAAACGATTCCACAATAAACATGAGCACGTATTGCTGGGCTGGAGACATCGTGGATGGGAAGTGGGGGTTCAGTGGAGATGGTGCCAGGGGCGCCGGGGACACCACGCGATGGAAAATAACCGTGTGGAATATTTATGGAGCCATGGCAGGGATGGCTGTGGGGTCAGCTATAAATACCACAGCCCATTATAGTGGGCTGGATACCAGACACCTGCCCAGCTTGGGCACCTGTCATGGCCACACTAGGTGTCCACCTGAAGACCTATACTTAACCCACACAGTGAGTATAAAGGAATAGTTATGGAATTTACAGGGTAAACGCACACTCGAGGTTGCCAATTTTAGAATCGTCTTGATGGCATCCTTATGATAGTTGGATATAAACGACTTGAAGATCATACGTATTTCACGCAAGTCTAACAATATCCATTCTAACTGGGGTGTAGCCCATGATTAGTTACCGAATGCAAAGAACACTGAAGGATTTTAAAATAAATTCACATTTGATGCAATTAGGTAGAACAAGGCAACTGACTGTTATTTTCTTAGAAAGTGAGAGTCACCAACTTATCCTTCTCCATCCCCTCTATGTTCTTCACCACCCACTCTCCTTTGGACATTGTGAGTTTTTCACTGGAGAAGATCAAAACGTTTAAAGATTACCTTGATATCAACTTGGCTTCAAACACTGATGGCATCAGTGCCCATGTTCTCAAAAACATGCTCTGCCAAAAAGGCGTATCCATTCTCTGTCCCTTTGAGCAGGTCCTTCACTTTAAATCTCTTATCATCTGCTTGGAAGATAACAAACATCACCTTCATCCATAAAAAGGGTGAAAAATACACATCCACTCACCTACAGACCAGTCATCCAATTAACCATTATAAGGAAAGCAAGGAATTCACAATTGCTGCTGACTCCACATTTTTTTTTCTTCAATAGTCTAATCACCTGTCACCAGTTTGGTTTCTGCCCTGTGACTCAGGTCTTGACATGCTCTTTATTCTCCCATAACAATACCTAGAGCTCCTGAATTAAAAATAAGAGGCCTCCCATTCTTTCCATAGTCTCTGGACATATCAAATGCCTTCAACACAGCTTGGCATTCAGCCATCGTTCCAAACCTTTTGCCTATGGTATTTGCCTCTCTTCATGTCTGGCTGGCTAACTTCCCCTATGTTCACAAACAGTGTGTAGCTCTTATTGACTCCTTATTAACTGTTCTACCTGTGAATTTTGGATTACCCCCAAGGGAGCATCTTCTTTCTTCTTCTTTCGTATGTAGGTTTGAATCCTAACCCAGCTATAAACTGTCATTTCAGTGTTTCACAGGCAGGGTGATTCATCAACGTGTGTGCCTTCCGTAGGATGGGTGTTAAAGGGACGTCCCGTCTGCCAGCATTCGTTGGTGGACATTAAAGATCCATGGTGTCCTTCATGAAGAGCAGGTGGGCTATCACCGACACCATGGCCAAATTCCAAATGACTGCCCTAACCAGCAGATGGCAGTGTATTAGTTCCAAAGCCACCATCAGCCAATGATGCTACCCCACAGTCTTGTGCTGCATATGAACGAAGAACGTGCAATTTCCACAACTTTTGGGTGATTTGCATTTTTGGTGAACATGCAGTTTCTGTAATAATCCATAATATCAGCATGATTTTCATTCAATTATAATCAAGGTAAGTCCCACAGGTAGGCAAGTCTGTAAAGGTGCCTTCTTGCGACATTTAGAACAACGTTGCATTATTAATTGCCTTCGATACAACACAACGGTGAGGGCCTTTATGTCCACCAGCATAACAATGCATCTTTCCCACTGCTGTGCCTGTTATGAATAGGCTCGAGGAAAACAACGTTGATAATCTACAATGGGTAGCCCAGAACCCAGACTTCAACAGAATCAAACCACTCTCGGACATCTTGGAATGCCACTTGGATCAACATCGCTCAATGCAGTACTGAATGTGTACTTGCTCTATAGGGGGAATGTCTCAACATTATACCTGATATTATATCAGCAAAATTTGATAAAAAGAGCTACTAATAGAGACACCCGAAAGGAATAGAATAAACATGTGAATTAATAAACCTGCACATTTATTAACGGTCCCAAAACTTAAGTATTATTTCTCCCCTGGTCTTCTTCTTGTTTTATTCTTCTGATTTCATATTATTATTATTATTTATATTACTAGCAGAGTACCCACCTTTTGGCCGATCTTGTTCCACGCATGCAACTTGTTCTTCTGACAAATCCCTTTATTTGGGTGATGTATAAGCAACAGACCGCTGCCTCGATCACTCCTGAAATAAAAATAAAAACATGGGTTACTACATGAAGCAAAAACATTCAAATTACTTGATTGCATATATCGTGGGTATACAGCTTGGATAATTCCAATTGCACTGTCCATTAGGCTGACACCAGATGTCTGAAGCGAAGCCTGAGGCCAATACTTATTGTCGCCTTCACAAGGCCCATGAGTTTCAGCTGCTGTCAGCTTATAAGAGGGGATGGCAATTGTGAAGATGATACTTCCAAATGGCACCAAAATGGCAGATGTAAGATTTTTTTTCAGGTTACAGTGTTGTGTGGCATCAGGCCAGTTGCCCAACCAATGGGTATAGAGTGGACATACATACAGGGCCACACAAACACTAACTCCATTATGTATTGAAGATTATTATTACCGGCACCACCGAAGGTGTACGGAGGTTATGTTTTCATGTCTGCCTGTTTGTCTGTCTATCTGTGTGACTGTGAACAGGATATCTCAAAAAGTTATGGACGGATTCGGCCGAAACTTGATGGACAGGTTGGGTGTGTGACAAGGACAAATTGTTTCATTTTGATCATGATCAGGATACGAAAGTTTTTACAACTCTTTCAGTGATTCTTCACCATTGAGAGATGGGGCCAGAAACGATATATAGCATGATATTTCAAAAGGTTGTGGACGGATTATGACTAGACTTGGTGGATAATTTGGCTCGGTGACAAGAACAAGCCAATTGGATTTTTATTGAGGTCCAGATGTAGATCCAGGTCATCAGTGCGATATAAAATGTAAGCTGTTCAGCCCAGCAGAGGTTTGCACTGTACAAAATGTCATTCTAATTACTGTAATTTTTTGATCCTTAAAGGGTCACCACAGCAGTTATAGACCACTAAAGGATTTCATGACCCATGGTGGTCAACTTTACATTCAGCCCATGTAGAGATTTGGAATTGTCATGAGACTACAGGCCAAAGGATCACTGTTGTAAAAGAAGCCATGATATATTTAAAGTATACACCTGACACTGGAGATGAACAAAGCCATACTAACATCCCCTCCCAACTTTTATGGATGGTGCGATCCACGGTGCAACACCTTCTGCTGATGGTGCACCGTACGCAACTTTTAATTTAACCTGCTTTCACCAGTAATCATATCCATGTCCAGACACAGCTCATAGGTGATAACACCCCTGACCATTAAATTTCACTGCTGTTTTGAATAGTCTAATGGTTTTCCAATTCTGTCATCATAGAGCATTTACTGTGACGTTTTATCAAAGGCATTCTGCATTAGCCTTCAAAACCAAGATCTCTGCATTCTAAAGTGGCTGAAATCGCATTATGCCACCGTGCTGCAGCACCAAAATAAACCACTCCAAAAATTCTGGATTCCCTGTGGAATTCGTATTGGTTTTTCATTTCACCTGCAGTAAAGCAATAACAGCTAAGAACCGGTCTGCTCAATTCAGGGCAGTCTTGCCTCTAAGCTTTGGCAGGGTGGTACTGGTGTTTCAAATTCACATGGGGGTAAAATTGACTTTAACTTAACACCGTTTAAACATGGAGTGGTATACATGGCCTGGATGGCTCACACACAGGCATTAGACAAAAGCTACCCTATGACTAACACAGTGTACCATAACAGGGTTAAAGGCTGTGCTGGAAGGCGAAGAACAAACAAATTACCCCCGTGTGGGGGTGACGGTCATCTCTATAATACCACAAGTTCTCAATGTTCAGTTATGACCGAAGACTACTGCGCAGTTCTACTGCGCAGCTCGAACTGCGCAGTTTGGTTAAAGATGACTCGGCATTTTGGCGGCGCGCGCAGAAATTATATTTTGAAAATAAATGCCGACGTTTACATTTCGGGTTTTGAAACTTTTGCACCTTCGGCGGAAAATGTATAAATATACAAGGTCAGCTGCTATGCAATGACACCATTCAAAACTTTTACCATGCCCAGTAGAGAAATATATAGCCTCCTGAAGGTAGGGCAGTTTTTGCAAACTTTGAAGTCACGTGACGCGAAAACGAAAGCGAAATTCGAAAATCCGTCCCGACCAAATTTAGATATTGTCCCATACATTCATATGCCACAATCAAATTCAAGATGCTTGAGAATGTAGGAGGAGATAGATTTTGAAAATTGTCATTTTCGCATTTTTTGCCAACTTTGAAGTCACGTGACACGAAAACGAAAGCGAATATCGAAATCCGGCCTGACCAAATTTAGATATTGTCCCATAGATTCATATGCTAACAATCAAATTCAAGATCGCTTGAGAAATGGCGGAGGAGATAGAATTTGAAAATCGTCATTTTCCAACTTCAAAGGCCTCGTGACCTTGACCTTGACCTTCGGTGACCTTGAAATTCATACCATCGTGTACGTCTCATCGACCTCTATCAGGATCACTAATGACCAGATCTCCCGCTTCAACTTCATTGTGAACGGACGGACGGACGGACGAAGGACATCGACACCCATATTATTAGGTCATGCTCGAAGAGATGACCTAAAAAGTTGTATGGAGAAGGACCACTATTGTGATTTTTTCTTTTGTCTGTGAGCCAAAGAAAATTATCCTGGAATTGTCTGTTCTAGGTCTTGAAATCCAGGGAATTCAAATCCGACGACAAAAGTTTCAACTTCACGATCAAGCGATGCGTTCTTGGAGCACGCAGTTTGAGTGATACATAAAGCCAGCAGTCAGGTGTGCATTTCCTTGGGGGATCATAAAATACCACATCCTTGCACCTCATTGATCCCTTGAGCCTCTTACATCGTAATGGAAAGCCAATATCATTGAATAAACTTTCAGATTATTTTGTGTTATGAAAGAGGTGTGCAGAGTATAATTGTAGTGTAATACTCCACAAAGCACAAATCGAGCTACCCAATAGGATTGGCCTCTTGCAACTTGCAAGAGAAGGTCTATCTAAGGCCTTGTCAATCAAAAAGGTATTTATAAAGGCTGGAGTTGAGTGACCACTACAGGTGTCCATCTGGGCCACGGTTTGATGGGGATGGGTTAACATAATCATACTATATATAATTCATGAAATACCCGTTCGTTTTGGGGTTTGTTTGTTTGACTTCTATTCATTCCTGAACCGTTGGATGGAATGAGTTGAAAACTGGTGGTTGTATTCATGGTGTGCCTCAGGGGGATTTAGAGGATGTAAAAATGAATAGTCCTGGGAATTCCTGGTTAGGGGAGGACCCAATTTTTCTCTGTAAAAGAGATATATTGCCACCGTGCTGCAGACCAAAAATAAACCACTCCAAAAATTCTGGATTCCTGTGGAATTCGTATTGGTTTTTCATTCACCTGCAGTAAAGCAAATACAGCTAAGAACCGGTCTGCTCAATTCAGGGCAGTCTTGCCTCTAAGCTTTGGCAGGGTGGTACTGGTGTTTCAAATTCACATGGGGGTAAAATTGACTTTAACTTAACACCGTTTAAACATGGAGTGGTATACATGGCCTGGATGGCTCACACACAGGCATTGAAAAAGCTACCCTATGACTAACACAGTGTACCATAACAGGGTTAAAGGCTGTGCTGGAAGGCGAAGAACAAACAAATTACCCCGTGTGGGGTGACGGTCATCTCTATAATACCACAAGTTCTCAATGTTCAGTTATGACCGAAGACTACTGCGCAGTTCTACTGCGCAGCTCGAACTGCGCAGTTTGGTTAAAGATGACTCGGCATTTTGGCGTGCGCGCACGAAATTATATTTTGAAAATAAATGCCGACGTTTACATTTCGGGTTTTGAAACTTTTGCACCTTCGGCGGAAAATGTATAAATATACAGGTCAGCTGCTATGCAATGACACAATTCACTAACTTTTACCATGCCCAGTAGAGAATATATAGCCTCCTGAAGGTAGGGCAGTTTTTGCAAACTTTGAAGTCACGTGACGCGAAAACGAAAGCGAAATTCGAAAATCCGTCCCGACCAAATTTAGATATTGTCCATACATTCATATGCCACAATCAAATTCAAGATGCTTGAGAAATGTAGGAGGAGATAGATTTTGAAAATTGTCATTTTCGCATTTTTTGCCAACTTTGAAGTCACGTGACACGAAAACGAAAGCGAATATCGAAAATCCGGCCTGACCAAATTTAGATATTGTCCATAGATTCATATGCTACAATCAAATTCAAGATCGCTTGAGAAATGGCGGAGGAGATAGAATTTGAAAATCGTCATTTTCACAACTTCAAAGGCCTCGTGACCTTGACCTTGACCTTGGTGACCTTGAAATTCATACCATCGTGTACGTCTCATCGACCTCTATCAGGACACTAATGACCAGATCTCCCGCTTCAACTTCATTGTGAACGGACGGACGGACGGATCGAAGGACATCGACACCCATATTATTAGGTCATGCTCGAAGAGATGACCTAAAAAGGTATGGAGAAAGGACCACTATTGTGATTTTTTTGTCTTTTGTCTGTGAGCAAAGAAAATTATCCTGGAATTGTCTGTTCTAGGTCTTGAAATCCAGGGAATTCAAATCCGACGACAAAAGTTTCAACTTCACGATCAAGCGATGCGTCTTGGAGCACGCAGAGTGATACATAAAGCCAGCAGTCAGGTGTGCATTTCCTTGGGGATCATAAAATACCACATCCTTGCACCTCATTGATCCTTGAGCCTCTTACATCGTAATGGAAAGCCAATATCATTGAATAAACTTTCAGATTATTTTGTGTTATGAAAGAGGTGTGCAGAGTATAATTGTAGTGTAATACTCCACAAAGCACAAATCGAGCTACCCAATAGGATTGGCCTCTTGCAACTTGCAAGAGAAGGTCTATCTAAGGCTTGTCAATCAAAAAGGTATTTATAAAGGCTGGAGTTGAGTGACCACTACAGGTGTCCATCTGGGCCACGGTTTGATGGGGATGGTTAACATAATCATACTATATATAAATATGAAATACCCGTTCGTTTTGGGGTTTGTTTGTTTAACTTCTATTCATTCCTGAACGTTGGATGGAATGAGTTGAAAACTGGTGGTTGTATTCATGGTGTGCCTCAGGGGGATTTAGAGGATGTAAAAATGAATAGTCCTGGGAATTCCTGGTTAGGGGAGGACCCAATTTTTCTCTGTAAATATGAATTGTATGGCTCCCAGTGGTATTAAAACTCATCCGCGTGTGCAATTGACTTCTGTTTCTGGTTCCATTTATTGTGGATCTGTCTTTTTCACCATCTTTTGAGGGTGATGTTTGCCATTTTCCAAGCAGAAGTTAAGGGGTTTAAAGTAAAGGACCTGCTGAAAAAGGACAGAGAGAGAGAGAGAGAGAGAGAGAGAGAGAAGAGAGAGAGAGAGAGAGAGAGAGAGAGAGAGAGAGAGAGAGAGAGAGAGAGAGAGAGGAGAGTGCATGTTTGGCAGAGCATATTTTTGAGAATATGGGTGCTGATGCCAAGGAAATGTCAAGGCCAATCTTCAAAGTTCTCGACCTTCTCAGCCATGGTTTGCTTCCAAATTTGCTTCCAAAAAGTTAAGTAACCGTTCCGGAATTGTCTGTACTGTCATGAATTTATTGTTCTCTTTTGGGTCGATTGTTTTTCCGATGGAGTGCTCACTCCTGTGAATTTTTTCGTGCTAAACTACTTATTTTGATCCTGTCTCAAGCTCAGATAGTTTTGGGCTGACCTGTCCACCCTGTCCACCAACTGTTTCCCAAACCTCTCACTGTCTCCATCATCTCTGTCCAATTATTCACCCAAAAAAATATTCTATAACAGACTTAAAAATAAATCCCCCCCCCCCAATCGCAATTTCCCGCGAATACATCAAGCCGAGGGGGTAAATGACAGAGGAAGGGTTGAGAATCACTGGTATAGATGGTTGCAAAATTCAAGATGGCAGCTGTCTATTACTAAAAATATTTGAAACATAATGGTTAAAAATGGAGTTCGTGTTTTATTTGTTTATTTTTGGCAAATACTTTTTCTTTTGTCTCTTC
>CM068957.1:71343495-71363258 GCA_035128595.1 Eptatretus atami | reverse complement strand
TTTTTTTTGTCTTTTGATCACAGTGGTTGCACGCTTCCTATTGTTTAGATATTGTGTGGCATGTGGTATACACCTGATGCTAAAAATTCCACAGGCTGCCTTGCCAACAAGTATCAAACTTAGATATCATGAAGGGCAGAGCATGTTTTATTTGTTTTATTGATCACATCTGCCAGACAAGTAAGTTACCGGCATATTCTGTTTGTAGAGAGGCTTTCTGAGATGATGTGCTGATAATCCTTACTAACTGTTCCTTGTTTTTATTCCCTGTTGCAGTTGTTGGTGATCATTCATGACTTGACATGTCAGCGTCATCGTTCTTAAATTTGGATCAAGGCAGAGAAGAAAATTGTTTTCTTGTGCCGTGCTGTTATAAAGAAGAATGAAGTGTCAAATCTTAGGAAATCATGGATGGATAAAGTTCAAAGCCCTGGCTAAAGAATGAGGAGATATCAATATTAATGTAAATGACAGTATATTTTTCTTCCGACGTATGCCTGATCAAATTAAAGACCATGAAGACCACGTCCATTTTTTGGACGGATTTTTTAAACTAATCTTGCCCCCATCAGAAAATATTTTCTTCTGAACAGCATGATAGAGATGATGCTACAGCAAGTGTTGTAAAAATAGAGCCTACTTCCACAACACGATGTCGGCAGAGAGTTTCTGGAGAACAGAATAAGCATGAGTGTTTAATTTGTGGGGAAAAAAGGATCACTGGTTCTAAGTAAAATGATCAGGGTGGTCTCGGTAGATGTGAGCATCAGAATTTGAAGTCAAGACTTCTCGAAAGGCAGAAGATACTCATTGCCAATCTGAATAACAGATTCCATGAAGCAGCCCGAAGACTCGAACTATTGCAAGGAGAGCAATCATTCGACATATTTACACTAGACGTTGATTATCACAAATCCTGCTCCATAAAATTCGCAAATAATCCACCAACAAACATTGAAGAGCAACAAAATTATGAAATGAAACAAAGAGAAGAAAACATGATGTCAGACCTTTTTTTCGAGCAGTACGAATAAGGATTATTAGGAAGAAAGAAGCTTTCTTACTCCATCGTAACTTACTTGGTGGTGTAGACATGTATAGTGAGGAAAATGGTATCGATTCTTTTGTGACATAGACTGCAACTTTAAAAAGAAAGCTTGAGGAAGAATTCAGAGATGATATTGATCTATATTTTTTCCCTGCTGGCAATTTTGTCATTGTTCACTCTTCTTCAATGAATCCATGTGACTACAGCATTGCTGCATTGAAAGATCATTATCTAAGAGATGAAGATTTTGTTGTCATTTTCAAACTTTATCAAAACAAAGGTGAAGCAAGGTACCTATGAACCTCCTTCATGATCTGCTGATTCTTTAATGGAAAACTTTGAGAACGATCCACTTCCCAAGCTATACAACCTTATCTATGCTGGGTCTCACGCAAAACAAGCCATGCTGGGTCTCACTTTGCATCGATTAACTGAGATGAAAGAGGCAGCCCAAAATCTCCATAGTCTTGGACACGCTATAATCATACAATGATGTTCTCAAATACAACGATTTTTGGTCGTAAAATCAGCCTCCAAGTCACAAGAGATGTCCAAATGTAACGTCACTTCATTCATCCATCCATCCCTCCATTGGGACCATACTCTGTGCAGAGCGTTGGTGCTGCCTAAGCAGTCTCCTTGGCTATTGGACACAATCCTGGACAGGTCGCCACTCCGACACAGGATACCAGCAAGCTGGCACTCATTTTGCCGACCTCGGAAGGACGACAGGCAGAGTCAACCTCACCTGGTATTGATTCTTCAATTGACAAAAAACGATGGTCATCAAGAGACGGTGACAGGTGCTGGGACTACGCATGATAAAAATCAAACCCTGTTTCAACCGCTTCTTCCAGGTATGGTCACATAGCTGTTTTTTATTTAATTGCGTTCATTATAAAGTATAAACAAACATGATTAAGAAAATACTCTCATGTTTTCACAGGTTAAAAATAAACGATTGGGTCACCATATTACATAATCATTTCATTTAGTAGCATAGATAGGGTCTCAGGCCAAAGGGAGCTAAAAAAGAAAAAGGGTGCTTATGATTTTCAATATATACTCCATTTTCAACCATTATGTTTCATCTCATTTTAGTAATAGTTAGACAGCTGTCATCTTGAAATTTTCAACAATTTTGAATATGACAATTATAAATACCAAATTACTTGCTGTTTAAAGTTGTTTTTAGTCGTTGTTTTGTGTGAAAATGGTTGTCAAATCTTGTTTTTTTGTTAACAAAAATCCAAAGGTTCAGTGTCAAACAAAACCCTTTTTCTGAAATCCACAGTTGTGATGACGTCATCACACAAAAATGCTGATGCCAGCAAATCTACAAAAACTGTATATCAAATGAAAGCTTGTTGCAAAGTGAGTCTAAATACGTCATTCTTATTTCAAAATAGCTTACCAATGCAACGTTATATATGATTTTGTTCTGATTTTTAATATTTGATGATGTCATTGATCACATGATACCTGAGCATATCCAAAAAAGTCACCTGATGGATTTTGAAAGTATGAACCCTCCCCTGCCAAAATCTGTTGAGAAACCAAACGTTAGGCTATGTGTCGGATTGTCATGCTATATTGTTACGAATCTGGAAGCCATTTGCACACAAACAGACAGCAGTCCCTAAGCTTAGTTATTTTGTATATATGTGTATAGTTAGATTCCTTCCTTCTGTCTAATGGGAATTTCGTGTGTGCGCTACGAGTTATTTTAACAGTTAGGTTATTACATCTCACCACCTGCCCATCACACTCCATCAGCACCGTTGGCTGCTCGTCCCTTGACTTGCCGAGAGGGGGCCTCGCGGTCCCAGTCCTCGCTTCCACGAACGTTCCACAGCAAGGGGCTTCACCACCATCCACCTTCCTCAACACGCGTGGAGGGTGGGCGGCTTTCTCCGGGCATTGCCGAAACCTGCCCGGAAGGCTGTGCCCGTAGGATCCTGGCCAATTAGAGGGAACAGCGAGGTGTGCTGACCAAGGCCCCTCCCCACTGAGGGAGGCCATAAAGTTCCAGAGACACTCTGAGGTGTAGTTGGTGGAAAAATGGGAGTGGTGTGGACGGAAGGTCGTTGTCGTTGTTGTGGTTGTTGTCGTTGCGTTGGCACGAGGAGTTCTGTGAACCCCGACGATTCACCACCCGAGCTCTGCCACGAACCAACGACCCCCCACGTGCGGCTGGGGATCGGACCACGACCTTTGTCAGGTGCCGCATCACGGAGCGCGCCTTCCCTCCGACGACCAGGTACAAGCCGAGCCCTGGCCCCAGCTCGCCTTTCCCTCTGAGCTGAGGGACCGAATAAAGACCTCACGGGGTCCATTTCGTGTTGGTGTGGTGTGGTGTGTTGTGTGTGTGTGTGTGTGTGTGTGCACCAGTCTGATAAGTAGAATTGTTAAGTGCTTTTGTTCATTGTACATTTTCCTGCATATTCAGATAACTCTGCTCTTTGTGCCCCCCTGCTCCCCTGATAAATAAACCCCAATTGTTCAATGTACCAGCTCGTCTGTCACTTTCTTTTCATTGACCCAGCACGGTGCGTATTGAGAATTAGTGAGGCCGTCGGTGCCGTAAATTTTTCATTTGGTCTGGCGCGGCTCTGGTAACTCCCGCTAGGTACGCCGCACCCGAGTCGGTACATGCGACTCGGTTCGGACAGAGATCGGCCGAGGGTGTGGTTTCCCCGGTAGCTAGACGCTTATGAGTACTTAGGTAAATTGAATTAGACAAGTGGACCCTACTCAGCCGTCAAAATTGGCGACCACGGTCCTTGAAGTGACTGTGACCTTTCGGACTTATCGAGAGTCACGACCTAAATTCGGTGTGGTGGGAGACGGCTCTACTGCCCCACCTAGTGGTCGTTTATCGCCACCGAACCCCGGCCCACAACAATATTCCCTGCCTATAAGGATAAGGCTCAGAATTTTGGCTTCATAAGACAGATTTGAATTTCATCTAAACCACCAACTTGGCTTGTGAAGATTCAGAATGGCATCAATACTGTGCACATGAACAGTTGGGAAACTTGAGGAATGCTCAAATTTTCAAATACGGTTCTATAATTCCTAATTCTTGGAAACGCAATTGTGCGAACTGAAATGTTATCACATAGGTGAAGTTAAGCACTGTAGTAACAACAGAAACAGTGGATGGATTTACATTTGAGTAAGATTGATACCTGGAAGCTGTCGATAGAAGGGTACTGGGATATTAGCAGGAATGGAAGGGAGCAGGAATGGCACGTTGCTGTCAAAGATCCTCAGCTTAGTTTTCGTGTTTGTTATACTTTTTTTTGATTTCCAAATTTCCTTGAGTCTCATGAATGCACCCTTACCTTTGTATCCCTTGTAGTACATCTGCATCTCTCTTCCCTACCTCTCTGTTATGGTAGCCTTAGACCCCAGATATATCAATTTGTCAACCTCTCTAATTGGTGAGTTGTTGTACTTGTTCTTGTTCTTCTTTGTTGTTGCTGTTGTTGTTGTTGTTGTTTTTATGTGACACCTATATGCTCATGCTTTCTGTATGGCTATGTTAATTTTCAGCCCCACTTGCACCGCATACTCCTATAGCCTCTTTACTTTATCCTGCATACATGTAAGGACTGTGACATCAGGCAGATATCATCTGCAAAGGAGACTTCCTCCATCTGTTAAATTGGGTTCCTCCAAGGTATCCCGTTCCTTCATGTTTTCAGTTGTTTTCTGCAACACCCAGTCCAACACCACTGAACACAGTACTGGTGCAGCATGCAACCTTGTTTGACCCTTGTGGTAACTTCACATTCCGATGACAACATATTGTTGCAAATTACGCTGCATTTGTATCCATTGTTGGTACTCTTTATCATCTGTACAAATATATCTGGTACTCCATAGTCGCGGCTTCTTCCACATTGCCTCTCTATTCAAACTGTTGAGCGCCTTTTCAAAGTCAATGAATGATAGGTAAAGGTTTGCATTCCATTCATTGCATTGTTCTATTATTGTTCTTCGTGTGAATATCTGATCCCTGTCTCCCCTGTTTCTCCTGAACCCAGCTTGCTTCTTTCTTATGGTACCATCAACAACCTTTTACATTCTGTTTAACATTATCTTGCAAAGAACTTTTCTGGCAAAACATAGGTTCACTGCTCTCCAGTTCCCACATTCCATTATGTCCCCTTTCTTTGATAGTTTTATTAATGGACCACATTTCCATTCCTCTGGCATTGTACTTACCTCCATATCTCGTTTATTAAGCATTGTTGTCTATATGTTGATCCTTCTATACTGCATTTGTACACCTCTACATTTGTGTTATCCACAACCCCACGGTGCCTTCCGGTTCTTCAGACTTTTGATTGCATCTCCTACTTCTGACTGTTTGATTTGTCCCATGTCAATTGGTGGATCCCTTCCTGTCTGTTCTTCTATCTCATCTTGTCTGTCATTATTCACTCAATTCAAAACCTCCTTGAAGTGTTATGCCATTTCTACACACGTGATGTCGAAGGTATATTTTAGTCCGACTTGTAAACCAGCTTCCATCGAGTGGTGCCATTCATGCCGATGATCATTACCTCCTTCACTGAAGGTGGACGGAGGTTCTATTTTCACCCCTGTCTGTTTGGCTGATTGTGAGCAGGATATATCAAAAGTTATAGACGGATTCAGACGAAACTTGGTTGGCAGGTTTGGTGTACGACAAGGAAGAATCGATTCGATTTTTGTGAAGATCTGAATCTGGATTCGGTCTATCGGTGGGATGCAAATGGTAAACTGTTCAGCTTGGTGGAGGTATGCACTCCACGGAGTGCTGTTCTATTTTTCAACATGTGATTGACCAAAATTTAGAGTGCAGCTCAAGAGAACACGACTTGAGATGTTGAACGGTGCAAAATAAAAATGGACTACAGGTTGCTTGCTGGTCCATGGTAATGCCTGGTGGAGATCTTTCCCCACCCCAAAGGTGAATATATGGTGTGACATTTCATATGATAGGAAAATGGGGAGCACAACAGTACAACCAGAAATACAAAGTCACTTATCCCATCACACATTTTTACATCCTATTCTATTCCATCATACACAGGGAACATGACACGAGGAACCCAATAGATACCCTGCAAAGAGATGTGCACATGCATCACTCTTAATGGTGGTGGATAGAGGGCAGGGAGGAAATGACTTTATACTGAACATTTTTCACATTACTATTACATTATACCTACTAAATAACAAACATTTATAAACACATGTAATTTCCAAGATGGGACAACATGGACCTTCTTTTGATTTTGATTTTTCATTTTCTGGAGCTGCACCACATTTCTAAATTGCACAACTGTAAATGTGCATTTTTCATTTTGATAGTTAATGATGATGTTTTACAGTGAAATAAAATTAACAGGAAGTAAGTCGGGTTTATTTCTGGCATGTACTCCATTTGGCAGAACAGATAAACACAAGTTGCTTGCCACATTAAATTTACAGTGACACTTGCCATGATTGGATTCCGCTCAACCGTTCAAACAAATATTTTGCATATCATAACAATAATGCTATTAATGTAACTTATTACACATCTGGAACATTCAAGTACGACGTAAGCCCGAGAACTTCAGCGAAGTGTTCTCACTTGTGAACGTTAAAGATCTCATGGTATCTTTGGAAAAGCATAGTTTTTTTATGCCTTGCCAAATTCCTTAAATATTTTGAGCAATAGGTTGACCATCTTGCCTTCATTTGGACCCCTCTTGGTCTATTGGCGATTCTATGAAGCTCAATTTAAACAGTGACCCCTAGAGGATGACATACGTGCATGTAATCCAAAATCTCCCTGTGACTAATTGAAATGTGAAAGCAATTATTTTAATCGCATACTGCTCAGTTTTACTATACTTTCCAAACAACAACACCTCATGTTCAGATTGCACAAGAGAAAGGAATTGCTTCAGAAGGACTGTTTGCATGGACATTGTAACGATAGCATTGTTCATGATCATCAATTGGGGACCGTTTCATTGATCTCGGTGCTCGATGCGAAGAGGTACGAGGTTTGGTGCTTGGCCAGGCCATTAGCTCATTTCGATCACATGAGCAGGCTTCCAATTTTTCAGCATCTCTTTTAGTTTTCTGGCAGACTTTTTACATCCTGCCCGAATCAACAGATCTGTAACTCATAGCAGTGAAAACATTTTTTGGCATTAACGTTGCACTCTGTGTCTTGCTCTTGCTGTTTTTCTGTACTTTTCATGCTGTTTTACTTTCTACTACTGTCATTTGTATGTGGAAGAACCATAATCAATCTTCAAACTCTATGTAAGCCATCCACAAACATATGCTAAGTAAAACAGATCAGCACATGATGTAAGTATCTTTTCCTGAAAATGATTTCTTTCACAAGAAATGCACTCTTCTGAAGAATATTTATCATAAAACAATTCTTCCAACTTTTACAAATATTTATACAGAGAGTGCTCCACAACCGCATCATACAAGTAAGTAAAAGTTAACAGATATGCATTTTATAAACATACTTTAAAATATATTGTTACAGCCGTCCGGTAGGTCCGGTTGCCTGGCTTGAATCCCAGTGAACTGTGCCAAAGTGGTCACGGCGGCCGACTGATAAAGTAATTCCAGGTCGGATTACTGGCCTGTCTGCCATGACACCGTACCTAGTGGAACCACTGAGCCAGTTGATATGCCATGCCAGGCTGATCGGTACCGTATGTCCATTCTCGAATAGCAACTGAGCGGAGTCACTAGGCATAGGCACGGCCTTGTTGGGAGCTTAGCACCCCAATACAATATCTATCTATTATTACTAAAACTCTCGTCTTGTACATATATATAATATATATGTATGTTCCCGAAATACAGCCAAAACGGGACACGATAGCGCAAAATTTTTAGGGCCACCTTACTCACCATTCGTCTGCGGTGTGCAGTATCAAGTTTTGTTCAAATCGGGCAACGAAAAAAAATATTTAAAAATCAATTCCCGATTCAGTCAAACTCTTCGGGAGTATTTGATCAATGCAAACAACCTCAGCAGTATAGTTCGCTGGAGCTATCTTTGTTTTTTTCTTGACATGATTTTTTTCATCAACCACTGTCGCAACGGGAACCCAACGGGTTCAAGGGTCGTCTAGTATATTACTAAAACTCTCATCTTGTATGTATGTATGCTCTGTAATGTATGTTATGTATGTATGTTCCCGAAATACAGCCAAAACGGTACACGATAGCGCAAAAATTTTAGGACCACATTACTCACCATTATCCTGCTGTGTACAGTATCAAGTTTCGTTCAAATCGGCAATGAAAAAATTATTAAAAAATCAATTCCCGATTCAGTCAAGTACTCTTCGGGAGTATTTCATCAATGCAAACAACCTCAGTGGTATAGTTCGCTGGAGCTATCTTTTTTTTTCTTGAAATGATTTTTTCCATCAATCGCTGTCACAATGGGAACCCAATGGGTTCACGGGTCATCTAGTGTCCTTTAACAGGCGTGTTCAATTCTAAAAGCGACCAGGACCACCCAACTTCATTCAGAGACCAAGTGGTTTTAAAAGTTTATTTGAGAGAAAACATGGGGTGGGAATCCAACTAGAAGCAATACAATAATCAAACAATTATCATGAACTCTCTATTCAAACACGCACTCATGCATCACCAAACAACATAAGTTCCTTATCTACCTCAGCCTTAATGGGCCCATTCACACCTCAGGAGACAGACAATAGATATATAGGATAGGACAGGACAGGAAATACCACTGCTCTGATGGCAGGATGCAGCGAGTTCCATTATGAACATGGCTCAGCTGTCAATGGTTTGTGCTGCAGCTGATGCAATTGGAGATAGTGTGTGCAGTTCCCTGGGTGGCGGTATAGCTGCTAGCTCTGCGGTGGGGGCCCGTTCTGTGTAGAAACCCCGTCGTCTCACTAGTACGGTCTCCATGAGTCAGCTCCATGGTCGAATCTTGAGTCCCTTGTGGCGGAGCCCGTCGCGCCTTCTATAGAATCTGCCACCCTACCCCCCATTTCATGATGCACTTAGCCTCTCCCTGGTCGGCTGCTATTGGTTCAGGGCTCAGTCTGGGGGTGGAGTGAACCCTTCCCCGACCTGCCACTCAACAACACCTTTGGCGTGCTTTGCATAATGCTGGCTTTCCCACCCAAACTTGTGCCTGATGGCCTATCACATTCTTGGAAATAATATTTAGGACAGATTCCAAGGGTAATAACATTAAAAAGGGGTATCAAGGGATGCTGGTTTTAGATGCACACATTTGGGGGATTTTTGACAGCTTTCTATACATAAATTGACGTATAATCTATATCACAATTAAATTACCTCACGCTTCCACTAAAACATGCAATATGGGAAATAACTACCCTATACTATGCAAATACTTACCCCCGAGAAGTCATTCCCACAATGAAGTTGTGGGCCTAGTCTTGTAGTATTAACAATTAATGAAGCCTGGTATTGTAGTATTATATATTCCAGGGCATTAGTGCTGCTAAAGCAGTCTCATTGTATGGTATACACTGTGGTGATTACCATTGCTTTTCCAGCACGAGTCAGGTCAGAAATTTGGAGCTTGGTTTGGTCACTAGCACACAGTGTGAAAGAGAACCTCCCTGGAATCTGTAATATCAATAAGCAATTGTTTGCAGAGAAGAGAGCCGGCCTAATGCCATCCTACAAAGAATGGCGTACTCTTCGATTCAAATCTCTTCCCACAAAACACCAGACAGTTTATAGTAGGAATGAAGCCTGGTATTGTAGGTGAAGGCTGCATTAACCCTTCATCCCTCTTGTTCTGATGATGGGTTAACGCCCAAATCGTCAGCTTCTCCTTGCTTCCCACAGTGGTTAGCATACCTCGATGATGTCCCGTTGATTTCATCCACAGCTTATAGTTGGGTCAGAAACTGTATATGCTCTACATTAAATCACAATTTTTTTTACACATTGCAAAACACAATTGTCCCAAACCTGTAGAATATGGCACAAGTTCATAAACCATGGCACAGAAGTCTGAGAACGAGTCAATATTAATTGAAACACCTTCTTTGTGCATACAGAGCTCACAGGTAGAATTGTGGTGTGTGCAAGTCCACAAAGTCATGAGTTGTTTTCAATATGGCATACTAGCGATACCCGTGCACATACACGGGATAGCAGTACAACATAGCTGGTAGCAGACGACAGACCGTCACGGGGAATGACAAAAATACGCATTGTGCAAAATGCAAGTGGTACTATGGAACGCCAAGACTTCCCAACATTGTCGGCATGTCCGCTAAGTGCCACAGCAATTTCATAGGGATCGTGTGACGGCGAGCCGAGTTTTTAGTGTGCAAGCTTGGTATTATAATAGAGATGTAGAGGAATTACATCAAGTACATGGCAATCTCCTACGGTTTAATCATCATCCAGGGGTGCAATTGCTCTACTGATAGATTGGTGGTACCCTGATTGGTGGCAAGTTGGTGGTACCCTGATCTATATCTGCTAAGCACATACTACACTTGTTCCTTAGAGAAATACAAGAAGTCACAGGAAATGGACTCGCTTGTATATTTACCTGGTGCAGGTACAATGCTTTCGATCAATGAGTGCGTATTGTTATAAAAATGAAATCACATGGTTGTTTTAGGATGGGCAGTGATAATGTCCTTCAAATTTATTTATTGTAGCGTGGAGCTGTTATATTTCTCTGTGCATCAACCCTGTTGCTTTTATCCTTCCCTCATGAACTACAACATCTGACATGGAGAGTTTCACATCCAAAATGGCAAACACCCTACCTTGTTCAAACTCATTAATCTGTTGAAGGTGTTGATGCACACATCATATATGTTTGCACTTGAAATGCTGGTATAGTTACTTAGTGAATAACCTAAACATTTTGATGCACAAACCACCTCCACATTCCACATCGCCATGAAGCTAGAGTAGGATGGCCTGTTTGGCATTCCCATCTTAGCTCAAGTGGCTGGGATCTGTTAGTTCAAATCCCATATACTGTGATGTCCATTGGTTACTCTCATCCTTGTAATTGATGGAAAAATACAATAATGTCTTCTTGAGGCCTTATCCTACCCGAGACGTGTACAAGCTCATCCATGATCCTTTAGCCACTGAAAAAAAACAGAAGTGCAAGCCACATTTAGGAAAATGTAATAAATTTGCACAAGATCTTCATAAACTCCTGCAAAAACGTCTTGTGATTGTGGAACTCCATCTTCCTAATGATGCAATTCTGCAGAAGTGTGGATACATTTTATTTTACAGACATTTATATTTTAAGCAAGGAAGTTGATACATGCTTCTTCATTTCACTTGGAGACATTACAATTCTGAATATGGACCTGAGACTCCCATGGAAATGACATTGAACTCTCCATCACAAGGCAATCATTCTGATTGATGAACTCCAGAGAGAAAGTAGTTGTTGGATTTTCACAAAATGACTGGATAGACTTTGGGGAAATAAATTATACTTTTCTTTTCAATTCTTATCTGCTTTGGACTTACTTTTTCTAGGCCTTGGAATCCTTTTTCAAAAGCGGGTGCCGTTGAAATGAACATCATTACAGTGGGTTGATGAGAAAGATTGAATTTCCAGGGTGTATGTGTAATATATAATCTATATATATTATATATATATATATATATATATATAGAAAAACTATATATATATATATATAATATATATATATATATATATATATATATATATATATCTATTATATATATATATTTATACATACAGTACATATACATAGATATATGAGATGCCAATGAAGAGAACTGCCTTCTCTTGGATTCAGACGTGAAGTTCATTTGGCTTGCATCCAAATCATCCTTCTCTGGAACTTACATAAACTTTTCTGAGTTTGAAAATCGACTTTTGGTTGAACATCGGACACTGACATAGAATGAAATCCAGATTATCTCACACCACGAGGCCCTATTTGACGAGCTTTGATCGAATAATATAACACACTTCTGTTGTTTTGTTCTTATCAGCTGAAATACTTAGACATTTTTCTTTTGTCATAAAAGTTTTTCTTAAATATGTAAACAAGCATAAACTACTGTAGTAATAATAATAGTTAATGGGTTTACCCTTTGTCGATGAAGACAGCCGTTCACGCGTGACACGTGAACACCTGGGTGCATGAATTTGTAGGGTGTAGAAATTGCTGCCTGCATAGCAACCACACTCCCAGGTAGCAAACCATTGTCAAGAACCCTCTAAGAAGACCAAACAACTTGCTACCCCACAATTTAAGCCAGAATTTGTAATTTGTTCAGCGTGCCGGTGATAACTCCACATCCTTTCACGAAAACTGCCGTGGGATATTGAATGAACATCCACCAACAACCAGTACTGGCAGATTGGTACTCTGGCTTAACGTCCTTCGTAGCGACAGCACACACAATGATGCATCGCCCTGAATGGAAACACCAGGATGACAGTTTATAGCTCGGTTAAGATTCAAACCCAGACTCGACAGCTCAAAATGCAATTCTGCTTACTTCTGAGCCATCCTGGCAGCTCAAGCACAACAGACAGAATTTTATGTTGGAAGAGTCAGAATTTTTTTTTTAAGTATAATTAAGAGTGAAAACAAAGTAGTTTGGCATGATGGATCCGATTGCACGGAGAAAAGACAAAAACAACAAGTCTTGTCTCTTTCACACCGACAAAATCAATCAGGAGCTGTTAGGATATTAAACGCCTTCCCTTAGGACCTCCTATTTGACCAGCAGAGCTTTTTCCTTTCAATAGCAACAATAAATTTTCCATTGCAATTTTGTAACACGGTTCTCTTCCTGGGGCAATCTCATCCTGATGGGAATATGCCGATATACAACTACAGAACTCGTCTAAAATAAGCATTTACTGGACATCAATTTGTAGTTTGATCCACATATGGGCCTATTTTTCTGAACCTGTCCAAAAGAGCAAAAATTAATAGACAACTTGTGGAAAAGAACAAAATTGATCGTAATGAAGACATTTGGAGACCAGCTTGGTACTATGTAAGCTCACCTGCACATTCATGTTGACAAGAGGTCGAAGTTAGAAGCCCCAGGGGAAGCTAAATAGGTGTCAAGTTGTGTCTAACAAAACTACAATCTATTTACAGCACTGGTTAAGAATGGTTTAAGTTAAAAAAAATTTAGTATTGGCTTAACGGTTAAGGTGGTTGGCTTAAGATCGTCGGGTCTTGAGTTTGAACCCCTGTCTACCGTTGAAATAACAGCTGGTGGGTTGACTCAGCCTGTCATCCTTTCGAGGTCAGCAAATTGAGTACTGTACCAGCTTACTGGTATCAGTGGCACAGCTGCGCTTGCAGAAATGATGCAACCAGCAGCCACAGGCTGCATACGAAACAACAACTTAAACTTTGAGCTGAGCTGGTGCATCCATTTTGCACCGTCTTTTATGTCTTTCATGAGACTCGAGGTCCGTTGCAATAAACAGAACGTTCTCTGACTTAATTTTATGGTTAGGCACATTATTACTGGTCATAAAAAAACACCTTGCATTGTAGTTATAATGAGCAGCAAAGCGAGTTTTCATAGGCATATCAAAGGTCTGTAGTGGACTGAAAATAGCTACATGAAATCATAGGAATTGGTTCAGTGATAAAGGTAGAACAGGAAGCTTCTTGAGATTGAATTAAGTAAAGGCTAATTTGGCATCGATCTTTCACCCAATCATGAATGAACTTTCTAACTGTTCACAAATCAACTTGCTAGCTCATAACTGATCGACCTGCTGCTCCATCATGGATTGACCTACTACCCCATCATGAATCAACCGTTACACACTAAATTGTGGCTTGACCTGCTTCCCTACTGTGGCTTGACCTGCTTCCCAAATGTGGCTTGACTTACCCCATCATGGATTCACTTGCCACATCATGCATCATGGATCAACCATCTGCCCCACTCTACATGATCGACCTGCCACCCCATAAGGATAAACCTGCCAAACAATCGTTGATTATCCTACCACCTCATCATGGATTGATACATGCTGCTCTGTTCTGGATTGATCTGCACCACCCCATCTTGGATCAACCATCACACATTACATCATGGCTCGACCTTCTACCCCATCGTGGATTCACCTGCCACATCGTGCATCATGGATGAACCTTCTACTCCACCCTACATGGTCAACCTGCCACTGCATCATGGATAAACCTGCTAAATAATCATGGACCATTCTACCACCATATCGTGGACCAATCTGCCACCTTATTGTGGATCCAACTGGCAACCCATCACGGATCAACCTTCCAGCACCCTGATTGGATCGACTTACAACCTTATTGTGGATCGGCCTGCCACCACATCTTGGATTGGCCTGACATTCCTTAATTGAACCTCCTACCACCACATTAAGCCTGGCCTTGGCTTAGTGGTTAGGGTGGTGGTTTGGGATCCTCGGATCCTGAGTTCAAGCCCTGTTGTCTGCTGAATTATCACCAGGGGGTTGACTCAGCCTGTCATCCTTCCGAGGACGGCAAAATGAGCACCAGTGTGTACTGGTAATAGGGGAATTGCATCAGCGGCATAGCCGCGCCCCTAACCAATGATGCAACCAGCAGCCGAAAAAGGCTGTACATGATGGGAACTACCACATTGTGGATCGACTTGTCATCCTATCTTGGACCTATCTTGGATCAACCTTCCACTTGACATCCCCATCATTGAACCTTCTCCCACCACATCGTGAATTGACTTTATTGTAAGTCGACTTGCCACCATACCATACAGGCTCGACCTGCTGACACTTTGATCATATCCGACCTCGTGGATCGACTTGCAACCACAACCTGGATCAACTTGTTACCACATTGTGGATCGACCTATTTATTGGCTGTTACCACATCGTAGATTGACAGGTTACCACTTCATAGATAAAACTACCATCCTGTCGTGGTTCGACCTACCACCCGATTGTGGATGACCTGCTACCCCATTGTGCGTCGATCTGCCACCCCATCATCGCTCGTCCTGCCTCCCCATCGTGGATCGATTACCCTTTTATATCATGGAAAAAACGTCATCCCCAGACTAGAGAGCGCAACTAATGGAAAAAGTAGTTGAACATGCTTTACCATACAAAAGTCTGCATTTCAATTTACTGTGCCATGCATCTTAATACTTGTTCTGTTATAGATTATTTCTGGTATCTTTGTAATCTCTCTTTCCACCGAGAACACTGTGTTTAGACAAGATAAGCTGCAATTTGCATATGGTGTTTCAATCTCATTGGCATCTTTTAACCAATGCGAAGTGAACAAAGGTGGACAATCATAAAGAGTGTAGACCTGTGTTGGTTGTTTATGGCCTACTCCATTTAGTTGTTTGAACTCTTTATTGCAAATATTGGAACAGAAATATACTTAGTTCATTACACAGAAATGCATAAACATTCAATTTCTCTATTATGACAATAGCTTGTAAGTCCCAAAAAATTGTTGAATAAAATCCATCCTGACTGAGCAGCAAATTCAAAGGTTCCATTTCGAGCATGGCATTTGAGAGCAGAGCAATGTCACGACGTTTAAGCCTGTCCATCAGTCTGAGGACTCCAATCTGAGATCAGACATGGTCACATTAAAAGGCTTCCGCTGGAGTGCATCCACCACGATAGTCTTATTCAGCGATATGCACTCAGCGATGCAACACTCTGTGTGTGAAGCACCAGGATGGAGAGTATATCTTGGCCAAGTAAAATAAATTATTCGTTTCTCATCTCCGTCCACTTCCTTTTTGATACCGCCTCCTTTATTTTTTTGATATTTACTATTTTCTCTCCAGATTAAAATATATTTTTAAAAATTAAAATGGTCTTCATTTATGTATGCATCTGGAAGGCTGGCGGAAAGTCTTTGACGCCATGGTTTGCTCGTACGGTGTTTGACGGAACCCAGACTCTGGGGGATATTTTCAACGAATTTGCAAATGGGAGGTTCGACCAGGATTGACGACAACTACCAGACGACAACTACCAGACGACAACTACCAGACGGCTCAGGTCAGTAGTGCAAGTCCACATATATCTAGTACTGGTTCAGTACATACAAGCACACAGTACAACAGACAGTGCCGCTGCTGCAGTAGATGTTGACGAATCGGGTGTATGACCGACGTAATTTTTAATGGGATATGTGTTGGTGGTAGTGCTAGCCTTTGGTCTGGCAGTCATCACCATATGGTGGCCATCTTGGAAAAAATACGAAAATCTGGAAAATATCAAATAGTAAGGTGCCCCCTCCTCCTTTTTTTAATTTTTATTTTTAAAGCCTGGTTGAGAAACTAATAATTTATTTTACTTGGTCTAATCGGGTTGGGAATTAAACCCAGACTAGAGAGCCTTAAAGCAAGTGCATTACGTCTGAGCTATCCTCATATGAGCTAGAAAAACAACAGCAATTGGGGATAAGTTTGGATCATATACAACCTTATGTGTCTGTTTACATCTCCAAAGTGAGGCAGTCAGCCCAGTTTGTCCTATGTAGCTCAGCTGCTATAGTGCGCTCACCTACGAAGTATCTGGTCCTGGGTTTGTTCTCGTGTGAAGTCGAAACCAATTGCAATTGCCGTTCGAGAGCAGAAACTGACGTGGGCACTGCATCTCGGAGCATGCCGTCATCCACTGGACGAGGACATTAATCCGGCTGTCCCATCTGCATTTCAGTTGGGGACGTTAAAGATCCCACGTTATACGAGCAGGTCTATAAACGAGCAGGCCATTGCGTTCTGGTAGCCTAATTAATACTCATTCTAAAGGTTAAGTGGATGTGCAAGTTATAAAACTATGTATATAAACAATTGATGTGGTTGTAAAGTGATGAAGTGTCAATAATTGTTATATTAAGTTGATGAAGTGTCAATAATCATTATATTCCATTCTCTTTCCCTGACTTAACAGACATCCTTTTCACCAAAATAATCATACAAGGAGAACATAAAATCAAAATGACAAATCCAGGCAGATATACTTCAGCACAGGAACAACCACAGATCACCACCTCGTGGAAGCTTTGAGAAACGCACCTAATATGCTGAGGGCTTTGATTGTTCAGTTAAACGGTTAAAATAGTGCAGTTGTAAAAACACTGCAACTTTCAGTTATATTGAATATACATTGTTGTGGGAATGACTAAAAGGAAGTATATGGTAGTTATCTCACATATTGCATGTATTAATGTAAGTGTGAGGTAAGTTAATTGTAATACAAGATATAATGTACATCGTTTTATGTGTAGAAAAGCCCTTTCCGAATGTGTGTGTGTGTGTGTCTAATAACTGTTATCCCTTGATACCCTTTTTAAATGTTTTCACCTTTGTAATCTGTCTTTTATATTCTTTGAAAGGGAACACCAGGCTGTTCGGTGTAAGTTTTGGTGAGAAGCCGCAGGATCGGTGAAAAGGGCATAACCCTGCCATATTGGTAAAACTTGTGCAAAGCACAAGGGTGGGGCACACCTGATTAACGGCTGGAACAAGACCTCTACAATCTGTCACGATTGGCCTGAGATACTGCCTCGTGGACATTTGGATTGTGCCTGTCAGGACGATCGAGCCGTGTCAAGGTTCCTTCACGTTGCACTTGCTGTCTCCTGCCGGGTACCGCTGGAGTATTTCTGTATTCTCCTTTCTATCTCCTGTCTCTCTACTGTGGTATGAAAGTGGCCTTAAGGAGTAGTTTAATTAAGGGAGCTGTTCATTCATTGGCTCATGGACACGTATTTAAGGTAGTGGATTTAATTTTTGTATTGCTTCCAATTATATTCCTGCCCTGTGTGTGTCACATCTGTATTGTAAAAAAAAAAACGATATGTGTATAAAAGCACAGTGAAGCTGTGAGCGAAGCCTGAGTTACCCACGTGACTAGATGTCTCTTAATTACATCATGTTTGAACGTCAGTTGCACTGTGACTATGTCTATTAATTACATACAATTGGAATGTACCTTTTTATATCTTTAGACCGCTGAGACCCCTTGAGCCTTTACACCTTTAGACACTTTAGACCTTTGAAGACCCTTAAGATGCTGTTCGACATTTGCATCATTTAGACCCCTTAGAATCCTTAGATACTTCTATACCTTTAGACCTCTTGAGACTGTATAACAACCATTTTTTCATGCCATGAGGTGCATAGGGCTGCTGAAGTAGTTTCCTTTGGCGAAGGAGTACAATCCTGGATGGGTTGCCATTCCAATGCAGGATACTTGAATGGCTTATTACCCCAGTAAGCTGGTACTCATTTTGCCAACCTTGGAAGGATGATAGGCTGAGTCAACCCACCTGGTGTTATTTCTTCGGCATGACAGGGGCTCAAACTCAGGACCCGAAGATCTTAAGCCAGCCACTTAAACCGTTCAGCCAACACCAGGCTTCTTGAGACCGTATAGACCCTTTAAACCCATTTCACCCTAGAGACCCCTTAGACCCTAACTACTATTGGAACATACCCTTTCGAACCTTTACCATTTAAGACCCCTATACACCTCATTAGATCCTTAAGACTTCTAAGACCCCTTTATAACCCCAAGACCCTTTGGAAACCTAAGACCCTATAGACCCCATTAGACCTTCAAGACCCCTATCGACCATATTAGACTCTTAACACTCTTTAGACCCTTAATACCCTGGAGACATCTAAGACCCTTAAGACGTTTGACCCCTAAAACCCTGCAAACCCTTAAGATCGCCTAGACCTTGTAGACCCCAAATGACTCTGAAGATCCCATTAGACCCTTTAGAACCCTTCGACCCCTAACACTCCCTTAGAATCCCAAGACCCTTTGGAACCTTAAGATTCTTAAGACCCTTTAGACTCTGTTAGAACCATTACATCCTGCTGGAACCCTTAGATCCCGTTAGTGGTCCAATAGTTCTAAACGGTCTAACAGGGTCAAAGGGTTCTAAGACCCTGAAGACACGCCCCTTTCGACCCATTAGACTTCATTGAGCCCATGAGACTCTTTAGAACTCTAAGTACCCTTAAAACCTTTCGATCCTTTATACCATCTCAAACCTTTAAGACGCACACCACACAAACATCGTCTTCTTACAAAACACAGACTATACCTTTTTTTTTAGTAAGTAATGCACAATCTCTACCCACCCACACGGAGTTAGTACATTTTCCTCTGTTAGTACATTGTAAAAACAACTTGGTCTCAGGGTGAATTTGAGTGTTCCTGATTGCGATTATAATTATACACATCCGATAAAGGAAAGATTTGGTTCAGGTGATCAGCTCCCAGAACGAGTCCATGTCTGCGTCCAGTGATCCTGCTCAGTCACTATTAGGAATGGGCATATGGCACAGATCAGTGTGCATGGCCTGGCTCAGTGGTTCCATTGGGGTACAGTATCATGGCACACAGGTCCGTGATCTGACCTGGAATTATCAAATCAATCGGCCATCATGACCGCTTTGATGTGGTTCATCAGGATTCGAACCAGGCAACCAGACGAAACTGACAATTGCAACACTGGTATTGAGGAGTGTGATTCAAACCTGAGGTACGAGGGATCTTGCCTCAAAGTGAAATTGTTTGAGTGTGCGATTTGGTACCAAATTAATTTATTGTAATGAGTGATCAGGGCAATGTGAACCAGGGGGGAACGTACTGGTCCAACACTACTGC
>CM068957.1:71331313-71343470 GCA_035128595.1 Eptatretus atami | reverse complement strand
AGGAGAGGGAGTATCATGCGTGTCGCAGATTGTGGTTTCTTGACCGTGATGTCTAGTCTTTTCACATTGCCCTCCGGTGGCCTGTCGCTCAATCTCGAATTAGGTTGCCGGACCTTTAGCGGTCACGCTCCACGAACACTAATATAAAGTGGGAGGCGCCCTGGTTCTAATCCTAATAACCAGTCCGTCCCTAATGGCAACTTGCGCGGAATGCATTCCTTTTCCTTCCTCTCTGCTTCCTTGCTGCACGCCTCACAAACAGGAACACACATACAGCCAGGACCTGCTTTAATTTTTAGTTCATCTGAATTGGAATTCCGGATGAGCTGTTGTCATCGTGCACCGTCTGTCTGTCCGTCTCCATTTCAAATTCTCCTGCCAAATTGTTGGGCCGATTCGGCTGAAATTTGGCAGCAGTGTTTCTGCTCTCGATTTGGAACGGGGATTGGCCGTGGTTCTCAGATGGTTTCTTTCTTCCTTATTTTTTTCTTGTTTTGTTTTGATTCTTCTGCTGGGTGACCTTCGTCCCTTCTGCCTTGTATTCCCCTTCGAGGCTCTCACGCGGTCTCGTGCAGCAGAACGTAGGAAAATATTTTTTGGGTAGGAAAAGTTTTAAAAACAGAAAGAAAATGAAGTCGTGAAGAAGAAAAGAAAGCAAGAGCACGTGCGGTGGGCGTGAAGGCTGGCGAGAGAAAGGCGGGAACGAACGCAGGATGCACGGTCTGGCTTGTGACGAGAAATGGCCTGTAAGATCTCTCTAAGAGATTTGAGTGATCCCTCCGAGGGCCACCTGTTTGGAGGCACCGTCTGTGTTAAAGACACTGAGGCAGAGGAGAGCCTCACTGATGCACGTATTCGGAGAGGGAGCAGAAGCGTTTCTCCTCCTGAGTATCACTGGACCGACCTGAAGCAATGTGTGGCTTCAAGGTGTTGCAGGAATTGCTCGGCTTCGTTCGTTGGCAAAGTTTGAGAACACATCCAGAGACAGGGAAGTGGTGGTGAGGCGTCATCCTTGTGACTTGTGGCTGGAGCGAGGCCACTGGAACGTCAACTCAAACAGGCCTGAATTCTTCTCCCCCCCCCCCACCTTTTTCCTTGATCCATTATTTCTTTATATCTTGCAAATATTCTTTATTTTGCTCCCCCCCGTTGGATTAGCTTGGATATTTGGGAGTCGTTGAATTGTCTTGTCCATATTGTCTTGGTACCTGTCTGTCCTTTAATTTCTTAATTATTACCACTGCATATAAGTGGGATTTTTTTTTGTTAACATGATTTATCCATCGCTGTGTGTATACCCTGTCTTCTTTATCCTGAGTAAAAGATTAGCATTTATTCACTGTTTTGAATTTGCATTGCATTCCTGGATTTGCATACGATACGTGTTGAAGAGTGGGGGGTGTGACTTGGCATCAGCATTCGGATGTTAACTTCGCTCAGTCACATCTGACTGCTAATACGGTGCGACCCCACATGGCGTACGTATTGGTCTCCCGGCACGTCAATCATGACCTCCAGAACAATAGCGCGTGCGGTACAGCGCGACCCGCTCCGCTCAAGGGCTAAGTCGTAACACCAGTCACGTGACTTCAAGTGGTCAAATGGCAGACTAAGTAATTCCTTCAAAATCATCTTTCCAGACCCACCAGTTAGGCCGGGGCCAGTGGGACCTACCTTGCACCCTCCCTGCAACAATTTTTCACTATACCAACGTGTTCATATATATCCCAAGTATCAGAAAAAAGATGTTCCCAAGAAAATACCTCATTTGCACTATGCTTTATTAAGCTGTTTCCATTTTTGCATGTAATTAAGCTATCCAAACATTATTCTACATCTCTGACAACAAAGGAAATATGTTCACGTTATTCCTTGACCCTCCAAACATATGTGTAGATTCCTCATTTACAAATTTCCATGTACCAGAAGTTGAGATATTTACGAAATGAGAATTTCCATAATGGCGGATCCTAATTAGCATATCAATGCATTTAAATTATTTCCACTACTTTTACTCAAACAGAAAATAGTTATGTTTCCCTTAAACACACAATAGACATCATAAGTCGCAGTTATGTATTATATCAGGCCCAGGTAATAATTCTATTGATTAATCTGATTTCGCATGATTTTCGAACGATTCATTGTGCTTTGTATTTTATGCTAATTAGCCTACTTTAAAAATTCAACATTTTTAATATTTTTTTGCCAACCTGGCTTGTATCTGGAAACACTTAAGTAATGTTTTTTTTGACAAAAACTGACATGTGTGGTAATTACAAGGAAAGAAAATGGAAATTCTTGCATTTTTGTGGGAATTATTGTCTTTAAGTCAAATTTAATTAATATATAAATGAGCTAATTAGCATAACAAAATATATTTTAATACGTAAATGTATAAGCTTTAATTTGACACCAATTTTGTGATTTTATGTTTATATTTGACGGAGATATTGACATTTTGCCGATCTTTGTGAGATTCGTCTATTTTTGATTGGTTGCCATGGAAACAGCTTAATAAAGCAAAGTGCAAATGAGTTATTTTTCTGGAACATCTTTTTTCTGATACTTGGGATATATATGAACACTGTGGTATCAGTGAAAAATTGTCGCGGGGGGGGGGGGGGTGCAAGTAGGTCCCACTGGCCCCCGACCTATAAAGCACAGTCCAAATGAGTTATTTTCTGGGAATATCTTTTTTCTGATACTTGGATATATATGAACACTGTGGTATCAGTGAAAAATTGTCGCAGGGGGGGTGCAAGGTAGGTCCCACTGGCCCCCGGCCTAAGTCAGAATGCTGCCAAATTTGGGTTAAAACATTAGGTCAGGGTTCTGATGTTAATTTGTGGAGGCCATGCCGATCATGTGACCAAAAGTGTGTCAAAATGGCAGACTTAGTAAATGTTTGGGAAAATTGTGTAAATTCCTTCAAAAATCTTCTTCACCAAACCCACAAGTCAGTATGTTATCAAATTTGGGTTACAATATTAGGTCAGGGCCCAGAAAAGCTACAGGTCCAGTGGTCCTATTTTTTTTTTTTCGTATCCTCTGACCCTGGCCACTAAATCCTACACGACTGTGCTCTGTTTTTCATTATATTTTTTCCTCTGTCTTCGTTTTAATTCCTCCCTCTCTCCTTGATTCTGTTTCTATTGGCCTCTAGTCTTGGTTAGTCCCCCTTCTGTTACTCCCTGGTCACCCCTACTCTGCCCCAATTCTCTCTATTGCCATGGCCTGACCATCCGCCATCTCCTGCTCTGTGCCCCGCACATCTGTGAAATATCCCGCCATTCCTCACTGGCGGCTTTCATCTCCTTAGTTTCAGCCTGGCTAGCCTCCATACAAGATAATATCCATGTTAGCATAGCCATTAGCCCCTGGTCATCTTCCTGTCTTGTGCGACACGGTCCTGCTGCTCCTGATGCTGATTCGCTGAGGGATATTGGGCTGATGGGGGGGGGGGAGGGGGGTGAAGGTTGCTCCCTCTAATGGACCTTCTATCTCCATTTATATCAAGATAAAAAAAAATAGGACCACTGGACCTGTAGCTTTTCTGGGCCCTGACCTAATATTGTAACCCAAATTTGATAACATACTGACTTGTGGGTTTGGTGAAGAAGATTTTTGAAGGAATTTACACGATTTTCCCAAACATTTACTAAGTCTGCCATTTTGACACACTTTTGGTCACGTGATCGGCATGGCCTCCACAAATTAACATCAGAACCCTGACCTAATGTTTTAACCCAAATTTGGCAGCATTCTGACTTAGGCCGGGGGCCAGTGGGACCTACCTTGCACCCCCCCTGCGACAATTTTTCACTTCGATACCAACAGTTGTTCATATATATCCCAAGTATCAGAAAAAAAGATATTCCAGAAAAATAACTCATTTGGACTGTGCTTTATAGGTCGGGGGCCAGTGGACCTACTTGCACCCCCCCCCCCCCGCGACAATTTTTCACTGATACCACAGTGTTCATATATATCCCAAGTATCAGAAAAAAGATGTTCCCAGAAAAATAACTCATTTGCACTTTGCTTTATTAAGCTGTTTCCATGGCAACCAATCAAAAATAGACGAATCTCACAAAGATCGGCAAAATGTCAATATCTCCGTCAATAATAACATAAAATCACAAAATTGGTGTCAAATTAAAGCTTATACATTTACGTATTAAAATATATTTTGTTATGCTAATTAGCTCATTTATATATTAATTAAATTTGACTTAAAGACAATAATTCCCACAAAAATGCAAGAATTTCCATTTTCTTTCCTTGTAATTACCACACATGTCAGTTTTTGTCAAAAAAAACATTACTTAAGTGTTTCCAGATACAAGCCAGGTTGGCAAAAAAAATTAAAAATGTTGAATTTTTAAAGTAGGCTAATTAGCATAAAATACAAAGCACAATGAATCGTTCGAAAATCATGCGAAATCAGATTAATCAATAGAATTAATTACCTGGGCCTGATATATACATAACTGCGACTTATGATGTCTATTGGTGTTTAAGGAAACATAACTATTTTCTGTTTGAGTAAAAGTAGTGGAAATAATTTAAATGCATTGATATGCTAATTAGGATCCGCCATTATGGAAATTCTCATTTCGTAAATATCTCAACTTCTGGTACATGGAAATTTGTAAATGAGGGATCTACACATATGTTTTGAGGGTCAAGGAATAACGTGAACATATTTCCTTTGTGTCAGAGATGTAGAATAATGTTTGGATAGCTTAATTACATGCAAAAATGGAAACAGCTTAATAAAGCATAGTGCAAATGAGGTTATTTTTTCTTGGGAACATCTTTTTTTCTGATACTTGGGATATATATGAACACTGTGGTATCAGTGAAAAATTGTTGCAGGGAGGGTGCAAGGTAGGTCCCACTGGCCCCCGGCCTAACTGGTGGGTCTGGAAAAGATGATTTTGAAGGAATTTACTAAGTCTGCCATTTTGACCTACTTGAAGTCACGTGACTGGTGTTACGACTTAGCCCTTGAGCGGAGGGCTCGGTGTACCGCACCGCCTATTGTTCTGGAGGTCATGATTGACGTGCTCGGGAGACCAATACGTACGCCATGTGGGGTCGCACCGTATTAGCAGTCAGATGTGACTGAGCGAAGTTAACATCCGAATGCTGATGCCAAGTCACACCCCCCACTCTTCAACACAGTATCGTATGCAAATCCAGGAATGCAATGCAAATTCAAAACAGTGGAATAAATGCTAATCTTTTACTCAGGATAAAGAAGACAGGGTATACCACCAAGCGATGGATAAATCATGTTAACAAAAAAAAAAAATCCCACTTTATGCAGTGGTAATAATTAAGAAATTAAAGGACAGACAGGTACCAAGACAATATGGACAAGACAATTCAACGGCCCACAAATATCCCAAGCTAATCCCAACGGGGGGGGAGCAAAATAAAGGAATATTTGCCAAGATATAAAGAAAATAATGATCAAGGAAAAGGTGGGGGGGGGGGGAGAAGAATGTGTCAGGCCTGTTTGAGTTGACGTTCCAGTGGCCTCGCTCCAGCCACAAGTCACAAGGATGACGCCTCACCACCACCCTTCCCTGTCTCTGGATGTGTTCTCAAACTTTGCCAACGAACGAACCGGAGCAATTCCTGCAACACCTTGAAGCCACACATTGCTTCAGGTCGGCTCAGGTGATACTCAGGAGGAGGAAACGCTTCTGCTCCCTCTCCGATCAACGTGCATCAGTGAGGCTCTCCTCTGCCTCAGTGTCTTTAACACAGACGGTGCCTCCAACAGGTGGCCCTCGGAGGGATCACTCAAATCCTTAGAGAGATCTTACAGGCCAAGTTTCTCGTCACAAGCCAGACCGTGCATCCTGCGTTCGTTCCCGCCTTTTCCTCTCGCCAGCCTTCACGCCCACCGCACGTGCTCTTGCTTTCTTTTCTTCTTCACGACTTCATTTTCTTTCTGTTTTTTAAAACTTTTCCTACCCAAAAAATATTTTCCTACGTTCTGCTGCACGAGACCGCGTGAGGCCTCGAAGGGGGAATACAAGGCAGAAGGGGAACGAAGGTCACCCAGCAGAAGAATCAAAACAAAACAAGAAAAAAATAAGGAAGAAAGAAACCCATCTTGAGAACCACGGCCAATCCCCGTTCCAAATCGAGAGCAGAACACTGCTGCCAAATTTCAGCCGAATCGGCCCAACAATTTGGCAGGAGAATTTGAAAATGGAGACGGACAGACAGACGGTGCACGATGACAACAGCTCATCCGGAATTCCAATTCCAGATGAACTAAAAATTAAAGCAGGTCCTGGCTGTATGTGTGGTTCCTGTTTGTGAGGCGTGCAGCAAGGAAGCAGAGAAGGAAGGAAAAGGAATGCATTCCGGCAAGTTGCCATTAGGGACGGACTGGTTATTAGGATTAGAACCAGGGCGGCCTCCCACAGTGTTAGTGAGCACGGTTCCGGCTCGGTTTGAGCCGAGGGGCAAGTGGGTGGTGCCGCATGTTGGAGAATGCATGCATGCATGCAAGCCCCTGGAGTGGAGTTGGGAATGGATCGACGTGCTCCCCCGGGTTTTGTGGGAAACCCAAGGTGTTTAAAAGGGAAACAGCGCTGGGTGTCTGCGTCGTCTGGCCCCAGGAGGTCTTGGAGAAAAGGATTGTGTGGCCAGGTAAATGGGGAAGGGAGAGGAATCCCCCAGGGGCACTATAGAAATGGAGGGGGAAGACGAGAGGTAAATTTGTGTGGTGTCTCCCCACTAACATTGGCACAAAGGTTGGTGCACCGAGACTGTTAGGGAGGGTCTCCGTGTGGATCCTGTGGAGAGCACACGGCAGAAGTGCAGGTGACGATCGAGGCTGCAGAGTAGATGCCTTCCTTCTCTCATCCCAACGAGATTAGGAATGAAAGGGGAATCGATGTTGATTAGGTGCGTGGGGTGAACGTTTTGGGGGATGAGGTTTGAGTGAATGGCCCGAAGCGGGTGTATGTGTGATGAAGAAGAGGAAGCCCATTCTATTGGAGAGGAATCACTGTGTAGAGTTTGGTAGGTAGAGGAAATTCAGCTATTTTGGAAACAAGGAAATCCAACACAGGTGGAGGAGCCCATCATGCCTGCGCGAACACCACGCCAACCCATCTACACAAGATCCAAGGAAGAAAACGCAAAAAACATGTTTTTTATTAATGAAATAAATGTTGTTGTTTTTTTTGTTTGTTTTGTTGTAGTTTTTGTATTTATTTTTTTCTTCTTCTTCTCCTCAGGGGAATGGGCTTGGTTAAAAACACACATCATCAACCACACAACCCCCCCATTGACAAGACCCCCACCAACAGCACTCCGTACACATGCACACAATCACCATCAATGTTCAATCTACCTAAAAGTCCTATCAACATCTCTATATCCCTCTATCTCCATAACTTCCAGGTACCTATCTAATTCTAAGTTAAACTTATCTACTTTTTCTGCTGCCACTACCTTTCCAGGGAGGCCATTCCATGCATTAACTACTCTCTGAGTGAAAGTTCCCTGCCTTACGACCGTCTTAACTCTCCTCTTCTTCACTCTCAAGCTATGGCCCCTGGTTCTATTGTTATGAATCTGGCAGCCATGAGCACTCAACATTCAGGTCCCCGTAGCTCAGTTATTTCGTTAAGTAAATGTGGATAGATAGCTGCCTTTCCCCTATGTCTAATGGGACTTAAGTGTACGTGCGCTGCGGAGTTATTTTATAGATAGGATTTTTACCCCAACAACAACACTCTGCTCGCGGCATTGCGCTCTTCGCACGCTCGCTGGCATGCGGGTGTGGGCGGAATTCCATGCCCCAGGCAGTGTGGATTTCGCACCAAATATGGTCACGAAGCGTTTCACTTTGGCTTGGCCCAAAATAAGGGCACGGAGCGCTTCGTTCTGGCTTCATGCCAAAGAAGGGTATGCGTCATTTTCTGCCAAATGGGTGACGCACAGACCCCACCCCCAAAACGACGGAAAAGGATCGATGATTGCGTCCCGTCTGCTCGAGCGCGCTTCTGTCTGGGTCTGCGGCTGACTGCTTCCCGCGCATCCGAGGCGTCTCGTCTGGCGCATTACAACAAGCGGTCAACCATCTCATCATGGGAGAGCACCTTGTCTCGCCTCCTCTGGGTTTGGCTGCCCTGGTCCGTTCTTTGGGGCCTGGTGCTCCGGGAAGGTGCGGTCGTCCAGCCTACGGAACCCGCAGGTAGCCAGCCACGTTCTCATTCCCTCAGCTCGTCTTCCTCCCGAGCTGAAGGGGCAATAAAGACCTTGAGGTCCATCTCTTTCTGTGGTATTTGTGTGTGCATGTGTGTGTCCATGGGCCCTGTCTCGAAGTAGAATTGTTTAAGGAATTGCTTGTACATTTGATTCCCTTCTTTATTCGGATAACTCTGCCCTTACGTGCTCCCCTCGTCCCCGATTATTGTAAATAAATTTCCCTATTGTTGAAGGTCCCAGCTCGTTCCCTGTCATTTCTTTCATTGGCCTAGCACTTTCATGAATATTTGCCAAGATATAAGAAAATAATGGATCAAGGAAAAAGGTGGGATCGGAAGGAAAAAAAAAAAGGTCCAAAAAAAAAAAAGGAAAATCGAAGGTCCATGCACAGTTTAGGGGTGGGGGGGGGTAGAGATCCCAGGACCCCTTGCGTGTTGAGAAATAGCGAAGCAGTAAATTGTTCATTTGGACCGACAGGCCGTGGTGACCATCCGCCCGGGTTACACACGGTTTGAGCACGGTAACGGCTCGTCCCGCTCGAGGTCTGTCGAGGGTGTGAATTCCCGGTAGCTTTGCCGCGTGGTACTTAGGTATATTGAAGTTTGGCAATTAACCCTACCCCACGCAGTCGAATTATTGGAAATTCATGGTCCTGTAGGGACCCGTGCCTTTCGGACTTATCCGAGGTCACGACCTAAATTCGGTGTGTTCGGTGGAGCCGACTCTACTGCTCCCTCTAGCAGTCGTGCTCGCCACCGATACCTGGCCCCACAACACTATTACTGTCTCCTCTGTTGAATAATTCATCTGCACTTATTTTAATCAATACATTTCATTATCTTAAGCATCTCTATAATATCTCCTCATAACGCCTCCTTTGTAGTGAATAAAGCCTGTCTCCTTCAGCCGCTCCTCATAGCTGAGTCAGCTAGACCAGAATCAATCTAGTTGCCCTACGCTGAATCCTCTCTATGGCATCTATGTCCTTCTGTGGTGACCAAAACTGCACACAATATTCAGATGTGGCCCTCACTATATTCCTGTACAATGTTACCACTCTTTCATTTATAATTGATCCCCATCTAAATACAACATAAAACCCTCTTTGCTTTACCTATAGCTTCCTGGCACTGTGCTCCCTGCTTACGTCCCATATCTATTACACCCCCAGATCCTTCTCCTGTGTGACACGCTCCAAAATTACCCCTTGCATCCTGTAATCTCTATTTTCATTGTTCTTTCCCATCCCCAGCACTTTACACTTGCTCAGGTTAAATTCCATCTGCCAATCTTTTGCCCAATCTATGCAAGTATCAATACTTCACTGAACCTGATCCACCCCCTCTGCTATCTACCTTACCTCCAAGCTTTGTGTCCTCTGTAAATTTAGAACGCTTACTCTTTACCCATTATCCAAATTGTTGATGTAAATAATGAATAGTAATCGTCCAAGTACTGATCCTGAGGTACCCCACTACTTACATCCTCCCAGCAAGACATCCTCCCACTCACAGCCACTCTTTGCTTCCTATCACTAAGCCAGTTTGCAATTCAATTAGCCACCTGACCAGCCACTCCACTAAACACTCACTTTGGCTAACAACCTCCGATGTGGTACCTTATCAAATGCCTTCTTAAAATCTAGATATACATTCCACTGCCTTCCCTCATCCACCCAATCAGACACTGCTTCATAGACCTCTAAATGATTTATCAAACAGGAACTACCTTTGGTAAACCCATGCTGACTACCTTTAATTAGTTTGTATTTGTTTGAATGGTTCCTCATCTGGTCCTTAATTAATGTCTCCAACACCTTCCCCACAACTGAAGTCAAACTAACAGGTCGAAAGTTTCCCAATTCTTCTCTGGATCTTTCTTAAATAGTGGTGTTAAATTTGCATGTTTTTCATTGTTACATGGAACACGGATGTTTTTCCACTGTTGGTGCTGAGAGAAGGAAAGGTGTTTTTTCATGGGTGCAAAAAGTAAATTGATGGTCTGGGATGTGGCTCGTATGGTGCTTTGAATTTGAGGAAGGTTATCCCGGCGATGGGTGCCAATAGAGGGGGGGGGGGGGATTGATGTTGAAGAAGAAAAGTGTTTTTGAAAGTGTTGGGATAGATTAGAGATGCTTTACCCTTCACAATATTATTAAGCCTGGTGGTGGCTGGCAGTTAAGATGGCTGTCTTAAGATTCTTGGATCTTCAGTTTGAGCCCCAGTTTTGCTGTTGAATTGACATCAGGTGGGGTTGATTTAGCCTGTCAACCTTTTGAGGTCGGTGAAATGAGTGCCGTTTTACTGGTAATAGAGGACACTGCATCAGCAGCACAGCTGCTCCCCCAAAAAATGATGCAACCAGCAGCCTCAGGCTGCACATGATAACTCGCTAATGATATTATTGATGACTGGCTGCTGGAACCAACCGGAGCAGGGTAATTGGCTTTTGCAATAACCGATTAATTCCCAAATTGTTCGTGTAGGGGTAGGCACTCCACCAGGTAGCCCCCATTGAGCCATTCCACCAGCAAGCCAGGTTAGGCCACGCCACCTCATCCTGGAGTCACACACAGCATGTGCATTGATCTCCTCCTGGGAGATAGGATAGTCAATGAAATGATGGCCTTGGTGTGACAGCTTAGCTTGGAAGGGCTTAGAGGGGTAGGGGTTAGACGTAGGGTGGAGGGATTAGTGGGGCAAGTGTGGATTAGGATAGGTTAGGGTCGAAGCTTGCCATCCTACCTGCTGCCACAGCATGCCTATGCTACCATAAGTCATCGACAGCTGCTAGCTCCTACTGTCTGCCGCTTCTTGCCACCAACCTGCTCAACAGCTGGCCATGCCACTTACCTGCCAAACCATGCCACCTGTTTTGCCAGTCAGGCTACCTGCCAGCCTAGTTTTGCTACCTGCTGTGCCATGTTTGTTGGGACATACCTTTGTTGAATGGCTACATGGGTCATTTGACATTTTCTGATTGGGCCATAAAGGTCATTAAGGCATTATTTTTGTGCTATTTGTGTAGGCCACATGGGACAGAAGACTCACGTTTTTGAGAGGCTGTATGGGCAACTGTAGTGTTCATTGTGTGCTGACAGGCCCTGCAGTCACCGAGCACACTTGTCGTGCCTAGACCCAGTGCCCTAATAGACAGCGTTGAGGGAGCTGCTTCTGGGGAGTGGGGAGAAGGGGGACCAGAAACATTGAACTTCATAGACTCGTTCAGAGAAAGAAGAATAAGACACCCCCTGATACATTCACCCCCATCCTAACCACACGTTTGGATAAAATTGAATCTGGATTTTGTGGTATAAGCGTATTAATGAGAGAATGAGTATGGATAGTGAAATGACGCATTCGATTCCAGATGAACTGGTTTTGTTGAATTATTGCATGCGGGTTTAGACTTGGGTGTGTCGTTGTACTAGCTGGTAAGTGGAGAGAGGGACCTCGCACTGCTCCCCCTTCTGAAGATGCAGAATCAACAGAGTCTGAATAAGTGAGGTGGAGGTAGTGTTGTGGGAATGACTTATAGGGGGTAACTTTGCATAGTATAGAATACTTATCTCCAATATTGCATGTATTAGCGTTAGCGCGAGGGAATTTAAATGTGATATAAGATTGTGTCGTTTTACTTGTTGAAAGCTGCTGTCTCCAATTTTCTAAGGTGTTAAAACAGCCATCACTTGATACACTTTTTAATGTTCTCATGTTTGTAATCTGTCTTTTATGTTCTTTGAATGGGAACACAAGGTCGTCCGGCGCAAGTTTTGGTGCGAATCCATGGGATCGGTGAAAAGGACACATCTCTGCCATATTGATGGCACTTGTGTGAAGCTCAAGGGTGGGACGTACCTTGATTGACAACTAGAATGTCAATAAGAGCAGGGCAGCTGATGTGGAGGTCA
>CM068957.1:71281066-71313721 GCA_035128595.1 Eptatretus atami | reverse complement strand
AGACAAAATGTCAGAATATATTTAAAAGTATCAATGAATAGACGCTCTCAAAAGAGACACCTCAATATGCGAGGATAGTGTACAGGTGTTTAGTAATATTAAAGGAGATCCGGATCCTGATATATAAAAGAGCCGAGTCTAAAGGTTTAATGGATTCACCAGCAGAAGAAGAAAACAACAACTAAGAATAAAGAAACAAAGAAGAAGACACAGAAGAACAACGCGGAGCTCTAATTGAGCCACGTTCGCTATAGCGAGACACGCGGAACTAAGAAAAACAGTGAATCAGCATACGAATGAAATAGAAGAATGAAATGTGGCACCCAATGTTCCAATGACATTAAACAAGTAATGGGAGATCGAAATGGACATTTAGCAACAGGATAGGAGCAAAGGCTGCCACAGCACGGAACACGTTGCTGGCTCAGAGCTCATACTCTTACTTTATTGAAAACCTACGAAAATGGCCATCCAAAAGTCTCAAGACCCAAAACGAATGGATTTTAAAAGCATTTTGGGTGTACTGAGTTACATCAAACTTTCAACTACAGAGCGAGAGAGGTCATGGAGCATTCAAATATCCGAATGAAAAACTGTGTTGACGGAAGCTTGGAACAATAATCCCGCTTGAAGTTTATCCAAAAGAGGCGACTGGAAGTTGGTTACAAATCCGCTACGCACGATGGCAATCAGCGGCCACGAGGAAAGACAATTTAGAGAAACACTACATCTAACGTTTATGCTTTTGTTTTTGTTGAAAAGAAAAGTGTATCTTTTGTTTTACAAAACAAACATAAAATATTTTGACTATTGATATTAATGTTTTAAATAAAACTAAACACAAAAATTTCACAAGGAAATTATTTCATGTGGGGCAACCCCATAGTATAAAAAGACGCTTGCCCATTCATTATAATATGTATACCTAGTTCACTGAATTACAATAATACAAATACATTTATTTGCTTAAATTATTGGATCAAGAACTTCACCATAGCAATGCTTTTATAAAAAAATATTATTAACTGAGTCTTTTATTAAAAACGATAAATGTATAAACAGGAGACACATTGGTGGCTTTGACACCAACCTCTGGTATGTTCCATAAAGGTAATCACTACAGCTAACTAACTTGGCTTCTCACATTCAAATACTAATTATTAAAAGAACATAATTTGGCATTAGGATTGATTACAGGACAAGTGAAAAACTAGCCTCGATGGTGCTAGCAATACAAGTGACATACCTTCGCGAAAGCAAAGTAATCAACTTGTCTATCTCATCCAGATGTAGTTCCGCTCGAGAGGCTTAAAGATAGCCAACATAAGCAGTCCTCAAAGAACAGACATTGAGTGCGGGGTGTTCGACTCATCAAGATCTCGGTGTATTGATGGACCGCCGGTCCGTGTCAGGTGAAGGACGGTACCGTTAACCGAGTGAAAGAGAGCGGCAAGAGTAGAGTATTATTAGAGGAAAAAGTGAACGCGAAAGCGGTGTCTGATTGTTCCGCCAGATCAAACGTGACATGATTGAAGAAACAAGTTTTGAAAAGTTTACGTTATTAACGGATTGTATTGTGCTTAGAATGAGTTTGTGAAGTGAAGATCGAGTCCGGTATTGTCGATGATCAATTCCCATATCGGATCCGAAACAACGTTCTTTAATGTTCTATTTTTGTTTTTATGGGCAAATCTTCATGTATAACAGAGCTATGTGTGAGAGATGATGGATTCACATAAACCTTGCTGATGATTGGGGAAGAAGGCTTGATATGGTCGTCCGTTTGCAGAGAGAAAATCGGATTTTTGCCACCTTTTTTATGCAGAGACAGCAAACTTCACGAGTGAGAAAACAGAACAGAAGGGTTGAAAAACCCCGAAGAACCTCCATTTACATTCAGAGCGAAGGTAATGAAGACAAAAATCTCAGAGAAAGCAAAATAAGAAAAATATACAGAAAAAATGATGGACATCATCAATTATACATATAGTACATCATTGATTTAACACAACCCCTTAACACTCCAAATTCCGAAAATGTGTACTCGCAACTCAATTATCATTCTTTCCTTATTCATTTTGAGCTATCAAGCGTTTGGAGCAGTCGGCTTCACACCAACGTCAGACACAGAGATGACCGCCTCTTGCTCTCGACGAGGGTACCTCAACATGAACGCAAGACGAAGAGTTTTTGCAGGGGGCTGCTGAGGCAGCTGTGTCACGCATACTCACCACGAGCAAAAGATTTATGAATTCAGTGACTCGGGAACATTGAACCTCTGGAAGGATTCTTGGTCTTGTGGGGTGCCACAAACTCAAACGAATCATAATGCCTGACTCTACTCTAGGTACTGAGTGCTATAAAGATGTGGTGTACCAAAATCATATGAGACTATATTTCCAGTATTATTAACTGGAGTTCATCGGCAGTGTGAATATCGGCCACCAAACACTGGTTCAACACTTGCATGGAATGAAAGATTTTGGGGGAGAAACAGGTCAGAGAGAGACTACAGGCTGCGGATTCAATTTGCTTTTGGGCATGTCAAAGACCTCTGGACTTTGATTTCACCAGATGATGCAGCTCATACAAACATTGGTGAAAACTGTTCCCTTGGTGAAACACACTTGGTGAGATGCAGTGGATTGGGGGTTTGTGAGTGCAGTGACAGAGAGGTGGGTGAGTTCAGTATGGGCAGGGGAAGGTAGGGAGTGACTGAAACAGTGGAGAGGGGTGGGTAGTGCAGGTGGAACAGGGTGGGAAGTGAACAGTGGACAGGGTTGGGTGAAATATGCTGTAGGCAATAAGGGAGTGGGTGATGCAGGTGGTGGTGAGTCAAGTGGGCCAGGGGTGGGGCATGAGTGCAGTGGACAGGGGGTGGGACATGAGATGCAGTGGACAAGGGGGTGGGCATGAAGTGCGTGCAGGGTGGGCAATGAGTGCAGTGGACAGGGGAGTGAGGATGAGAGTGACAGTGGGCAGGGGTGGAGATGATAGCAGATGGGTGAGTTCAGTGGGCAGGGGGTGGGTGGGTGCAGATGGACAGGAGGTGGGTGAGTATAGTGGACAGAGAGGAGTGAAGCATGAGTGACAGATGGACAGAGGGCATGGTGGAAGTGCAGGGGGTAGGTAGTGCAAGTGGACAGAGGGGTGGGTGAGTGCAGTGACAGGGGGTGGGTGGTGCAGTGGGCATGAGTGCGAGTGGACGGGGTGTGATAGAGCATCCGGGCAGGGGTGGGTGAGTGCAGTGGACAGGGAGGGGTGAGTCAGTGGACAAGGGTGGCATGAGTGGCAGTGGAACAGGGGGTTGGGTGGTGCAGGGGTAAGGTGAGTGCAAGTGGACAGGGGGTGGTGAGTGCAGGGACAGGGGGGAGTGGGTGAGGGATCGGGCAGGGGTGGGTGAGTGCAGCGGACGAGGGGGTAGACCATAAGAGAGTGCAGTGGACAGGGGGTGGGTGAGTGCAGTGGACAAAGGGTGGGCATGAGTGCAGTGAGGACGGGGACGTGGCATGAGTGCGTGGACAGGGGTGGGAATGAAGTGCAGAGGATGGGGAAGGCAATGGACAGGGGGTGGGTGGTGCAAAGTGGACGGGTAGGAGGATTTGAGCTGCAGTGAAAGGGGGTGCGGTGAGTCAGTGGGCAGGATGGTAGGGTATGACCAAGTGAGAGGGGGTGGATAAGGTGCGTGGAGCGGTAGGAGGTGGGTGAGTTTCAGGAGGCAGGTATATGGGGGTGACTTGCAGTGAGAGGGTGAGGAGAAAGTGAAAGTAGGACAAGGGGTGGGAGTGCAGTGGAACGGGGGTTGAGGATTGAGTGCAATGGAGAAATGGGTGGGCTGATAGACAGTGGACAGGGGGTAGGGTGAGTGACAATGGACACAGAGGGGTGGTGAGAGTGCAGTGGAACAGGGGATGGGCAAAGTGAAGTAGACAGAAGGGTAGGTGAGTAGGCATGGACAGCGATGAGGAGATGGGAAAAGTGCAGTGGGCAGGGGGTGGGTGACGTTCAGTGGACTGGGGGATGGATAGATGCAATGACAAGGGGTTGGTGAGTGAGTCAGTGGAACAATGGAGGGTGGGTGAGTATGCAGTGGACATGGGGGTGAGTGCAGGGGGTAGGTAGAGGCAGTGAAGACAGGGGTGGGATTGAGTGGCAAGTGAAAAGAGGGGAATGAGAGGTGAGTGCAAGTGACAGGGGGTGGGTGTAAGGTGCAGAGTGGGATCAGGAAGGTGGGTAGGCGGCAGTGGACAAGGGGGTAGAGATGAGTGCTAGTGGATAAGGGGTGGGCATGAGTGCAGTGACAGGGGGTGGGTGAAGTGTAGTGGACAGGGGGTGGGACATGAGTGCAGTGAACAGCGGGGTGGGGCATAGAGTGCAGTGTGACAGGGGGTGGGAATAAGAAGTGCAGGGGTGGGTGAGATGCAGTGACAAGCGGGTGGAGTGAGTCGTGGCAGGGGGTAGGGTTTCAACTGTTTCGAATGGAGAAAGGGGCTGGGAATGTGAGACAGGTGGACAGGGAGGTGGGCATGTGTGCAGTCGGCAACAGAGGGGTGGTAGAGTGGAAGAGAGGGAGTAGGTAGAGATGGAGTGGAACAGGTGAGGCATGAAGTGCAGTGAGGACAGGGGTGCGATGAGAGTAGAACAATGGACAGGTTGGTGGGTGAGTGCAGTGGAGAGGAAGGGTGGGCATGAGTGAGGTGGACCAGGGGCAGGGGGTGGGTTGAGTGCAATGGACAAGGGGGTGGGCATTGAAGTCGAAGATGACAGGCCGGGGTGGGAGACATGAGTAGAGTGGAACAGGGGGTTGTGGTGAGTGAGAGCAGTAGCATGAAGTGCAGTAGACCAGGGGGTAAGGCATAAGTGCAGAGGGGTGGTGGTAGCCAGTGGGACACGGGGAGTAGGTGAGTGCAGTGGACAGGTGGACATGAAGATGCAGTGACATCGGGTGAGTGATGCAGGGGTAGGTGGGTGCAGTGGCAGGGGTGGTTGTGGAGCAGGGGGGTGGGTGAGTTCAGTTGGCAGGGGGTGTGTGGGAAAGAATCACTCCACAACATAGAACATAAGGGACATGGAGGAACCAAGACAAAATTAAACTAAACAAAAGAAACAATAACCTATATTAACACGAAAATAAGAATATAATATAAACTGAGCATCTGGAAGGAAGGAAATAACAAAAGCTGTACTGAATACTGAAATAAAATAAGGACACAAAAAAAGGACTAATACCAAAAATAATCAGATAAAACAAAAAAAACATATAAATAATGAGAAAAAACTAGTTTGAAAGAAGATAAGTAGGAAATTAAAGGAAGAAAAAAAAAAAAAAAGAAACGCTATATCAGCAAGTATCTAATAATGTGAAGAAAAACACACTGAAATTAGCCTGAATAGGTCCCATCCTACCTAGTAAATTCGACCTTCATCAAATGACAGCTCATAATTAAAGTTATCGACAACTATCTGGAAGCACACTTGAGTCACACAGACAACAGCTGTCCCTAACTCAGTTATAAACGGTAAAGATGTGTGTATTCTAAGTTGAGGAGGAGTTTCCCGTCCTAACGTACCTAAAGTATAAGACAAATGAGAAACGTTCAATCTTGGTATAGATAAGTTTACCGCGCATGTGAAAGAAGTGTGATATTTTGATAGTTAAAGATTGAATTAGCCGATCACAAATATAAATAACTTCTGTCCACAACAAATCAGACGATCACCCATCTAAGAAATCACCTTACACTCCGACAGCATCTGACCACAAGAATCATACAACAGACTTACACAACAACTAGCGAAAAGCCATCACTCCCCTCAACCAATAACAAACCATACGAGTCTCTGAGGCGACGCCTAATGGAATGACCCGTGTGGGCAAAGAAGAGTTCAAAAAGGGAAAGGAAGCCTAACCGCAGGAGCACGAGCGCGAGAGATTCGACACCTTAGTAAAATTTGAAGGTATAATACAGCGTAAGACTGAATCAGAGTGAGGTGGCGCCGCATACAGTGACAACACAAATGAGAACCTATAACCGAACACAGGTGTGGAAGTATATAGAATGCGAAGATAAATCCCGAGTAGCCGCACCAACGGCCTCGGCCAATCGACGACGGACTTAAGACCTGCTACGTATATTGGACCATTAGGGAGAAGAGGCGATAAGAGCCGAGAGTATCTGCGGCGTCCAACAGTACCAGCCAAACTTAAGCAGACACCCGAGGTATCGGTCTGAACGGAGGAGGAGAATAGGATAAAGGTCCAAAGGAGCTCACGTTTTCCCGCTATGTGGGTGGTATTAAGTTCACATATAGAAATAGGAAATGGTGTTCTTCTTTGGAAGGGGTGTCTCGAGAGAAACGCAAAAAAGTTATGTTTCACATCACACACAATTACCATATCACACATACAATTGCTTGCCATTATTTGCAGTAAGATTGTGTATAGTCCGGTCAGATATGGGTCACTTATAAGGACTGAAGTAACATCTAGCATAAAGAATTAATGTATAAGTCAGACACATGTTTAGAAAAAAGCCATAGCACACGAAGGAAAAAAAGATAAAATACTAATAAAGCTGTACAGCGTACTTATACGCCCTGAAGACACTGCTCCAATCTGAGTGAGCAAAAAAATGAGCCAACCACGAGTTATTGTTATAAATTTACCAGAAATGTAAACTCCATACAAGGTATTCACAGTACTAACCTAGGAATATTCGATTCTGGTTAGCGAGTACTAATCGTACGATTTCAAGGTGAGGAATGCATGTGGTACTATTTACACATGTCCACTCAACCACTTGACTCTAACAGACGACCTAAGAACCATAATCCATACTAGTCTTTCCAGGGAGCACTAACAGTCAAACAATAATAAGAACATACTAAACACATTTAAAGTTATTTGGCTCGGAGTTAAATCTAGTTACATAGGCGCTCTTCGACTGTGCCATATATAACTATGAAGTTGTAGCGGAGAGTGCTAGTCTTTCGAGATGTTTCTCTGTTTATATATATTTTTCGGTATGTTATTTTCAAAATAGGAAAGCACAAATCACGAGTTTCATGAGATATACTAATCAGCTACATCTTTGCAAATTCGAAAATATGTAAGCTATTTGGATGAGCCATGTTGTTGGTTGTTACGAGTTGTGTAGTGTGTTGTGTGTTTGTGAGGTGCGAAAGTGTGTGCATGTGCTGGTACGTATGTCGCTTTGGTTCCATTTAGTTGTTGAACATGTGCTAGAGGTGTTAGTTATGTGTCGGCTGCGTGTCAGCGGAGGGGGGTAAGTTACCTCAACTATTTTTCAAGACACGTTTTTTCAAACTTATATAAATAGTGTGATAACCGGTTTAGTTTCAACGCAAGTCGAGAACGAGCAGTCGCCTTGTTTGCCCAAATAACAAACTGATCCGGTTGAGCGGCAGGTGCGCACTAGCCACCAACGCCGATGAAAATGATGGCGACGCCGACCGGGCATGACAATCTGCACCACGATGACTGCATACCGCACACACAGCACCCCCCATCCTATAACTAACTACCCACCACACCCTGAGCAACTCGCTTTAGAGTGAGAGCCAATTCGGGAAAACGAGCGTCATGGGGAAAGATATGACTTAACAAAGACAGAGTCATACTGGGTCGCTTCCTAGGCAGTCGTGGGCGACAGATGGAACGAGCTAGCAACAACATCCCGCCCTACACAAAACGCACCTTCTTGGTCCCTCTTTCATGTTATACACCATCAGCGGCCCACCAAGTCACTCTATAGGGACCCTGTGGAGTTCTACGGAGACTGTGGAGCAACCATGATTCAATCTGAATGAGTCTCGCTAGCAGTGGAGAGACCAGCGTCTCGGTAGGACCCTCGTGTGCGTGTGCTGATCGTGCGCATTATTATATTGAGGAGTTACAGCGGCTCTCTCAAATGATCAAGCTAACATGGAGAGGGAAATGATATTCTGGGGGTTAGAATGACAGGCCTTCGATAGTCGTAAGCCTGATTGAGCTGTAGTTCTACAAATAGGCTGTAGTATGGACTAGGGATTAGGGGTAGCAAGGAAAAAAGAGAGCGAAATGTACGAGACGAATCAGAAACTGCCAGGAGAGACTACCACCTTGTGGAGAGTTACTTAGGGGAGTATGAGCCCGTGCGCCAGGCGCAAGGCCACAATGGAAGTGGCTGCGTAGTTCGATGACGCGAGTAGGGAAATTGCTGATAAGAGTACAAGAGGCTAATTGGCTGTGGAATAAAGTCAACATGCATCATAGTCAGATCCATTCGATGCTCCACAAAATAGCTTCTCCTAGATGCTCAGCGAGATCACCAACTATTAAACAACTACATTGCACACCGAGCACCACATCACAAACTGCTTATGCATGCTCACATTTGTTGAGTTCTGGGGAAGTAACAACCAGCTAGACTTTTACATTGGCCAGTGAGACAGCTGAGTAGCCCACACGACCCACATTCAAATGTGTCCCCAGTTTGTTCAAAACTGGTAGCGAGAGTAGCGAAGTATTCACCGAAAGTCCTGTTAAAGCTATGAGACACTGGGGCAACATATGTATACACATGAAAGACAGCCACATATCCATCAAATATAAAGCCAGATCGACGCAAAGAAACATTCATGCGATTCCACCCAGATCCCTTACATTATAGCATTTCTTTAAGTGCCTTTAGTGATTCCGCGCGTCAGCTTGATTGCAAACGAGAGAGACGACCATGCACTGTACGATCCGGAATATATAGCCTATGAAAGTGTGAATGAGAAGTAATCGATTACCAACACTGAGAGATACATAATAGTGTAGAGATATAGAGGAAGAGATGTTGTTTGACTGTAGATGTTGATGAGGGAGACGAGACGAGCTGTCCCTAAAGACGACTCCCACAGAATGCAGGTATGTCGAATGATTGGTAGATGATGCATTAGATGCAAAGCACGTCAATCTGATGAGCTGAGACTAGATTACTAGTGCCGAACAGCGAAAGAGCAATTGTGTCCGTTGTGTGAATGAGGATATTAACACTGTGGGTGCAATGTGGTTGTTGGAATGTTTTACCTTGAGACCAGGGCTCTTGAAAACAGGTGAATACTTGTGGGAATTTATCTGAGCGATCATACATTCAATGGTGTCTTATATCTCTCGTCTATGTCAGGGCTGCGTCTCTGTAAGTATCATTTGCTGTTGTATTATTAGTCTAGCAGTTCTAGCAAGATCAGTGCACAATATTGGCAGTGGAGATTGAATAGCCCGGAATGTCGCAGGATCGATGACACCTGAAGCTCCTCATCCACAGATATGTGACAAGATGTTTATGAATAGTCTCGATTGGCTGAGGTGCACTTGATTCTGGTCGAGCAATGATAGGTCTATCGATAGTGAGCTGTCTACTGGCAGACTAAGGTGGTTCCTGGCAATTAGCGTGCCCGCATCTGTGCCACGTGCACTGAGTAGTCATGATGGGGAATCATGGTCGAGGCGGAGCGCGGAGTCTTGCTGGATGTCTTCCCACTGACGCAGCGAGAGAAGCACAATAATTATGTATCAGTGAACTGAGAGGAGCGGTGCTCGCACTGAGAGTTACATACCCTGAATTAGTATTGCTAAGCGCTCAAAATCAGTATGGGTTCCATATACCGTTGTCTGTTAAAACGTATTCGCCATTAGCCTCTATGGATCACTCTACCATGACGAGCTAAGTTTTGAGAAGCGAATGTACTCTACAAAAGATGTTGATAAGTAGTTATCATACGATAGTTTGAATCATGGTGAATATGTACCTTAATTTTAGTTGATGATGTGCTCATCCCATCCAACGTACCTAAAGTCATTGATAAAGCTTGTTAAAGTCCGAATGGCTTAGTGAATATTCACGGACCGAAGAGATTAGGGAGTTTGTGGGTTGTGGCATACCATCCACATGTCGATCAGTCCATGGACTACAGAGAATGAAGGCAATTGTGAGCGATGTTCTCACATAACGTTAATACATCAAATCATGACAGACTAGGCAGTGTGTTACTGTGAAAAAAGTTGTGATAGTTCATCACAAGTACTATCCCAAAAAAGAGATAAGTTAATGTATATTATAAGCAATCATGAGAGAGCGAGTCTTATCATTATGTCAGAAGCACAGTGTATTATGAACTAATGGTGGTGAGATTATGCATGAGTTCTTGTTGAATAAATGCTATGGCACCATATGGAGATGTATTGGTGGCAATATTACACATAAATCCATAATATTTAGGGAGGATCTATCACACAACTCATTGGCCATGGGTTCTGAAAAATCCGAGAGGAAAAAATTGCATGAACTCCGCTAATAATATTGAGCTTGGTCACAGTTATGATACCACTGAATTTTTTACACCCCAAATCAACGAATGCTAGGTATATGGTAGTTTGGTAACGTATGCTAGGTCACATTGTCTCATAAAAGATAGCAGCTATCGACTCTGCAATATCTACTCTAGAGAATAGAGTTGGTACACAGCATTTGCCCTAGCGACCAGATATGCGAATATCCGTATAGCTGGCTCTCACAGACTGTAAAACATCCGTGTGCCATGTTGGAGCCACGATGGCCAGCAGCAATCAGCGAATTCCCTGTAGCTATAGCTAAATAGCCCTTCTCGTATACGCGGCCCATGAGTCATAAAGCAGTGTGCCGGGAAGTTGTCAGGGCTCCGCAGTCTATCAACCAAGGCAAAACAATTCCTCGCGATAAGAGTAGTTCACTACATCTGCTGTGACAACTTAAGCGGGCCTGTTAAGGTCGCCAATTAAAGCGCGTTAGGATAGGCTTGAGCTTCAAGACCTGCTTTTGGGATTAGCGTGAGGAGTTCGAGGTTGAGTGATACAGTAGAGGATGGCGAGCTAGAGTGGTTTCATATCCTCTATAAGAATCCTCAATCTTTCAATATGTGCCTGAGTTATGACATATGATAATTTGGAACGCAGAGAATGAGTATTGTTTGTCATGGGTTCAGCGATACATCTTACCAAGCTAGCCAATTCCTTTGACGGAGTCAAAACATAAGACCATGGGAGTATCATAATCATTACGCCCAATAATAAGTGTCGAGTGTCAACACAAAACTAATAGATGAGAAATTTTCCATAAAGAGAATCATCACCACCGAAGTCTACATTCAATTGAGATTAGGCACACCTTGAAGAGGAGGTTTCAAATATTATATTCAGGTCACTGAAATTCACACACCAAAGGTATAGTATGATTTAGTTCTGCCGAAGTAGTCTAGAAATTTTTGATGAGACTATGTAAATCATATACGCAGAGGTATCATGCTCGCCGTCAATTGACGCTCAATCTTATTGTTTGGAGTAGACTATGATACTCATTGTATTGGTCTGGCGATTTTCTCGTAAAGTAGCTGGTAGCTATGTGTGTGAGGGCTCCTGAGTCTCTGGTTGTGTGTGTTGGTGTGATGAGTGCTGTCTCTTGCCATCGCGTGGCATCTGTTGCACCACAACCACTCATCTAGAATCAGAATAGATAAGCAAAGCAAAAAAGTGCCGCCAACATATAGGCAGAGAGAAAGAAAACCGCCGGCCCTCACGAGGATTGCAAAACCGGAATCTTGAATGAGACTGGATTGGCGGAACCCAGGATGCGCATGGGGGTGCTGGGAGAGAGTCGGCAGCCGAGTAATTGAGTGCGCTGTTGGTCTAGAGCAAAGCCACTCCAATATCGAATGCATGTGCGGGCCGAAAAACCGTCTTCGTATAAGAGACCAAACGGTGACTGATGCTAGGAGCGGCGGAGAGCTCTCTGTGATCGGTCACGAGCGAGAACGCAGACCCAACATCCGGCCTAATTCTCCTTGTTATGCTCCATCTAGCCTTATACTAATGGTAACGAGCGATCAGAACACAAAAATGCTACCACTACAGTAAGTCGGCTACCTCACACATTAAGGTGTAATATCGACCACCTGACCAAGCCCTGGAACCGAATGCGGAAAGGTGTGAATAGGAATAATAATGTAAATGTGACCAAATAGACCTCTTGAGAACCGTCGACACGGCAAGGTAACAATATCAACATTCGGTGTAAATAGGTATAGTAGTAGGTAAATAAACTACTGAAAAAATTGGAAAACCGCAGCAATTTTCCAGACCGATAACACCCATAGAGGTGCTCGCGCACTAGATGAAATCATCCAAGCAATAATTCGAAAAAATATGTACTGCTATACACTCGACTACGTTCATCTAAAATTTCAATATACTTTCTCATCAGTTTGAATGTTGGATGAAACGAGACTTATCGGGAAGTAAAAACTTCGAGATATTCTAGAAAATTTTACTCGAGCGACTTCTATTTAAAAGGTCTCTACTTTCTTTCAAACGCGGTACGTCTCTCGACGTGAGTTGGCCAGTTATGAGTCAAAACTCACCAGCCAATATGAAAGAAACTCTTGCAGGCTAGAGAACACACCTGTATGTGAACTCAATTATTGTGTATATTAATGATAGATACTCGTCGATCACAGACGATATCTTTCAGGGCAGAATGAATAAGACAGGGTAAATGAAACGAGCTGCTGTGGTCGAAAGGCTATTACGACGATCATTTCGATAACTGCTTACCCGCGTTGTATGTATGGTTAGCTTAGATTCCTAGCGATAGTATCGAAAGAAGTTTCGAGTAAATTCTCATATTATTATATGTTACGGCGAGTTGGGTCCGTGCTGGCGGTTAGTAGTGTTTGTGTGTCTCTGTTGTCGTTTCGGTTTCGTAGCCCCCACAAGATAATCACTTGATGAACCGTGATGAGCTCCCATGTCCAATACTAGAGATCCTAACGTGATTTTTTCAGGAGTGTGTAGATAGAACTATGCCTGATGTATAAGCATATGAGAGTCATAAATGGTCAAAGTAGCGAGTCCAAAGAGTCAACGGAGTGAGGTCAAGTACAATTCCCGAAATAGGTGTAATAAAGTCTACATTATATCACCGTAAACGATCGATAAACGATGTAGTAGAGAAACTATTCATAGATGAAGATTTAGCAAACCAATCGTGATTAAGTGAAGAAGGAGATAATGGCTATAGCAGCTGAATTTGTAAGAATTGCCGAACCATGTAAATAAACACGCATATACAAGGTGCAACCCCAAAAGCAGTCAAAAGGCTCACATGTGATGGTACCAAGAGCAATGTCTATGATATATATATATGATGAGTTTTGTCAACATGTATGCCAAGAGTAAAATTAATTATCGTGAGGTTTGCCGTTCCGTCTTGACTAAAGTCGTGCTCTAATGAGACAGCTTGTGTCTGAGACATGAGACGAGATCAGAAAGCAGGTCAGAGGTTGACGATTACGTAAGTACCCGTCTAATGACTGCTGTGTTATAAGTGTGTCTTTGACACTGAAGTGCACAGGAGATAAGATATCCATAACAAGTTGTGGACGGATCCTGATGAAAATTAATGGTGGAACAGGTGGTAAGTTTGACAAAGCACCGAAACATGAAATATAGAGATTTTGTAAGAGAAAGACCGGATAACCGACTACTAGGATTTAATAATATATTAATATTTCAGTTCACTTAAGCTGTCCACTTAAGTAGACCTGCTGTGATTCTTCACATATGATAGATGGGCCAAAAATTAATATAAGCACGAATCTCAAAAAGTTGGTGACGGATTCAGGACGAAACGTGTGGACACTGCGTGTGTGAACAAGGATAAATGATTCTATTTTGGGAGAAGACGATAGACACCTGATCAGATCTAGATATATTTGTAAAGTGATTCCTTCACATTGAAAGAGATTGGGCTATAAATAATTATAGCGGATTCTACAAAAAGTTGTGAACGGATTCGGATGAAAATTGGTGGACAGCTTGGGTGTGTAGACACGACTAATGTATTGAGATTTTGGTGAGATCCGAACATGATATGAATACGAGAATTATTAATATTGAAAGTGATCTTCACCATTGAGAGACGGGCCAAAAGATAATGATCGCATGATAATGTTCAAAAATGATTAGGAGACCGATATGTCTCGTGGAGAGCAAGGCATTACGTGGCGAGGTATTTCTACCACCGAGTGCCCTCTAGTTGTAATTGTGTTCGCTACTGTGCTGTCACTCAAAGGAGAAATTCATAACGAGGCATTCCTTTGTCATCCATTGGTCAAGCATAATCATGCTTAAAAATATCATATGGAAGCCATACAAGGAAAATCAACTCGAATTCGAGTTGGTATATTCATACCTCTCTCCTCGAATCATAGGATCAACAACAGCAGCAATATTAATCTTGGCTCGCTCCAATATCCAACGAGATCTGGAACCCACCGATTGAAAGGTAAATTCAGTACCAGTTTATATACGTTGTTGGCATTTTTAACGATGAGCTTCAAACCCTTACACAGAACAAAACTAAATCCAACAGACTATGAATTAACCCATTCCCATACACAACGGCCTCAACCAAACATCTCCTCACATTAAAATAGCCCTTCAGATGAATCTGTCGATGAGGGATCAAATCTCAGTCGTGGTGGTGAGCGGTCTTTCAAAATTAAAAATAATCAAGGATGAGGTCAGGACAACAGTCCAGTTTAGTTTTTGTTTTTTAAGAATGTAACACAGTAATTAAATGAGCAATCATCATAATACCGATAAGAACATATCTGAGATTGAGACCTAACCTGACTTTACTTAACATCGTGTACTGTGACTTAGCTCACTGATGTTGATGACTGGAGATGAATAAGGGGAAGTAAGAGTGTCCGTGGTTGGGTTACCACCGGGGCCCAGACACCCTTAATCCATCCTATATGTGTTGTAATACATTGGAATTATCATTGCACGACTGAGGTGTGTGTGTATGTGTATATACTATTGTCGGGCCAGGGGTCGGGTGAGAAAGAACCACGAGGTGGGGAAGCTATCTCGGCTCCCCCAGACTCCCCGGAATTGATAAGCCGTCGCAAACGGAATTCCGTGACGGGCGGGTCGCTTAACCCGACAGTGACGCCAATAACTCAACCACGTAACTAGGTCCTCCGTCTAGTTAATCCGGTTACCTAAAATAACCATGTGATCTAATTACCGGGAACACGCCCTCGGTACGCCTTGTCCGAACCGGATCACTCTATCCGGACCGGATCACTTTACCGATCCGATGCAGCCGAGCGACACTGCAAGGACGTACCGGCTAAAAGGAACAGATTGTTGGAAATAAAGTCCCGGCTAAGCTGGGATTCGGACCATGCTGGATCAATGGAAGAAAAGACAAAAATGAGCAGGGAACATTTCTAATAAATAATTTATTTACAATGGGCGAGGAAAGGTATGTGGTACGATCAAGAGATTTATTGGGTGTTGTATGTGCAGAGATAGGGAAGAGAGGTGGTGGTGCAGCAATAACAGCAACTTATAAAAGCGGACACAGCAGACCTAACCAAAAAATAATAATAACGATCTTCTGCAGGCTTACTTATATAGACAGGTGCCAGGACACACACGCACACACAGCAAGAACAGAAAACCGATGAAGAGGGATTGAGGCAAGACAGGAGAGGAGTTGAGGCTACGGTCTCTCGGTACCTTTGTAATAACTGATACGCGGTACCGAACCTAGCCACCAATCGTTAATGGTGGGGATGACTCCGTGGCGCTGTAACCCACAACTGACAGCTGGTGCGTCGCCCTCGCCTCGGGCAGCTCGCGTCGAGACGTGGGTGTGAAGGAGGCTGGAGTTGAGGAGGGTGGAGTTACACCGTGTGGGCAGAGAAGGAGGAGGAACCCAGTGATGGCAACAGAAGGCGGAGTTGAGGTCCAGCTTGGGCGGTAGGGCGCAGAGAGAAAGCGAACAGACCCGCTCCGACCTTTATAGGCCCCGTGTCGCGGGGTGGGGGGGAACCCCAAAACTCGGTGGACGATCCCCGAATCGGGCGCTCTGGCCCCGACCACCTGCACGGCCCGGCCGCAGATGGCCAGAATCTGCAACACTCCATTTCGGGAAAGATGACTTATGCCACAAAGATGTCCAATCTCCGACCTCTCGACATGATACAGTCGCCCACCAAGAACACCGAGCCATGATCGCTTGCAAGAACTCCCGGGCCATGCACTGATGACCGGCCGAGGGCAGCGTCGGTCTCCACGCCCGTCGGCGCCCCCGACCAACGCTGGCCCAATGCGCCGCTCTGTGTGCGCCAACGTGGCCCAAGCTGTACAACATGCCCCCGCCAGATCGCAGCTTCGCTGGCCATAGAAGCGAGAAGGTAAGATGTTATGGAAACCCATGCACAGATAGTAAGATGTGTCCATTCGTGGCGGCTCTGTATGATAACAAGTGTAGCGAATGGCGCACGGGTCTGCCTTTAAGCACGTTCCATACAGTGTGCGTGGATCTGCATTATGCACGTGGCCAGCAGTCGTGTTGCCCGATTCGCTATCGTGTGCGCGGGCCAAAACCCGATCAATATAATTAGTTCAGAAATGGGTTGAAAGGAACACGCCGCGTGCGCCTCCGCTATGAGTTCCGTGCCGCGTTGGGCGTTGTGCTGGGTGTGTTTCCTGTGTTGTGGAAAACACCATCGGGTGGAAATTACCGCTGCGAGTGCGTTTGGCAGGCTGTGTTTTGCACGAAAAGGGTTGTGGGTGTAGTGCCTGCTTGCGCTTTGCTGAGGACCTATCTCACAGCGCAGGGCGCACATGGCTCAGATTTACCTCGGGATAATCAGAAAAGAAGAGGAGAAATGAAATGAAGAAGAAATGATGTAAGCAAACCTAGCTATGAGATCATCAAATGCACACCCCCTGTTGTCCTGTTAGACAAAAGAAAAGGGACTATCTACCACGTAATATTAATGGAATAACTGTCTTGGGACCACTATCTCAGATGCATGCGTTTCCGAGAGAACCGCAACTATATATCATATATATATATATATGATATTATATATTTGTATATATGTTGTGTGTTCTTCCTTCTGGCTTAGGCTCCCGTTAGGGGTCCGCCACAGGCGGATCATCCTATTTACCGCATACTGATTTGGCCAGGATTTTACACGCGGATGACCCTTCCTGACGACAAACCGTGGTAGCCATCATACGAACAAACAGGGATACAGGATCGGGTTTCGCCATGATTCGGCCGCCCTACACCCTCTCACAGCACGGCCCAGCACAGAGCAACCGTCCTCAAGCGATCCTCCAACCCAAGCTCCGAGTACCGGATTACAGTCCAAGCCACTAACGCCCAGTAAAATATATATATATATATATATATTTATTTATTATACTATACATATAATATACATAATCATATCATATATATATACATATATCAAAATATACAATAATTATATTGTTACGGGCCGGGTGTCGGCCGCCAACCGACCGCTCTGAACGGAGCGACAAGACGAGTCGGCCCGACCGATCGCCTGGAATATAGACGCGCCGGATAACTCCGAGCCGACGGTACACTTGTCAAAGAACGAAATAACGCCAATGGGCAAGATCACGTGGGGTAGGGTCGATTGCCAATTTCAATGTACCTAAAAACTCCACAATCCAAAACCTCACCCCAAACCACCCCCCCAATTCCAACCCAACCGTGATCATACCGGGTATCCCCGACGAACTCCGTATGGAAAACGGAGCGAGCTGTCCGTGCCGCGATTCCGATCGGACCTAATTGCGAGAACGTCGGTCCAAAGTCCCCCTTTTAGGCAAACCAACGGCTTCTAACTCCCAACCAACAACGAAATGCTCAGTCAATGAAAGAATCGACGAGACGAGCTGAAACCATTTAACATTGGGGTATTATTAATATAATGGGGACTAGGAAACACGTAAGAGCAGAATATACCGATTTTTTACGAAATGCGATGCAAACATTTACAGCACACAAAGGCACTTAACAATTCTCTACTTATTAGAACGGGCCACGGACACACGTACGCAACTACAACACACCCAAGAAATGTGGCTGAGCCTTTATATAAACGAGCTCCAGCTCAGAGGACAGGTGAAGCTTGAAACCAGAGCCTATCTACGAACCTCCTCACCTCGTGTGGTCTTCAAGTGTTCGGACCCGGGCTCCAGCGAGAGCGAGCTGGATCAAACGCCAGGTGAGCCGCGATCCACTCCGACGCGAATCCTCCGCCGCTTATCAACATGCTGGCGAGTACGAGGCCGATCCTTCCCGTCCATAGCGCCGATCCTTCCGTCGTATGCGCCGATCCTTCCGTCGATGCGCCGTCTTCCTCCAAGGAACCACCCATCAAAGAGGTGATGAGTCGCACCAAGCGAGAACCAAACGGAGAACAAAGAGCTCCATGAACAAAAAAAGAAGAACACCATTCGCAGCTCGAGCCGACAACCGGCTCGAACTTTCTTCCAAAACAAAGCAGCTCTCCAAAGAAGTCTACCTGACCAAGCAAAGACCGAAGGCCCACTGAACCACCAAAGCAAAAGCCTCCAAAAGCCTCCTCCCGAGCCAGGCCGCAGCGAAGCCACTGAGCCAGCTGAACAAAAGCTTCGAAGTGCCTCAACCCTAACCAAGCCAAACAGGACCCGAAGGCCTACGACTACTCTCTGCCGAAGCAAAAAGCTTACTCCGAAAACACGACAAAAGAAAGGATCTCCTTATCCTTCTCGCCCTTCCCCCAGCGCCGCGTGATTCATGCCCTCGTGATCCATCCCTGCCTCAACCACGGTTGGGAGGAGATAGAGTTGATATGTCATGAATCACGGGACGAAAGGGCTCTTCTTCCTCTTCGCAGAAGAGGGGGGAGGACGTCTCCATTGTGTTGGGATCGCTCTTTAACTATTAAATTAATCCGCAGCGCATCTAATCGATTTCTAAACATTTAAACATGGAAGTGAAGCTAATTCAGGAACAACGCATATCGACAGAGCTGACTAAGGAATCCTGTATGTTGTTGTGCAATCGAATTCCAAAATTCGTCCAAATATATAATAATTATTCACTATACTATATATATACATATAATATACTATATACATTATAATTGATATAAATATATATAATTTATATACATAATATATAGTACCTATTATTAGCAGTGTATGCGTTCTGGAAACGCACTTCCCTCCAAGAATAATCGCATCATACAAGTGGTCGCACGACAAGCTATTTCATAATATACGATACAGTTAGACCATTTACCCTCAGTCTAAATGGGTCAAACGGACAAAGTGCATGTGTGAATTCTCAATGTGTCTGGTAATCATCTATATACTCTTCATTCCTACTCTTTTCACTTGTTTCCTGAAATAAATCAAAGCAGGCACAACACTCAGACGGCCGCCTGTGAAAACCACAGCGACAACTCCACCACCAGACTGCACGGGATGCATGCAGCACAGCGATAACTTCCACCCACTGTTCAGGAAGCTAGAAGCCTCAACCACACGACGGCGCCGCTGCGAGGATGTGGTGTCGAAGGGAATAGTAGAAGCAAACAATAAATGCCAACACCGTACAGGACGCACGCAGTACGTTCTTTTCAACCCATTTCTGTATCTAACAATTATATCCAATCCTTTCCTTCAATCGATGACACAGAGGGGGGAAGTTGTCCAGGGGGCGACTTATCCTGTTACACCGGCACCATGCACACTACCGCCTGTGAAGATCACGACTGCAAAAGACAACCGCACAATGGCGGACCCGTGCGCAGCCCCGTGATAATTTATCATCGTACAGTACGGGGCACGAATAGCGCACCTCTTCATCAGGTCTGCGTGCTGATTACAATGGCATCTTACCATCACATTGTACGTGACGTGCATGGTGCACATCTTTGTTCGGGTCTGCGCGCTGGTTCATGACTGCGTCTTCCCGTCGATTCTTTGCTCACCACCACAGCCACCAATATCTCCCGCGGACGGAAGACATCTTCTCGCACCTCCTCGTGGACGCAGCTGCCACAAAGTAGAGGCATGCTGTACGGCCCGGATCGCCCGGGCCTCATGGCGTACGGACGAAGCAAGCACATTGATCAGCACCAACCACAGCACGCTGGTGGTGCCCGAGCGGCCATGCGGGACTGGCGGGGCTCTCGGCCAGTGGCCGGAGCATGGTCCGGGAGTTCTTTGCGGGGCGATTCATATCGCGGGGTTCGGAGCGAGATGATTCCACAGCTTGGCGAGGTGTCACCAGATGCACCAGTAAGACTGCTTCCAGCCATGATGGACGGGTCGTGCTGTGGCCGGGGCCCGATGGGAGCGTCCGATTTGGGTGACGACACATCGTTATGGGGCGGCGCCCCACTCTGCACCGCAGGGGCTATAAATTACGGATCGCGAAGCCGTCCAGAGTTGTCAGAGTCATCAGAGTAGTCAAAGTCGTCATGGTGGTCATCCTCAGCTTCCTTGCCTGGATGTGGATCGGTCTCTGTGTGCGTGTGCTGCACGCCGCCTTTTTCTTCTTCACACACTCACCGCTGGCTCCACCAAAATTTCGTCCCTCACGCCTGACAGTCGCGGCATTCTCTGGATCGGCACAGACACTTCACCGTAGCCAAGCAGGAGACGACACGCCAACTATCAAGGAGGGATCGTTCAGTGGAGCATCTCCCCCAAAACATACTGGGTGGCACGGTCGGTCAATTGTGCAGGTTGTTACAGAGACTGTTAACCTCAGCTCCTCTCTTTTTGTTTCCTTTTTGCTCAATTCCTCTTCATTGGTTGTGTGTGTGTGTGTGTGTGTGTGTGTTATGTGTGTGTGTGTGGTGTGTGTGTGTGGTGTGTGTGTGTCTATGGCCACTGTCCTCACTTTAATTTAAGAGTGTAGAAGAATTACATCGGGATAGGTCTGCTCTGTGTCTGCTTTTGTAAGTTGCTTGTTTTATTGTCGCACCACACATTTCTTCCTCTCCCTGCTTTACACACAACAATAAACTCTATTAATTGTGCCACATGCTTTTCCTCGCATGCCTGTAAATAAACGATTGTGAAGAAATGTTCCCAGCTCGTTTTTGTCTTTTCTTTCATTGATCCAGCATGGTCCGTATCCTATCCTATCCTATCCGGGATTTTATTCCCAACGATCCATTCTTTTAGCCGGTACATCCTTGGCAGTGTTGCTCGGCTGCATCTGACCCAGTAAGGTGACCCGTTTCGGACAAGGCGTACCGAGGGCGTGTCCACCGGTAATTAGGTCACATGATTATAATTAGGTAACTGATTTAGAAGGAGGACCCCAGGTCACGTGGTTGAGTTACTGGTGTTAACGGTCGGTTAGCGACCCGCCACGTCACAGAGTTATCCGTATGCGACGGTCTGCGATTCCGGGGAGTGAGGTGGGAACCCGAGATATAGCTTCCACCCTGGTCTTCTCACCCAGACCCCTGGCTGCAACAATATATATGTTATATATATGTATATATATATATATATATAATATATATTATAATATATATATAATATATATATATATATATATATTTATTCCTGGTGTTGGCGTAGTGGTTAGGGTAGCGGCTTGGGATCCAAAAGGTCCTGAGTTCAAGCCCCGTTGCCGCTTGAATTAATACACACCAGGAGGTTGACTCGCCTGTCATCCTTCCGAGGTCGGCGAAGTGAGTACCAGTGTACTGGGCCCGGTGTATGCCCCGGTTAGAATAGGTGTACCATATCCCTGTGCCGTAAGAGGCGACCAGGTTGCGTCAGGAAGGTATCCGGCGTAAAACCTGTGCCAAATCATTATGTGGATCATAACGGATGATCCGCTGTGGCGACCCCTAACGGAAGCAGCCGAAAGAAGAAGAAGATATATATATATATATATATATATATATATATATATATATATATATATATATATATCATATTGTTATGAATCTGGAAACATGTGCACTCAAATTCAGGTCCAAAGTTAGTCATGCCGGTAAGTACGTGTGTAGTCAGGACCCCGTCCTTTTGTTTAGCGGAGGATTAAATGTGTGCGTTGTGACGTTGTTTAGTTAGGTTTTACATCCAACGAACCCTCAACAAGCCATCTAACAACCAACAACCATCCCATCTGCATGACCCAACCTGCCCATCACGCGCCATCACCACCCGTTGGCTACTCGTACCTTGACTTGCGAGAGGGGGGGGGCTCTGGTTCCAGTCCTCGGCTCGTAGTTCTTGTATGGCTTTTTTCAGCGTTGACCCTGTTACTCTTCGCGAGCGAAGCCACGTGGAGAATATGGGTCTCCGAACAGAGGCCACGGCTCCGCCCCGGTAAGGTGCGGCCATAGGCCAATGAGGGACGGAGAGTGAGATGATTCTCGCCAAGGCCCCCTCCCGTATGGGAGGAGATATATATCCCCGAGCAGACTCGTTTTGTTGGTTGTCGTTGGCGTTGGCGCTGGGAGATCTCGAGTACTTGAGTGGTGACAAGTTGGTTGACGGTGGTTGGGCTGGAGAGTGAGTGAACCAGCCTGTTTGTGGAGCCTTGGTGGGTCTCGTCCGCGACCCTGATCTCCGCCCTGGAGCTCCGATTGCTCCACGCGGCTGCTGCACAAGCCACGTGTCCCACACGTGCGGCTGGGACCTTCGACGACCCACAGGTGTCCATCCGAACTCTGACACCCAGCTCGTCTCTCTCATCGGCTGGAGGGTCCAATAAAAACTCCGGGGTTTCTTTTCTTTTTGTGTGTGTTGTGACTGCATGTGGGCCCGTCTATAAGTAGAATTAAGTAAGTGCTTTCAATCATTGTAAATTCCTACTCCGAATATTCGCTTCAAGTCTTGCTCCTTTGTCTTTTATTGTAAATAAATTATTAGAATTGTTCCCAGCTTGTTTCCGTCCTTTCTTTATTTGGTCTAGCATGGTCCGGGTCTGAGTTCAGACAGGGTTTCATCCCCGATAATACGTTAATCCTAGCCGGCACGGCTTTGGTAGTTTCCGCTCGGCTGCAACCGAACCGAGTTGGTAGTCGGTAGTTGGAACTCTACTGCAGTCGGTAGGGTGACCCGGTTCGAGAAAGACGTGCCGAGGGCGTGAATCCCCGGTAGCCAAGACTGCGTGGTTATTTAGGTACATTTGGATCGAGACAATTAACCCTACGCCACGTGGTCGAGATATTGGCGTTTCACGGTCGATTAATCGACCGCCGGCTTCGGAGCTATCCGGAGTGACAGCCTATAATTCCGGGGAGTCTGGTGGGAGATGGCGTAAACTTCCCCACCGAGCAGTCGTTCTCGCCACCGACCCCCGCCCACAACAATATATATGTATATTATATATGTATATATACATATATATGTATATATATAATGTATGTGTATATATATATATGTATATGTATATATATATATACTATGTGTATATGTATATACGTGTGTATATGTATATATATTATATATATATATATATATATATATTATATTATATATATATATATATATATATATATACGTGTGTATATGATATATATGTATGTGTATATATATATACCGTGTGTATATGTATATATATATATGTATGTTGTATATATATTACATGTGTATATGTATATATATATACTATATATATATGTATATATACGTAGTGTATATGTATATATATATACGTGTGTATATGTATATATGTATATATTATAATATGTATATGTATATATATGTATTATATATATGTATATATATATATGTATATGTATAATGTATATGTATATGTATATATATATAGTAATATATATAGTATATATTATATATATATATATATATATATATATATATATATATATATATATATATATATATATATATATATATATATGAGTATATATATATATATGATATATCCGAATTGAACCCCCTAACTTGACAAGGCAGCAGGGCACAAATGGAGTCCCATCACAGCGCTTGCTGCACGACCTGACAGCAACAAGTGTCACCTGCCACACGAGCACATTGTCTCTGCCCCGCTGATCAACAGTCAAGAGGTTTGCAGCCAGGAAAATTTAATACAACCAAAGACGCACACTGACCCGATGACATGATGAAATGAGGCCACAACAAGGGCGAAATGTAGATCACAATCTCTGCTTTTATCTATTCATGACCATGGGCTTTAATCTCAATCTGCAAAAGATTGAGTACCATATGGATGCCTCCTAGTTTGGAAGTGATGTGTTGGTATAATTTGTGTGCAGGACGTCAGCGTTGTCATAGTCAGTGCGCTTCTTTGGTTGTAGATATATATGCATATATCTCCTATATATACATACATATCGTAATTATATGACAAACCCAAAATTTTTATGAGTACAGTTAAGTAATTAAAACAAATCATAATACGAGGTACATGTTGGGATAAATGCCTGATGTTTACTTTGGATAAACTCTACCAAGATAAACACAGCCAAGTAAATAAATACTGCAGATATATATACTTATGACTCCAATGATGATACATATGTATACAAGGAAATGCATATATTATATGGTTAAATTTATTATACAATATAATATAGCAGAGTATTATAGTTTCTGTTTTGTATACAAGCATTCCAGTTACGAAAATACAAAACACAGCGCAGCTCAGTGACATGTGAGCCAAGAGACGAGATTAAATATTGACACAGCCATTGTGCCAGTATAATGACCCATAAGAACGCTGTCCTCACTTTTCCCTCCACTATTGTGCCAATGACATAGCGTGCGTGCCAATGTGCGATGGTGCGCCCGTACAAGATGTATGAACATCGCTTGGGTGCTACGATGCTGGCTGGTGCTCTTCTGCTCCTCTGCTTCTCTATGACTAAAACCTTGTCCATGTCAACATCTTTGTGCCAAAATTGCAACTGTCATGCCATGCGTGTGCGTTGCGAATCAAAGGGCATTAAGAGGCTGTATCAGCTTAATGTTGGTCTCCAAGATGGCTACCGCGTGTTTCTACAGCGCAACGATATTTCGGTGCTCGGCCTGAAAGATCTGGACGGGTTCAGAGGTGCATCTCTGCTCAACCTGGCACAAAATAAGTTGCGGAATGTGGAGGATGGAGCATTCCGGGAACTTGCTTTGCTGAAGAAGCTCCACTTGAACAACAATCTTTTGAGTGTCATCACAGATGGTACTTTTCATGGACTCTACAGCTTGGAATATCTACAACTGAACCAAAACTTGTTAAGGAGTATTAGCTCGAAAGCTTTCAGTTCCCTCACCAAACTCAATACGCTGCATCTGGAGGACAACCAGCTCTCTTCCTTGCCATCTGGAGTCTTTGGATCTCTGACTTTGACTACTTTAGATTTGAGTAGAAACAATTTTGTGATCCCACAACTGAATGATCTACTCGGGCATCTGGATCTTCGAGTGACGGAGGTGAAGCTCGACGAAAACCCCTGGGATTGTTCATGCAAGGCGTTGCCTACAAAGCTTTGGCTAGACAATTTGCCATATGCTCCTGTGCACAAACTGAGTCTCATGTGCATCTCTCCTGAAAATCTGAAACAAAGTAAGTTGCAAGATATCCCAGCTGAAACGTTGTGTTCCTTGCGTAATCCAGCCGGAATCCAAGTGAAAACCTCATTGGTGTTACCAACACAAGAACTCCTTATAGATGACAAAAAACAAAATCAAGATATTTGCCCGAAAGGATGCAGTTGCCATGTGGACGTGGACAAACAAATCGAAGTGTGGTGTCAGAATGAAGATATCAGAGAGATCATATCACTTATTCCCAGATCTTCTGCCTTCAAGAAACTGTTCCTCGCCAACAACCTCATCCGCTCTGTAAACACAGGTGATTTCACAGGTTTGGAAAACCTGCGGTTCCTACATCTAGCTGAAAACAGAATCTTCCTTGTCCAAGATGGAGCTTTTGGCACATTAAGTAACTTACGCTACCTGAACCTCAATGGAAATTACATCAATAGTCTTTCACCACTAATGTTTCAAGGTCTGCAAAGTCTTCGCAACCTTTACCTTGAGGGGAACGGTTTGGACCGGATTGAACCTGGCTCCTTCTCTCACTTGTCCTCTCTGCAAGTGCTACATCTTGCTCGTAATCTGCTACACACCTTGCCTGCAGGAGCGTTGCAAGGTACTGCGGAGCTTCTGCATCTTGACCTTGCCGGAAACCGTCTTTCAAATCTTCCTGTGGAGGTTCTGGCATCAATTTCTCATGCTAACGGAAATTTAGAGTTGCAGAAGAATACATGGGAATGTGACTGCGGGAATGCAGAGATGCTTGCCAAGCTCCAAGCACGAGTCCATGCTGGTCTGTTGCTGGACAACGCCACCTGCACCTCACCTTCTAACCTCATTGGTAAATCTCTGCTCTTGGTGAGAATGCAAGATTCCGAGTGCATTGGTGGGCGATCCCCAGACAACTTTGCATCACCTGTGCCAAAGTACACAACCCCAAATACTGAACCTTCAGATAATGATACCTCTGTGACGATGGCTGTTTTTATTATGTGCCTCCTTGGGTCTGTCTTCGTCACAGGAATAATTGTCATCACCACTGTATTCCTTATGTTTAGGAAATGTGGCAGTCGTAACCAATGGAAAAATGGAGGTCCAAGTAAGAAAAACACTGATAAGTCAGCTGCTCAGCCCATGCAGCGACCCAATATCAAAGGTAACTCGGACATGGCAAATCCTTCTTCCCAACTTGGCGGTCAAATTAATGTCAACCCTATTTACAAACCCCTCGTTGGAAAATGCTTAGATGCTTTGGATGATGAGTTACCATCTCAGACAGGGCGCATGTACCCAAGTCTAAGGAAAAACCAGCACGTAGCACAAACGTTGCCATCAAACTGCAAGTTGCCAATGCAAGAGCCACCGGCAGGGATCATCTTTACAGACAACGGCCTGCGCTTCAAGAATGCTGTGTGAGGATCCAACTTTTGTTTTTTTCTTTAATCCTGGAAAATTCCTTCAACATCCTGATGTGGTCAGAGCATCTTTTCCTCTTCTTGTGCTCCCTTTTCCCTCTTTCATTTACTATACGCACAACAATGTCAACGCATGCCCATGCTCTTCACAGAGCATTGGGGGGCACCCATGACACTTGTGAACATTTCCATGGTGGAGAACCCCGATCCTGGACAGGTCACCGCTCAACCGCAGCCTGTGGAAATTTCTGATGAGTAGATAAAGGAATCGAACCCACACCAGTGAGGGCAATGCGACAAAGTTTTAAACACTCAAGTAATCGATTTGTGCACCCTACCCACACCCCTCTGCAAGTTGTCTTTCTTTCTCCAAAATTTACTTTCCAACTTCTCTCTCCAAACTTCCTTCACACACACAACACACACACACAACACACACACACAACACACACACAACACACACACAACACACACACACACACCACACACACACACACCACAACCACACACTTCCAATCCCACCATTGTCAAGATTATTGAAATGATTTATCTCACTTATTGTTTGACTTGTATAATTATATTCTAACCCAAAAGTATATAAATTATGCTTTGTCTTCCGGCTTGATTTTCCACTCAATTGATTTTTTGCCACAAAGTTATATAACAGTCTGCATGTCATTAAGCACTTTTAAAATAAGTAATTACTCTCACCACGTGTCTATTTTCACATTTATTACAACAGTGGTTTTGTTGTCTCTTTTGCATATATATTTTAACATTATAATCAATCCTGAAATAAATGCTTTATGCTCAGCAACGTCTTCGAATGATCATTTAATCTTTTTAAAAATGTAAATGATGCAATGTTTTTGGGTTTGCTGTTTTATTATATGATGTAATTAATACACTGAATTCCATGAAAATACGAGTTACACAATAGAACATCATGTAATGTGTTTTCAACAGTCATAAACATGCTTAGTAAAGTTGCCGCCCATTGTCAGGTGAGAGCTCATCTTGCAATGGGTAATTACTAAACTAAGACACCAAATTAAATTACATGGTCAGGCCTAATAAACTACAAAACTCTGCAAGTTACAGCCTTTGTCATGCACTACATTTGCTGTCAGGATGGCCGAGAGGTACGCCCGATTGCCTCTAAGCTATCTAGTCTGGGTTTGAATCCCGACCTCGTTGAAACCGTCATCCAGGTGTTTCACAGACAGAGTGATTCATCAATGTGTGTACTTTCCCTCAAATAGATGTTAAACTGGGTGTCTTATCTGCCGGCATTCACTGGTGGACGTTAAAGATCCAATGGTGTCCTTCGCGAAGAGTTGGCGAGCTAGCGCCGGCACCATGGCCAAGTTCCAAATTCCTGCCCTAACAACTGCTGGGAAGACAATGGCAAACCACACAGTATAACTCTTTCTCAGGAAGCTGCTTCAGTGGCACCAACACTCTGTGAAGAGTATGGTACATCAGAGAGAGAGGGAGTACAGTACAGAGTAATGAGTAAGGTAGCTCAGTTATATCAGGCTCTACCAACTACAAGGATGATGGTAGTGAAACTTTGTTTCCCCACTTGGCACATATATTATTATGTTCCATATGATCCGCTGGATGATGGTGATGCAGATATGCCTCTCGTTCAGTCCATGTGGAGTAGAACCAAAGTGGTGGCCAATTGTGTATGTATTCTATGTGGACAACAATAAATTCACTCTTCATAAGGAGTCGTGGGAGAGGGTGTGGAGGTTATATTATTATATCAGCCAAATTTCCCAAAATTAAACTTGCTACTTGCAAAGTTGCAGCACAGTTCGATAGTGGTATAGTTCTTCTACTCCTCCTCCTCCTCCTCCTCCTCCTCCTCTTTTTCTTTCTCTCTTCCCTTATAAGGGTGAGGCCAAGCACATATCATGGCCAATTATGGACAACTGGTGAGAGGTTTATATCAGGTTGTGACATTGTAGATAATATCAAAATTCCCGGTGCAAGGTAATAAAGTGGCACACCTGCAACATTGAGAAAGTGAACATAAATGCCATGGAAGACTGTTACATATGATTTCGAGATCTTGATGAATAACTCTATATTAGTACTGGGAATTTTTAAACAAAATTGTACTCTCTTTTGGCTTTCTTTAAACATTGTAAAAGTGTAAGTTTCATTAGACCCGATTTTCTTAAGCTATCTTTAAATAGGAAGTGAGGTGGCTGAATGTGGACATAGTCTGTGCAAAGCCAATCTCCATGGCAACGTGACATTATTCTTCCTGGTAGAATCCATTGCTGCGTAGGAAGTGCACGGTGTCCTTCTCCCCACGCTCGTAAATCTGCTCCATGACACATTGAGGCGGTGGAAGGACAGCGAGTGCTGCTCGGATTGCATTGCCCACACTCACCTAAGAAAGGGAGAGAGAATCGACAGTGGTTTTCCAGCGATCAAAGGCTTATTGAGCAGCTTGTACTATTGTACCCGTATCATGAGGACAATGACAACAAACCACAATGCAGAAAATGGGATTCCAATGTGTACAATTTGTGACTAACCTGGAAGTTTTCTCGTGAGATACGTGCGTAGATCGCTCGAAGGTCTGCTTCACGTGGGCTCACATCATGGTCACCACTAAATGGAGAGATTGTGATTGTGCGTCCCCCAGGAAGCAATGGCAAGTTATTACTCAAACCCCCATCCAGCCACAACTGCAAGCCACATCACAACAACATTGCAACAACCTGAAGGTAACTTAGTTAATTTCAGGGAACAATTGTTTATTACATATGCAACTAGGGAGTTCATAGAACACGTTACCTCATGCAGTGTTGAAGTATCTGCTTCAATTTAAATAAAATAATTATTTTAAAGATCACAAGTTTAGTGCTATTGAGGCAGTCTTATCCATCACCCTAATACACCACCCTTTTTAACATGTCCAAGTACTGCTAAACGGAAGGATTTTGAAAGTTCAAAGGTGATTTGTGTTCTACAGTGTTCAAGTATATAATTAAATTCAAATAAAATAAAGATTGTAAAAGTCGTATAAATAAATTAATTCCAGAATTCACTGCCATTGAAGCAGTGTCGATTACACCACTTTATCTAACATGTCACATTAGTTCTTCATGCCTGTTGTTTGTGTCGTTTATGACGTCTTTAAAAGCAGTAAGTTTCCTGTTTGGAATGATTTTCAATTTTGTTTGACCACCAGGCAGGCAGACAGAGTAAGAAAAATCTCACTCTTCTCTGTGCATGTGTGATCGAGCCAAATTCAGAAACAAAAGTAATGTAAAATGGCAGGTTTGTTTTCCAACTCATGTTCAAAATATAACAAGTTAAATTTTAAAAAGATTCGTTCTTGTCACATACCCAACCTGTCCATCAAGTTTTGTCTGAATCCGTCCATAACTTTTTGAGATATCGTTTTTGACCCTATCTCTTGATGGTGAAGAATCACTTTTTTAAAAATTTCAGATCCGGATCTTCACCAAAATCGAATCAATTCGTTCTTGTCACACACCCAACCTGTCCTGCAAGTTTCATCTAAATCCGTCCATAAAGCTTTTTGAGATATCGTGCTCACCGACAGCCAAACAAACGAGAAAGATGTCGTGCAGAGCACGATACTTGCGAAATCCAAATAAACAATAGTTGCCATGGAAACAGCAATTTAGTAATTTCGAAAATTTGAACTATCAAGTGTTTTACATGTTGGAATGTTGTGCATAACAAATTTGGTTGATACATTTTCTAATTGCCACCGAATAGGTGTTTTACATGTTTTGGATGGCACTGACCTTTACCTTTGAATAATCTTGACCAGATTTTATACACATACAAGTATACTGTACATACATACAAATACGCTGTGTAAGTTTCATTCTGATATCTTGTAAAATTCCTGAGGTTTGGAAATAATAGAATCACAAACAAAATGCCATTTGATTATAATAGGCGTGAATTGTTGCCATTGACACCATTTCCTTTTTTGCAACGCGGGACTCTTCTCTTTGCAATGTGAGATGTTTTCGATACCACATGGGACTTTTCTATGCTACCAAGGAAGATGAGCAGAACCTGAAAAAAAAAAGAAATTAATTGTATTTTGTGCCCTCTCTTTTTTTTTCTTTTTTTTTGTATACCTTGTCGAGGCTCGTGTGAGAGCTAACACACAACGCACATCAAGGGGGGGGGGCATGAGACAAGAGGGGAGGGAGTGGGAGGACAAAACAGTGGGAACAGAGACATTAGGAGATCTGTGGAAGGGAGAGGGATGGGATGGGGAACATGGGGAATAGAAGATGGACATTACAGGGACTTTCAGGAAGGAAGCAGGGAATTTGAAGGAGGTGGGCTTGGGTGGATTATCGGGGATAGAAAAGATCGAGGATTTGGATGGGGATGATAAGAGTGGTGGTGAACAGCTGTTTTGAAGGCCTGGAGGGAAGAATGTGAATGAAATATAGTGAGGAGTTTATTCAAAGGTGGGAAAAAAGAGGAACGAAAGAGTGAAGGTGAGCAACGATTCGTGATTTTGGTAGTTTTACCAGAAGGGGTTGTTAGCACCTTGAGCGCCCTGCGGAAATGTGGTGGGGACAAATCGCAGAGAAGACGGGGGGGGGGGGGCGAGGCTGGAGAGGAGACGTAGAAGACAGAAAGACCACTGACCAACCTGCGGTGATTGAGTGAGAGGCCCAAAGACTCAGCCTCTTTGCGGGAGATGCCAATGATCCGAAATGCCTGGTTTCTACAGCGTGAAGCCGAGAAAGGTGGGAGGCAGGAGCACCAGCCCAGAGGGGAGAGCAGTACTCCATTAGGCTGCGGACAAAAGCTTTGTAAGTGGTCAGGAGCTCAGGTGGGCCGAGGAAGGACTTTGCACGACGGAGGATTCCTATCGGCGACGGCTTTGGAGGCGAGTTTGAAATGTGGCTTTCCCAGGAACGGTCATGGCAGATAGTGAGACCCAGTAGCTTGAAAGAAAGGACTTCTTCCAGAGGATTGTTGAGAAAGTGGATGGGGGGGGGGTACTTGGTACTGAGGCGATTTACCAATGGTACTTTACTTGGTACTGAGGCGATTTACCAATGAGGGTGGTTGGGGGGGGGGGCTTTTAATATGGCTGGTAACCCTCAAGTGTTACTTTAGAAGGTCCTCAAACAGAAGATCCAATGGGTTGATAAGGTCTCGGGGTCTAAAGGTTATAATGGGTCTATCGGGTCGACAGGGTCTTCATGGTTATTTGGGTTATAAAGGGTCTAAAGGATCTTTTTTTTTGTATACATAGTCGAGGCTCAATACACTGAATGGATAAGGATGTAACAGGCAAAAATGGGATGCAAAACATGCAAATGGAGCAGTAGAGAAAGTGGGGAAACACCAACAGCAGATTTGAAGGCCAAGATAGAGGGAGACATGGATAAACAATGGGTGTGGGGAGGAATGGGGGCAGAAGAGAATGCATGGGGTGGACAAAATTGATACAGAAGGAAACTCTCAAGGGAAGACTGAAAATTTGGAAGAAGAAGGGATTTGGGTGGGGTTAACGAGGATAGAAAAGATCATGGATTTGGATTTGGGACAATCTGAGATTGTGGTGAACAACTGTCTTGAAGATCTGGAGGGAAGAATGAGATTGAAGAGAATGTGGAAGTTGATTCCACAGGTGGGATAATAGAGAAACAAATGAGTGGAGATGAGCAGTGATGCTGCATTTAGGTAGTTTCGCCAGAAGGGGGTTGATGGTGGACCGAGTGAGCCTTGCAGAAACCTGGAAGG
>CM068957.1:71259974-71271801 GCA_035128595.1 Eptatretus atami | reverse complement strand
TTTACCCCATTTCAACCGGTTAACCGCAGCCTGTGTTTCCACAAGCGAAGGTGAACCACAGTTGATTGGAGGGTCAGCAACAGGGATGGTAACACGCCTGACTTCCAACTCGACAGCTGGTGGATCAGCCTGGTACAACCGCTCAAAGTAACCGGCCCAGCGGTCCTTCACTTCGGACTCCTCTGTCAGAGCCTAACACCACCCTCTGCGTAACTGCAGTACACCGAGGATGGGCTTGGATGAAGCAATGCGCGAATTTCCTGGTAAGCAGGACGAGAATCACTTGACCACAGGTGATGCTCTACCCCTCACAGATTCCTCGCACATAGGCCTCCCTTGTCACCCTTCCGCGACGTAAAGTTTACGCCTCAGCTCCCTGAACAGCTCAGCTCTGATATTCAGCCTAGCCTGTGACTCTGGTCAATTGTATCCAGTGTCCCTTGAGAGACAAAATTCTTCTTTGCCCTAATGTGAGTTCCAAGGCATCCACAGCAAACATCAAGGACGGTGGCTTGAGGTACTCACAACTCTTCAGGACCTCCAAAGCACCCAGACCCCAAAATCTCCACTCACCTGTTCGCAAACTCCTCAGCTACCCTCTCATCCTTGAGCTTGCCAACATCCAGCCTAGGGTGGGATGGTACCATTCTCCTGGATTTAAGGTGCAACTTCAGAGTTCCTCCAAAGCCGGTGGTCAGTATTGAGGAACTGAGCACTCCGGTAGACATCCTGAGTTCTGGATCCATCCTCCAGCGACATCAACGAGGACGTAGTCAATCTCCTTTGCCACACCGCCAGCGTTGGAATAACAAGTCCAGCGATGAGCTTGTGGGCGCTGAAACCATGAACCAGCCACCTAAGTCCATGACTTCTTGCAAAGTCAAGGAATTAGTGCTATTCTGGTTATAGTTCCTGACCCATGGGGACCAACACACGTCTCATAACCATCCCTATCAGTTCCAGTCAATGCATTGAATCCCCAAGACTAGAAGTGTTTGTCGTCTGGGCACTGATCAACACAACGACTCGAGGCGAGCAGAGAATGCATCCTTCACAGTGCGATCACTCGCCTCAGATCGGAGCATAAACGAGGGAAATGACACATAAGGAATGACGAATCCTTAGTCTCATAATACGCTCATTGACGGTGTTACTCAATTATCATTGGAGTCAGCTTAATATTGGACACAGCTACAGAACTCCTTGGGAATGGTAACCATCAGAGCGACCAGACATAGTAGGATGAATACCACCCACCATGATCTCGCCCCAATTGGTTTCCGAAACTCAGAGAGTGCTGCAATACGATGTCCAAACGCTTGAGCTCAGATGACTAACAGAGACAGGTGATCATCCTCTCTTAGGGATAGGACATTCCAGGCACCCACCCGAAGGACCGCTCAGGTTAACCCACGAGACCGCCGTCTGGTGGACGACCAGTCGCACACTCCGACACACTCTCCCGCAATCTGACCAGGATGTTACCCATGGCTTTCCCTCCTTTCATAAGATTCTTCCCCATCCCATGATCTTTATCTCCCTTTGTCCAATCTGGGAATTTGGAAATTGGCATCCCTCACATCATGTCCCATATATTCATCCCCATCCCACACCACCTCCCACTCAAAGCTTCATGTCCCACTTTCTGCATCCCTCACTGCAAAAAATGTTATGTATGAAATTCAAGAGAACTCGGTAGTTTGACAATAGCAATAGTACAAATTCTACAGAATATTTTTACAATGTCCTCCCCCACCACACAATGGTTCCATCTCACCCAGCTACATCAATGCTTCTCTCACTCACCAGTAAACCTTCCCCTGCATCCACCACTAAATCATCCCTTCACCCTGATTCTCATACATACTGCCTCACCTCACCCTGCACCCTCCCCTGTCCCATTGTGTGGACCTCAACATCTGAGGTGTCCGCTTCAAACTAACAGATCCCCCAAGCCAGGCCGCGGTCGATAAACTGGACATCATCTGTTTAAAAAATCCGTTGCTCCACAGGACATCTGTGACTCATTTTGTGTCTCTCCCTGGCTATTGTTTCTTCCAATTTGGAAAGTCTGAACCCACCCAGCAGCAAGCTGCACTTTAACTCAATAACTCAATTTCTCACGGCCTTGTACTATCTTACACTCTGAACCCAGGAGTACCTTGTTGTGACTTCTTCTGCTTCCAACAATGATGACTCATCTACATTTCTCAGGCATGGAAAAACTTTTAACCACTCAGCCAACTCTCTCTCTCTTCCTCATATGTGGTGATTTCAATTTACCATGAAATTGGCTGGATGTTGGTACCCTCTATCATCAGCCATGGTATTCAGCAATAAGGACGTCTGTGACTCCGATGGGACTGATTCAATCTGTGACATTCCAACCCAGATTTCTCCGCGAATGGCAAATCCTCCCTTCTGGTGCTTAGTGATGGCAAACTTCCCTGAAAATGTCTCTGCTCTTCCCCGCTAATGTTCATCTGATCATATGCTGTGAAAGTCAATATCTCTTGCTATTCCCAGAGTGCCTCTGAAACCAGCGAGTCTGGCAGTTCACTCAGGCAAACTTGGCAGGACATCAAGCAGCCATCTCACTTCAGGACTAGTCTACCTTATAATCTGCTGTCCCTGATTTGAACAAAGCTGGAAATTCTTCCCTTCCTGACAAAGCCTGGGAATAGAAATCTGCTCTCTCTTACATACAGATCCTCCCATCTCGTCTTCAGTTAATCTTCCCTTCTTCCTGCGATAGTACACTGAATCCTGTGGTGAAGCCGTTGCTCTGAAATAACTTTCCTTCTGTAAAGCAAACCCACGAAGCAATCTCCGATCATTCCACAAAGCCCGCAACAAGTATGTCTCCACTGTCAGGAGAGCCAGAAAAGAACATTTTTTCTTTTTTTTTTCCAACATGGCGCCATAGCATGTGACCTATGATGTCATAATGATCATTAAAACATTCTACATGAGTTAGTTGCACCTATGGGGGAAATTTCATGTCAATTAGACAAGCAGTTGCAGAGGAATGAATTTAAAAGGGAATCAGCTGGATGACTGGGAGAAAAAAAATAAAAGAACAGCCAGAAAGATTGAACTTTCAAACTTGTCTCCCCCTCAAAACTGGTGGTGCCTTGTTAAGTCTGTCCTCTGGAGTATGCTCACCATTGCCTTCTTCTTACTTTAAATAGCACCACAGCCAACTCTACTTTTGGGTTACTGACTTGATGTACTCTCGTCACCAATGTGGGGCTATAAATGGATCCTTTCATCTCTTCTCCCTATCAGGCTGGAATCCCCCAAGGCATTGTTCTGGGCAAGTCATATTCTTAATCTTCATCAACAATCTCATGACTCTGGAAAATCCCCTTTTCAATTTTCTGATGACTCACCATCTGCCATGGCACCCCTCATTCAGACAGCAAGTCTGCAGATTTTTCCCTCTCTTAGGCTTGACAAAATCACAAGCTGGTCAAACAGTTGGAATGTCTTTCAATTTCAGACAAATCTCACACTCTCACTATCTCTCTCTCTCTCTCTTCTCTCTCTCTCTCTCTCTCTCTCTCTCTCTTCTCTCTCTTCTCTCTCTCTTCTCTCGAAAGGACCATATGCAAATCCTCCATGTACTTTTTAACACTTCTCTTGAAAGAAGTTCAGTCATTAAAAAACTCTGGGTCTCACTATCAGCCATGACTTTCTTGGGCAAACCACATTTCAAAATTGGCCTTCAAAAGCCAGTCGCCGACTGGGTATTCTGCGTCGTACAAAGTCCTTCTTACACCTGAACCCATGTACAAGGCCTTCATCCACAGCTTGATGGAGTCTGCTCTCCCCTCTGGGTGGCCCTGCCTCACACTTGCTCAACTTGTCACCATGGAAACCAAGGCTTCAAGATTATTGGAATCTCCGTGATGAAGCCTGAGTTTATGGACTATCACTTCCCCATCGCAGGCAGGTCGGTGGTCTCTCTGTCTCTACCACCTTTTCTGATCTTGCACCCCCTGTTCTTTCCGTGCTTTGTCCCCGGTTCTAGTATGGTGCACATGGTCCACCATCAACCCTCTGATGGAACTACCAAAACCAGAATTACTGCTCCACTCATCTGTTTCTCATTTTTTCACACTGTAGAACCAACTTCAACATTCTCTTCAATCTTTCTTCTCTCCAGGATTTTAAAGAAGAAGTTCACCACCATCTCAGAGATCACTCCCATCCAAAACATGAATATTTTTTTACGTCTGTTACCTCCCCCTCTCCAATCCACAAGCCCACCTCCTTCCAAATTTCCAGTTTTACTTCCTGAGAGTTTGCTCCTGTATCCATCTTGTCCACCCCATGCATGCTCTCCTACACTCATTCTTCCTCATACACATTATTTGTCCAAGTTTCCCTCTATTTTGTCCTTCAACTCTGCTGTTGGTGTCCTCTCTCTCTCTCTCTCTCTCTCTGCTTCCTGTTCTTTGTTCTGTGCATTCTAATCCATTCCAGTGTTGTAGCTCTTCCATGAGCCTTGACTGTACAAAAAAAAAAAATGCAAGGGGCTGTTGCACATAAAGCCGCTAGTTAACATTAAATGTACAAAAGTGGGCATAGCCATTGTGTGGTATGCAACTCATCAAAACAAAGCACACCTTTGAAAATGTATGGGAAATTATGGTGTCATTTGATGTGTGACGCAGGAGGCACATACATGATAATATAATTTGCATAAATTTAACTTGGCAACGATATTGCCTTCACAACCTGGATGTTCAGAAAAGATTTAAAAGCAACCTCACAAGCAGCATGATACGAGAAAGTCATCGAGACTCGACCATCACCCGAATGGAAAAATATGAGTAAAATATCCTTCAGCTGTGGCACAAAATAAACTTTGTCACAAAATGCTGTGGCAATACAGTACTTATTTCCTGATCCCGCTGCTCTAGTAGAGTATGTGCTGAGACATAGCAGGGACTTCTCACCGTGATGAGTTCTCTCGCGAGGAGAACCTGGACACGAGCTCATTGCGGCCATCCATGCATTTGTGATGGACACGAACAGGCGTCCATCAGCTGTTTCATGTGCCGTGCTCAGAAGTAATTGTTCGATGCCTCCCTGAAAAGCAAGCACAAAATACACACCATAAGATTGCAGGTCTAAATAGATCCAATTTTCAGATGTCTATTTGTGGAATTTCCATTTTCTCATATAGTTATTCAATCTCTTCAACCCACCTTTCCCTCCAAGGCTTAAAGTTGGGTTGCATCGCCACATCCTCCATCTCTACTCATGATTTTGCTATTCTAATTAATCCTCTATACTTTTCATCTATTTGCCAGTTTCCTATATTTCCTTCCTCTTCTCTTTCCTCCTCCGTCATCCTTTAGTGTCTAGTGTTATCCCATTGTAGGTGTGCTGCTTTCTTCCCTGTCACCTCACTCTTTCACGCGTCTGTACTTTGTATCCACAAAAGGTAATTGTAAGGTCTTATGGACAACTCTCTGACAAACGAACTATATATTATTGTGATCGAGGCATTCCTGCACGTTAAAGAAACTCAGAAAATGCCTGACATTACCAGAGGAGCTTGTTTCCTAATTTTTGAATCAAACACCTCTTGTTTGTTAAACTCATCTCAGCTTGATGCCATGGAAACGAGGCCTTTTAAGATTATTGGAATCTCCCACGATGAAGCTGAGTCTATTGTCATCACTTGCACCATCACAGACAGTCGGTTGTCCTCTGTCTCCTACCGTCCTTTTCTGGTTTGTACCCCCTGCTCTTTTCATGCTTTGTCCTCCCTAGCTCTTGTATTCTAGTCAAGGCTTGTGAAAGAGCTAGAACACTGAATGCATGCGTCCTCCCTTACCCCTAATTCCTCCCACCCCATTGGTTTGTCCAAACTGCCTCCTTGTCCTCAACTCTGCTGTTGCGTATTTCCGTGTCTATCAACTGTTCCCTTTTGTCCTGTTGTGTTCCTGATCTGTTCAGTTGTCACTTAATATGAGCTCTTACTCCACAACTCAACAGGTATACAAAAAAAAAACATTGTCTCTTCAGAAGGGGAATGTTTTTTAATTAATGCACACGGAGCCACAGCTTACAAAATTTAATTGCCACACTTTCCCACATCCTAAAGACACAAGGAAATTGTGTAAAGTTAGACAAAGAACCGGCACTCTTCGACGATCGCGACGTCGACCGATATCCTTTCCCCACATAATTGAACATCATTATACATAATAGACCAAGTTTGATTTAAATCCTTCAAGCTGTTCTTCCTAATTATCACATATGCTACCTGACATGAACCTCATGAGTTTGACCTCTATCATTCCAAAAATCTATCAGTTAATCTTGCAATCAAAATACTATATTTACAGCGATACCCGTGTAATGGCAGGATAGCAGTACCAACATAAGGCTGGTAGCCAGACGACAGACCGTACAACGCGGAATGACCAAAATACGCAGTATGTTGCAAAATTGCAAGTGTACATGGAAGCAAGACTTCCCAAACGATATGCTCGGATGCAATACTGTGCCACAGCGAATTATTCATAGGATGGTGGCTAGTCGACGGCGGCCGATGTTTTTAGTGTGCAAGCTTGCTACTTATAGATGAGATATTCACTGGTTTAAGTTTAAGTTTGGTTGGTTTTTTTAAGTTGGGTCAAAATCCCATCAATGGTTCACAGTTAGCGCAGAAAAAAAATTGGTACCGTAACGGGACTTCTGACTTGACTCGTGACCAAATCGAATAGTTGATCTTAATGTTCTACATACTTGTTACCAATTGACTTAGTCCTTTAGCATTTAGCCGTTTTAAGTTATCACGGGCAAAGAAAACGATCTGGGAGCAAGGAGGACAGACAGATGGACCATAAAAACAATCGACAGAGGAAAGGCCAACATCCATGAATAACTCAAGCAACATTATTCAATGAACAATATGGGGTATATCGATACGGACGGACGATATGGGGTTTCATCATAAAAATGAAACCCATATCGGCTCCAGGAAAGAATAAAGGCAATTAAGAATTATAGTTTTATTTGCTGAGAAAATGCTAGGCCTTTTGAAACTTGTCTGTATACGAATTTATACGGAAATTGTTTACTTATGATCTTTGGCATAATATGATAGCCCAAGTGATTGAATGTGTAAAAAGGAAAAGGTCTTCCGAGTATGTACAATGAACTATTTGCAAGGATGATGTCCAACGGAAAAGTTTGGTTTGTTGTTGGTCTGCCGAAAGGAGAATGTTGAAAGACTGGGGTGGTACGCTGCAATGGAGATTAGTGATCTGCATTTGAACAACCCACGCTAACATAGCGTTACTCTAGTTAGTTGTGAAATAAAAATGCTCCACTGCTGTCCAGTTTCTTTATCTTGTCCTGTTGTCTCTGTTGTCAGATGTTGTTGCATCACTTTGGCATTTACTTGGAAGATCTTTCTGTGGGAGGGGTGACAGTGTCCATTCCTCTATTGGTGTAATTAGTGCGAGAAGATTTGTCAAGGTACCAGCACAATATTGGCCTCCTATTTTAAGAGTTACGTGAGATTTTTTTAATGTTATACGAGTACTGGGCTGCTAGCAATGAAAAGCCGGGTTTAGCATCTTTGAGAGGAATGAGTTCTTCATGAGCAGCATAGACACAGTTTCTAAAGTTGATTGTACTTTTCTTGGATAACTGAGATTGGACTCATAAAGAATGTACACAACTACATGAAGTTCCCATAAGGCTAGCGTAAATGAGATTTCCTCATGTTATTCAATTTTTTTATTTTTTGTGTGGCATTGAGCTCATGTAGGAAGTTTCATGGAAATCCAAGATAGTTAAATAATGGAGGGAAAAGTGAACATTCTTAACATTGGCGCTCATGGGTTGGCTGGAAAAGTTTGAATAAACAGCTATCACAAGGCATTGCTGAAAACTTTGTTCCGTGTTATTTCAAAGGGTGGTTGTGCTAATATTCAAGAATTCAATTATTTTCATTTCTCTGGAAACATTGAATATTATTAAAGTTATTCAAGACAAATTATTCACCAGTCATGAAGAAAAGACAAACTAACATTGATGATGTACACATTTCAAATGGAAAAGCAGTTAACAATAGGGAAGCACTATATGTTTGAATAGCGCAAGAGGTTGGCGTGCTCTGCCGTCAAAGTTCTTGTATATCTCTGAAAATTAGTGTTCCATCATGGGGTGCCTCAAGAAGTTACGGCAAGGCAAGAATTATAAGTCAGTTACAAGCACCTCGAGAAAGGGAAAGGGCCGACCTACTCTACTGTGACCATTTTCTATATTCCCCATCCTGTGCCTCGTAGCAGGGTGGCCCCAAAAATTACCCATACTATGTAATATAAAAATCTCATTTAATCAAAGGACAATATTTGCACAGATTACTTGAATAGGCAGGAGTGACTGTGCTTAATGTGTTACATGAATGCTCCAAATGGTTTTACCACAGCTGCAGCACACCTTGGATTGGACGGGCAAAAGTTCCTCACTGAACGATTCCATGTTGGATTTAAGCGAATTTTATTGTAATTGTTGCTTGAGTTATTCATTGGATTGTGGGGTCCTCTGTAATCGTTTCCTCAGATATCAAAGAAAAAATCGATGGTGATAGATTGCTAAGTGGGGGCCCATTAACAGCAAGGTCTTAGACTGATGCTCTTACCAAAACTACATGTTGTGCAATTAGTGCACCATTTGAAGTGATGGGGAGTGTTACATCGTTTAACATTGTTCATCTCTGAAAACTCCTTTGAATGCTTTAGGGTTTTGGGCGGCCTCAACCAGAAAGGGTCGAAGGTCATATTTACGATTGCGACCAGGCAATGCATTTTTTGAGTGGAGGAGGTTGCGAGCACTGGATGGGGGGGGGGGTGGGGGGGTGACGTTACAGTATTTAGGGTGTCCAAAAAAATAAACAACTTAAAATGCTTGGTTTGATCCTAAAAAAGCAGTAATTTGTCACTACTTCATTTCTTGTTGAGAGACCTGAAGTTTTATTTTGATACGCAACAATTGTGCCAGAATTCCAAGAGCGACGTTCAACAGGCGAAAATTGTTGACTTGGCAGCAGACGATATGTGTCTCTTGGTGCACGATCTTTACTGAGACAATTCGGTATCCACTTGCGCATGCACAAATTTCGGCAATTAATAGTGACCATCGCAAGTTTACCAATGTGGGACCATCTGTGCCTTCACAAGGGTCACAGTGTCGGAAGAGGACAGGTCGTAGTGAAGAAAATGTGGAGATGGTGAGACAGGGGCTCATCATAGAGTCTACAAAAATCTATCGAATACGACTTTCTGCGAGCCAAACTTCATAAGCGACCCACCGTTCCGAGGATCCTTCGCAAGACATTCATCTGACTTCCATACAAATTTCAAATGTGAAAGGTGCTTAGGCTAAGTCACTATTGGCACGGCGGCCGTGGGTTTCAAAATTCGGCACTAGCATTTAGGAGCGGCGCGTATTTCCACGGTCACACAATGTAGAGTCTAGTATGTTTTTATTTTTCTCGGGGAGCGACGGCATGTTTTATAAAGTGTGGAGACCGAAGAACTGGGGGTGCCGTAACGGTCTTATGATTTGAATGTCGCACGTGAATTAGGGCGTTCTGCGGGCCATAAATTTTCAAGGCAGACGAAGTGGCCGCAAGGTGACGCAAAGCGCGCAGGGGGCTTAAGCGCAGTGCGGACAGACGGAAGGTAAACGAGTGGGTCTTTTCTTTCTTTTTTTTACAGTTCTTTTTGTTTCGGCTTGTTGATAATTGCTAATGGCGAACGTAGAAATGAAAAAAGTTATAACTCCGCGTATATTGTCCACGGCGACCTACGGCTTGTAAAAGATAGCCCAACGGCGTAGGACTGAGGCACCGCAGAAACTCTGCGGCGGCGACATTTTGTTCAATTCAGGAGGGCGTAATGGCCGCATAATCCTGCGGTAGAGCAAATGTTGAATTAGGCCTTAAGACTACAGACGCAAACGACTAGACTTGCAAATTGAATTCAGGAAAGTTGGAGGAAGTGAGACTTCCTCAAAAATTCAAATGAACGGCATGCCGTGCTACTTGTCCGGGGAGGTAAACAAGAAACTTTGGTACTGTGGAACTGAAAATCCATGGTATGCATAACTGACTGGGTGCTCGATCTGTTTTCAAAGTCACCAATGATGGGTCGGCGGTGGTTGGTATGGGATAATTTGGTCCTACTTCTTTGAAGATGAAGAACGCACTTGCACGGTAAACCAGAGGATAATGTGAAATGATTTCAGGAATTTATCTGCATGAGCTACAGTACTCAGGCGTAGGAGAAAACAACCTGATACAGATGAGAACCAGTGGTTCAGCAGGGATGGGGCACGCCCATATTCAGCCAGGGAAAAAAGCATTTTCTAACTCTACATTTGAGGGCCTTTATCTCCCCTTAGAGACGTTGAGTGGCCACGTATTCCTGACTTCTTCCAGACTTCTTTTAGTGGGGTATTATAAGGAAGATCTAATGGAAACCTAGGCCTCAGACTCTGTGATCAGCTGAAGGAAAACATCACCAGAGAAATCAAGAATCATTCTCGGAAACGTTTTTCCCAAAGTGATGGAGATAATGAAACGAAGTTTGCAGCTAAGTGATCGGACAACGGGAGCTACGTCGACAGGTTGTCTAAAAAAACAGATTCTATATACAGAATTTAAATTTTGGTGGCAATTTATTGACATTGTAAATAACTAACTTTCAGCTTTCCTATCCAGCATTATACCTCATTCTTAAAAATAATATGTTTTGACCATCTCTTTGAGATTAAAAGTTTGTCTACTCTAGGTTTTTGGACTGTATGCCGTTCTTGGAGTCACATGTCCATAAAAAAGAAATGGCCTCATCAGAACCAGAAATTGTCAAGGAAGTTAGGCCTTTTCTCAATTTGTTCTGCACTGGACATTGTACTTTTCCGCATAGGGATGCAGTCAGGTTTGATGTATATCAGTCGAATTTGGTATGGATCAGGTATTCACATCGTGGATGAGATACCTGCTTCTCACTGATTCAGCTGAATTCAAATGTCTTGCGAATCCATGTCAAGAGATTTAGGTTGGGACCGCTCTAGACCTAAACCAGAAAGGATCAATGTTCTCAGGAAGACATTACTGTTGGAGGATGTCCGAATACGTTGGATCCTCGAGACACGTATTATGTTTGAGTTTGCGACAGTGCCTTATTTATCTGATTTGTTGACTCGCAATATCTGCGAATTTAGGTGAGTTTAATTTGAGTTCGAAGTCTCTTCTTGAGTCTTCTGTTGGAGTTTCTTTCAGAAAAATGCTCTTTTATTATTTTTTGGCGTTTGTCTACATTTTGCTTTGAAAAAAGAACAAAGTATTTGCATAATTGTCATGGCATCTTTAAAAAGGAAGAATTCTGTGGCCAACGTTTCATGTCTGTCTTTGTAGATTACGTTCTCTTTCGAATCATTTGAGAAAAAAAGGTGTAAATTAGTAAGACAGGAAGATGATTGGAAAAGGTGGATTCCATATTTTTGAGTAACTGTAATACTCTTTCGAGTGTTAGTGTCCTGAAGAGACGTTTAAGATATGGTAGGATCATCCTATTTTGTCGGTTATGTGTGTACGTCGGTTCTTTCATTCTTTGTGACTGTCTAGCATGTCCCCTCATCATAACATTAATTAACATGTATTTTCATTTTATTTGCTGTGGTTATTGGGATTTTCTTACGTACGATCGCATCATAATTTCTTCTTTGGGAAAATTAATCACGATAAAAATCTTGGCACCTGATTTCATTGTAACAGTATATCCACGATCAT
>CM068957.1:71234716-71251276 GCA_035128595.1 Eptatretus atami | reverse complement strand
AAAAAAAGAGAGAGATTCAAATTCTCGTATAAACTCGTATACAGACAAGTTTCAAAAGGCCTAGCTATTTTTTCAGCAAAATAAAACTATAATTCTTAATTGCCTGTTATTCTTTCCTGAGGCCGATATGGGGTTTCATTTTTATGATGAAACCCCATATCGGTCCGTCCGTATCCGATATACCCCATATTGGTTCATTGATATAATTGTTGCTTTGAGTTATTCAATGGATTGTGGCTTCCTCTGTCGATGTTGTTTCATGTTGTCCATCTGTCTGTCCGTCCTTGCTTCCATGATACGTTTTCTTTCCCGTGATAACTTAAACGGCTAAACTGCTAAAGGACCTAAGTCAAACTTGGTACAAGTATGTATAACATGGTAAAGATAAAACTGATTCGATTATGGGTCACGAGGTCAAAGTCAGAAGTCCCGTTAGGTACCAATTTTTTTACTGCGCTAACTTGTGAACCAGTGATGGGATTTTGACCAAACTTAAAAAACCAAACCAAACTTAAACTTAAACCAGTGATATCTCTATTATAATACCAAGCTTGCACACTAAAAACTCGGCTCGCCGTCACACGATCCCTATAAATTGCTGTGGCACTTAGCGGACATGCCGACAATGTTTGGGAAGTCTTGGCTTCCATAGTACCACTTGCATTTTGCACAATGCGTATTTTTGTCATTCCCGTGTACGGTCTGTCGTCTGCTACCAGCTATGTTGTACTGCTATCCCGTGCATGTACACGGGTATCGCTAGTAAGTATATATATTATGATGCAAAGATTAACTATATAGATTTTGGAATGAAGAGGTCAAAGGTCAGAGGTCATGTCAGGTACAAATGTGATACTTGAGAACAGCTGAAGGGATTTAAATCAAACTTGTACTATTAGTATAATGATGTAATTATGTGGGTGGAGGGATACGGTCGACGCTGCGATGTCGAAGAGTGCCGTTCTAGTTCTACTTACAACAATTTCCTGATGTGTCTTTAGGATGTGGAAAGTGTGGCAATAAATTTGTACTGTGCTCGTTGCATTAATTAAAAACATTCCCCTTACTTGAGGAGCATGTTTTTTTTTTGTATACCTAGTTGAGGCTTGTGGAAGAGCTCTATTAGTACACTGAACAGATCAGGACACAACAGGACAAAAGGAACAGTTGATAGAGCAGGGAAATACCAACAGCAGAGTTGAAGGACAAGATGGAGGCAGCTTTGGACAAACAATGGGGTGGGGAGATTAGGGTAAGGGAGGACGCATGCATTCAGTGTTAGCTCTTTACACAAGTTGACGAATACAAGAGAGGGAGGAAAAGCATGAAAAGAGCAGGGGTACAAGACCAGAAAGGAGGGCGGGAGAAGACAGGACAACCGACCTGTCTGTGATGGTGAAGTGATCGACTAATAGACTCAGCTTCATCGTGGGAGATTCCAATAATCTTAAAAGGCCTCGGTTTCCATGGCATCAAGCTGAGATGAGGTTGTAACAAACACAAGAGGTGTTTGATTCAAAAATTAGGAAACAAGCTCCTCTGGTAATGTCAGCATTTCTGGAGTTCTCTGAACGTTGCAGGATGCCTCGATCACAATAATATATAGTTCGTTTGTCAGAGATGTTTGTCCATAAGACCTTACCAATTACCTTTTGTGGATACAAAGTACAGACGCGTGAAAGAGTGAGGTGACAGGGAAGAAAGCAGCACACCTACAATGGATAACACCTAGACACAGTAAAGGGGATGACGGAGGAGGAAAGAGAGAGGAAGGAAATATAGAAACTGGCAAATAGATGAAAAGTATAGAGGATTAATTAGAATAGCAAAGATCATGAGTAGAGATGGAGGATGTGGCGATGCAGACCCAACTTTAAGCCTTGGAGGGAAAGGTGGGTTGAAGAGATTGAATAACTATATTGAGAAAATGGAAAATTCCACAAATAGACATCTGAAAATATGTTGGATTATTTAGACCTGCAACTTATGGTGTGTATTTTGTGCTTGCTTTTCAGGGAGGCATCGAACAATTACTCTGAGCAAGCACATGAAACAGCTGATGGACGCGCTGTTCGTGTCCATCACAAATGCATGGAGTGGCCGCAATGAGCTCGTGTCCAGGTTCTCCTCGCGAGAGGAACTCATCCGGTGAGAAGTCCCTGCTATGTCTCAGCACAAACTCTACTAAGAGCAGGGATCAGGAAAATAGTACTGTATTGCCACAGCATTTTTGTGACAAGTTATTTTTGTGCCACAGCTGAAGGAATATTTACTCATATTTTTCCACTTCGGGTGATGGTCGAGTCTCGATGACTTCTCGTATCATGCTGCTTGTGAGGTTGCTTTTAAATCTTTCTGAACATCCAGGTTGTGAAGGCAATATCGTTTGCCAAGTTAAATTGTATGCAAATTGATATTAGTATGTGATGTGCCTCCTGCTGTGACACATCAAATGAACCATAATTTCCCATACATTTTCAAAGGTGTGCTTTGTTTTGATGAGTTGCTATACACACAATGGCTATGCCCACTTTTGTACATTTAATGTTAAGCTAGCGGCTTTATGTGCAACAGCCCCTTGCATTTTTTTTTTTTGTACAGAGTCAAGGTCATGGAAGAGCTACAACACTGAATGGATTAGAATGCAACAGAACAAAAGGAACAGCGAGAGAGAGAGAAGAGAGAGAGAGAGACACACAACAGCAGAGTTGAAGGACAAAATAGAGGGAAACTTGGACAAATAATGTGTATGAGGAAGAATGAGTGTAGGAGAGCATGCATGGGGTGGACAAGATGGATACAGGAGCAAACTCTCAGGAAGTAAAACTGGAAATTTGGAAGGAGGTGGGCTTGGTGGGAGTGGGGGAGAGGGGAGGTTAACAGACGTAAAAAAATATCATGGTTTTGGATGGGAGATGATCTGAGATGGTGGTGAACTCTGTCTTAAAATCCTGGAGAGAAGAAGATTGAAGAAATGTTGAAGTTGGTTCTACAGGTGTGAAAAAAATGAGAAACAGATGAGTGGGGTGAGAGTAATTCTGGGTTTTGGTGTTCCATCAGAAGGGGTTGATGGTGGACCATGTGCACCATACTGGAACCTGGGGGAACAAAGCACGGAAAGAACAGGGGGTGCAAGATCAGAAGGAGTGGTAGAAGACAGAGAGACCACCGACCTGCCTGCGATGGGGAAGTGATAGGTCCATAAACTCAGCTTCATCACGGAGATTCCAATAATCTTGAGGCCTTGGTTTCCATGGTGACAAGTTGAGCAAGGTGTGAGGCAGGGTGCCAGCCCAGAGGGGAGAGCAGTACTCCATCAAGCTGTGGATGAAGGCCTTGTACATGGGTTCAGGTGTTGAAGGAAGGACTTTGTACGACGCAGAATACCCAGTCGGCGACTGGCTTTTGAGGCCAATTTTGAAATGTGGTTTGCCCAAGAAAGTCATGGCTGATAGTGAGACCAGGAGTTTTAATGACTGAACTTCTTCAAGAGAAGTGTTAAGAAAGTACATGGGAGGATTTGCTATATGGTCTTTCGGAGAGAGAGAGAGAGAGAGAGAGAAGAGAGAGAGAAAGAGAGGAGAGAGAGAGAGAGAGAGAGAGAGAGAGAGAGAGATAGTGAGAGTGTGAGATTTGTCTGAATTGAAAGACATTCCAACTGTTTGACCAGCTTGTGATTTTGTCAAGGCCTAAAGAGAGGGAAAAATCTGCAGACTTGCTGTCTGAAGGATGAGGGGTGCCATGGCAGATGTGGAGTCATCAGAAAATTGAAAAGGGGATTTTCCAGAGTCAGTGAGATTGTTGATGAAGATTAAGAATATGACTGTGCCCAGAACAATGCCTTGGGGGATTCCAGCCTGAATAGGGAGAAGAGATGAAAGGATTCCATTTATAGCCCCACATTGGTGACGAGAGTACATCAAGTCAGTAACCCAAAAGTAGAGTTGGCTGTGGTGTATTTGAAGTAAGAAGGGAAGGAAGGTGAGCATACTCCAGAGCAGACTTAACAAGGCACACCAGGTTTTAGAGAGGAGACAAGTTTGAAAGTTCAATCTTTTCGGCTGTTCTTTATTTTTTTTTCTCCAGTCATCCATGCGTGATTCCCTTTTAAATTCATTTCCCTGCAACTGCTTGTCTAATTGACATGAAATTCCCCATAGGTGCAACTACTCATGTAGAATGTTTTAATGATCATTATGACATCATAGTCACATGGTATGGCAGCCATGTTGGAAAAAAAAAGAAAAGATGTTCTTTTCTGGCTCTCCTGACAGTGGAGACATACTTGTTGCGGGCTTTGTGGAATGATCGGAGATTCCTTCGGTGGGGTTTGCTTTACAGGAAGGAAAGTATTTCAGAGCAACTGCTTCACCACAGGATTCAGTGTACTATCGGCAGGAAGAGGGAAGGAAACTGAAGACGAGATGGGATGGATCTGTATGTAAGAGAGAGCAGATTTCTTTCCCAGGCTTTGTCAGGGAAGGGAAGAATTTCCAGGCTTTGTTCAATATCAGGGACAGCAGATTATAGAGAGTAGTCCTGAAGTGAGATGGCTGCTTGATGTCCCTGCCAAGTTTGCCTGAGTGAACTGCCAGACTGCTGGTGCTGAGGCAGCTCTGAGAATAGCAAGAGAGATATTGACTTTCACAAGCATGATCAGATGAACCAATTGGAGCAGGGGAAGAGCAGGAGACATTTTCAGGGAATTTTGCCATCACTAAGCACCAGAAGGGAGGATTTGCCATCGGGAGAAATCTGGGTTGGAATGTTCACAGATTGATCAGTCCATGGAGTCACAGACGTCCTTTGCTGAAGTACCATGGCTGATATAGAGGTACCAACATCCAGCCAATTTTCATGGTGATAATTGAAATCACCACATATGAGGAAGAGAGAGAGAGTTGGCTGAGTGGTTAAAAGTTTGTCCATGCCTGAGAGAAATGTAGATGGAGTCGTCATTGTTGGAAGCAGAAGGAAGTCACAACCAAAGGTACTCCTGGGGGTTAGAAGGTGTAAGATAAGTACAGGCCGTGAGAATTGAGTTAGATGTAAAGTGCACTCTGCTGCTGGGGTGGGTTCAGGACTTTCAAATTGGAAGAAAACATAGCCAGGGAGAGACACAATAATGAGTCACAGATGTCCTGTGGGAGCAAGGATTTTGTTAAACAGATGATGTCCATTTATCGACCGCGGCCTGGCTTTGGGGATCTGTTAGGTTGAAGCGGACACCTCAGATGTTGAGGTCCACACAATAGGGAAAGTGGCAGGAGAGGGTGGCTTGTGGGAGGGTGAGGTTGAGGCTTTGAGAGGACAGGGTGAAGGGGATGTTGAGTGGGTGGATGCAGGGAAGGTTTGAGTGGTTGAGTGAGAAGAAGCATTGAGGTAGTGGGGTAGATGAGTAACCATGTGTGTGGGTGGGGGAGGACATTGTAAAAATATTCTGTAGAATTTGTACTATTGCTATTGTCAAACTACCGAGTTCTCTTGAATTTCTACATAACATTTTTTGCAGTGGAGGATGCAGAAAGTGGGGACATGAAGCTTTGAGTGGGAGGGGTGGGGGTGGATGGGGGGATGGAAATATGGGACATGATGTGAGGGAATGCCAATTCCAAATTCCAGATTGGACAAAGGGAGATAAAGATCATGGGATGGGTGGGGAAATCTTTGATGAAAGGAGGGAAACCATGGGTAACATTCCTGGGTCAGATTGCGGGAGAGTGTGTCGGAGTGGTGCTGAGGTGTCGTCCACCAGACGGCGGTCTCCGTGGGTTAACCTGAGGCGGTCCTTCGGGTGGGTGCCTGGAATGTCCTATCCCTAAGAGAGGATGATCACCTGTCTCTGTTATCATCTGAGCTCAAGCGTTTGGACATCGTATTGCAGCACTCTCTGAGGTTCGGAAACCAGATTGGGGCGAGATCATGGTGGGTGGTTACACCTACTATTGGTCTGGTCGCTCTGATGGTTACCATTCCCAAGGAGTTGCTGTAGCTGTGTCCAATATAAGCTGACTTCCTTGGGAATGGTAACCATCAGAGCGACCAGACCAATAGTAGGTGTAACCACCCACCATGATCTCGCCCCAATCTGGTTTCCGAACCTCAGAGAGTGCTGCAATACCGATGTCCAAACGCTTGAGCTCAGATGATAACAGAGGACAGGTGATCATCCTCTCTTAGGGATAGGACATTCCAAGCACCCACCCGAAGGACCGCCTCAGGTTAACCCACGGAGACCGCCGTCTGGTGGACGACACCTCAGCACCACTCCGACACACTCTCCCGCAATCTGACCCAGGAATGTTACCCATGGTTTCCCTCCTTTCATCAAAGATTTCCCCACCCATCCCATGATCTTTATCTCCCTTTGTCCAATCTGGGAATTTGGAATTGGCATCCCTCCACATCATGTCCCATATTTCCATCCCCCCATCCACCCCCACCCCTCCCACTCAAAGCTTCATGTCCCCACTTTCTGCATCCTCCACTGCAAAAAATGTTATGTAGAAATTCAAGAGAACTCGGTAGTTTGACAATAGCAATAGTACAAATTCTACAGAATATTTTTACAATGTCCTCCCCCACCCACACAATGGTTCCACTCACCCCACTACCTCAATGCTTCTTCTCACTCAACCCACTCAAACCTTCCCCTGCATCCCACCCACTCAAACATTCCCCTTCACCCTGTCCTCTCAAAGCCTCAACCTCACCCTGCACCCCACAAAGACCACCCCCTCCCCTACCTGTCCTCACCCTCCCCTGTCCCTATTGTGTGGACCTCAAACATCTGAGGTGTCCGCTTCAACCTAACAGATCCCCCAAAGCCAGGCCGCGGTCGATAAACTGGACATCATCTGTTTAACAAAATCCTTGCTCCCACAGGACATCTGTGACTCATTATTGTGTCTCTCCCTGGCTATTGTTTCTTCCAATTTGAAAGTCCTGAACCCCACCCCAGCAGCAGAGCTGCACTTTACATCAATAACTCAATTTCTCACGGCCCTGTACTTATCTTACACCTCTGAACCCCCAGGAGTACCTTTGGTTGTGACTTCCCTTCTGCTTCCAACAATGACGACTCCATCTACATTTCTCTCAGGCATGGACAAACTTTTAACCACTCAGCCCAACTCTCTCTCTCTTCCTCATATGTGGTGATTTCAATTATCACCATGAAAATTGGCTGGATGTTGGTACCTCTATCATCAGCCATGGTACTTCAGCAAAGGACGTCTGTGACTCCATGGGACTGATTCAATCTGTGAACATTCCAACCCAGATTTCTCCCGATGGCAAATCCTCCCTTCTGGTGCTTAGTGATGGCAAACTTCCCTGAAAATGTCTCCTGCTCTTCCCCTGCTCCAATTGGTTCATCTGATCATATGCTTGTGAAAGTCAATATCTCTCTTGCTATTCTCAGAGCTGCCTCAGCACCAGCAAGTCTGGCAGTTCACTCAGGCAAACTTGGCAGGGACATCAAGCAGCCATCTCACTTCAGGACTAGTCTCCTATAATCTGCTGTCCCTGATATTGAACAAAGCCTGGAAATTCTTCCCTTCCCTGACAAAGCCTGGGAATAGAAATCTGCTCTCTCTTACATACAGATCCATCCCATCTCGTCTTCAGTTATCCTTCCCTTCTTCCTGCCGATAGTACACTGAATCCTGTGGTGAAGCAGTTGCTCTGAAATAACTTTCCTTCTCTTCCTGTAAAGCAAACCCCACCGAAGGCAATCTCCGATCATTCCACAAAGCCCGCAACAAGTATGTCTCCACTGTCAGGAGAGCCAGAAAAGAACATCTTTTTCTTTTTTTTTTTCCAACATGGCTGCCATACCATGTGACCTATGATGTCATAATGATCATTAAAACATTCTACATGAGTAGTTGCACCTATGGGGGAAATTTCATGTCAATTAGACAAGCAGTTGCAGAGGAAATGAATTTAAAAGGGAATCACGCATGGATGACTGGAGAAAAAAAAATAAAGAACAGCCAGAAAAGATTGAACTTTCAAACTTGTCTCCCTCCTCTAAAACCTGGTGGTGCCTTGTTAAGTCTGTCTCTGGAGTATGCTCACCTTCCTTCCCTTCCCTTACTTCAAATAGCACCACAGCCAACTCTACTTTTGGGTTACTGACTTGATGTACTCTCGTCACCAATGTGGGGCTATAAATGGAATCCTTTCATCTCTTCTCCCTATTCAGGCTGGAATCCCCCAAGGCATTGTTCTGGGCACAGTCATATTCTTAATCTTCATCAACAATCTCACTGACTCTGGAAAATCCCCTTTTCAATTTTCTGATGACTCCACCATCTGCCATGGCACCCCTCATCCTTCAGACAGCAAGTCTGCAGATTTTTCCCTCTCTTTAGGCCTTGACAAAATCACAAGCTGGTCAAACAGTTGGAATGTCTTTCAATTCAGACAAATCTCACACTCTCACTATCTCTCTCTCTCTCTCTCTCTCTCTCTCTCTCTCTCTCTCTCTCTCTCTCTCTCTCTCTCTCTCTCTCTCTCTCTCTCTCTCTCTCTCCGAAAGGACCATATAGCAAATCCTCCCATGTACTTTCTTAACACTTCTCTTGAAGAAGTTCAGTCATTAAAACTCCTGGGTCTCACTATCAGCCATGACTTTCTTGGGCAAACCACATTTCAAAATTGGCCTCAAAAGCCAGTCGCCGACTGGGTATTCTGCGTCGTACAAAGTCCTTCCTTGCAACACCTGAACCCATGTACAAGGCCTTCATCCACAGCTTGATGGAGTACTGCTCTCCCCTCTGGGCTGGCACCCCTGCCTCACACCTTGCTCAACTTGTCACCATGGAAACCAAGGCCTTCAAGATTATTGGAATCTCCCGTGATGAAGCTGAGTTTATGGACCTATCACTTCCCCATCGCAGGCAGGTCGGTGGTCTCTCTGTCTTCTACCACCTCCTTTCTGATCTTGCACCCCCTGTTCTTTCCGTGCTTTGTTCCCCCAGGTTCCAGTATGGTGCACATGGTCCACCATCAACCCCTTCTGATGGAACTACCAAAACCCAGAATTACTGCTCACCCCCACTCATCTGTTTCTCATTTTTTCACACCTGTAGAACCAACTTCAACATTCTCTTCAATCTTTCTTCTCTCCAGGATTTTAAGACAGAAGTTCACCACCATCTCAGATCATCTCCCATCCAAAACCATGATATTTTTTTTACGTCTGTTAACCTCCCCCTCTCCCCCACTCCCACCAAGCCCACCTCCTTCCAAATTTCCAGTTTTTACTTCCTGAGAGTTTGCTCCTGTATCCATCTTGTCCACCCCATGCATGCTCTCCTACCACTCATTCTTCCTCATACACATTATTTGTCCAAGTTTCCCTCTATTTTGTCCTTCAACTCTGCTGTTGGTGTCCTCTCTCTCTCTCTCTCTCTCTCTCTCTCTCTCTGCTGTTCCTTTTGTTCTGTTGCATTCTAATCCATTCAGTGTTGTAGCTCTTCCATGAGCCTTGACTCTGTACAAAAAAAAAAAATGCAAGGGGCTGTTGCACATAAAGCCGCTAGCTTAACATTAAATGTACAAAAGTGGGCATAGCCATTGTGTGTATAGCAACTCATCAAAACAAAGCACACCTTTGAAAATGTATGGGAAATTATGGTGTCATTTGATGTGTCACAGCAGGAGGCACATCACATGACTAATATCAATTTGCATACAATTTAACTTGGCAAACGATATTGCCTTCACAACCTGGATGTTCAGAAAGATTTAAAAGCAACCTCACAAGCAGCATGATACGAGAAGTCATCGAGACTCGACCATCACCCGAAGTGGAAAAATATGAGTAAAATATCCTTCAGCTGTGGCACAAAAATAACTTGTCACAAAAATGCTGTGGCAATACAGTACTATTTTCCCTGATCCCCTGCTCTTAGTAGAGTATTGTGCTGAGACATAGCAGGGACTTCTCACCGTGATGAGTTCCTCTCGCGAGGAGAACCTGGACACGAGCTCATTGCGGCCACTCCATGCATTTGTGATGGACACGAACAGGCGTCCATCAGCTGTTTCATGTGCATTGCTCAGAAGTAATTGTTCGATGCCCTCCCTGAAAAGCAAGCACAAAATACACACCATAAGATTGCAGGTCTAAATAATCCAACATATTTTCAGATGTCTATTTGTGGAATTTTCCCATTTTCTCAATATAGTTATTCAATCTCTTCAACCCCACCTTTCCCTCCAAGGCTTAAAGTTGGGTCTGCATCGCCACATCCTCCATCTCTACTCATGATCTTTGCTATTCTAATTAATCCTCTATACTTTTCATCTATTTGCCAGTTTCTATATTTCCTTCCCTCTTCTCTTTCCTCCTCCGTCATCCCCTTTACTGTGTCTAGGTGTTATCCCATTGTAGGTGTGCTGCTTTCTTCCCTGTCACCTCACTCTTTCACGCGTCTGTACTTTGTATCCACAAAAGGTAATTGGTAAGGTCTTATGGACAAACATCTCTGACAAACGAACTATATATTATTGTGATCGAGGCATTCCTGCAACGTTCAAAGAAACTCCAGAAATGCTGACATTACCAGAGGAGCTTGTTTCCTAATTTTTGAATCAAACACCTCTTGTTTGTTACAACCTCATCTCAGCTTGATGCCATGGAAACCGAGGCCTTTTAAGATTATTGGAATCTCCCACGATGAAGCTGAGTCTATTAGTCGATCACTTCACCATCACAGACAGGTCGGTTGTCTCTCTGTCTCCTACCGCCTCCTTTCTGGTCTTGTACCCCCTGCTCTTTTCATGCTTTGTCCTCCCTAGCTCTTGTATTCTGTCAAGGCTTGTGAAAGAGCTAGAACACTGAATGCATGCGTCCTCCCTTACCCCTAATTCCTCCCCACCCCCATTGTTTGTCCAAAGCTGCCTCCATCTTGTCCTTCAACTCTGCTGTTGGTATTTCCCTGCTCTATCAACTGTTCCTTTTGTCCTGTTGTGTCCTGATCTGTTCAGTGTACTAATACGAGCTCTTCCACAAGCCTCAACTAGGTATACAAAAAAAAACATGCTCCTCAAGTAAGGGGAATGTTTTTAATTAATGCAACGAGCACAGTTACAAATTTATTGCCACACTTTCCACATCCTAAAGACACATCAGGAAATTGTTGTAAGTAGAACTAGAACGGCACTCTTCGACATCGCGACGTCGACCGATATCCCTCCACCCACATAATTACATCATTATACATAATAGTACCAAGTTTGATTTAAATCCCTTCAGCTGTTCTCAAGTATCACATTTGTACCTGACATGACCTCTGACCTTTGACCTCTTCATTCCAAAATCTAATGAGTTAATCTTTGCATCATAATATATATTTACTAGCGATACCCGTGTACATGCACGGGATAGCAGTACAACATAGCTGGTAGCAGACGACAGACCGTACACGGGGAATGACAAAAATACGCATTGTGCAAAATGCAAGTGGTACTATGGAATGCCAAGACTTCCCAAACATTGTCGGCATGTCCGCTAAGTGCCACAGCAATTTCATAGGGATCGTGTGACGGCGAGCCGAGTTTTTAGTGTGCAAGCTTGGTATTATAATAGAGATATCACTGGTTTAAGTTTAAGTTTGGTTTGGTTTTTTAAGTTTGGTCAAAATCCCATCACTGGTTCACAAGTTAGCGCAGTAAAAAAAATTGGTACCTAACGGGACTTCTGACCTTTGACCTCGTGACCCCATAATCGAATCAGTTTATCTTTACAATGTTATACATACTTGTACCAAGTTTGACTTAGGTCCCTTTAGCAGTTTAGCCGTTCTTAAGTTATCACGGGAAAGAAAACGTATCATGGAAGCACGGACGGACAGACAGATGGACAACATGAAAACAACATCTACAGAGGAAAGCCACAATCCATTGAATAACTCAAAGCAACAATTATATCAATGAACCAATATGGGGTATATCGGATACGGACGGACCGATATGGGGTTTCATCATAAAAATGAAACCCCATATCGGCCTACAGGAAAGAATAACAGGCAATTAAGAATTATAGTTTTATTTTGCTGAGAAAAATAGCTAGGCCTTTTGAAACTTGTCTGTATACGAGTTTATACGAGAATTGTTTACTTATGACTCTTTGGCATCAATATGATATGCCCCACAGTGCATAGCATGTGTAACCAAAAGGAAATAGGTCTCCGAGCTATGTACAATGACCTATTTGCAAGGATGATGTCACAGGAAGAGTTTGTTTGTTGTTGGTCTGCCTGAAAGGAGAACTGTTGAAAGACTGGGGTGGTACGCTGCAATGGAGATTAGTGATCTGCATTGAACAACCCACGCATAAACATCAGCGTTACTCTCGGTTAGTTGTGAAATAAAAATGCTCCCACTGCTGTCCAGTTTCTTATCTTGTCCTATTTGTCTCTGTTGTCAGATGTTGTTGCATCACTTTGGCATTTACTTGGACAGATCTTTCTGTGGGAGGGGTGACAGTGTCCATCTCCTCTCTTGGTGTAATTAGTGCAGAGATTCAGAATTTGTCAAGGGTACCAGCACATATTGGCCTCCTATTTTCAAGAGGTACCGTGAGATCTTTTTTAATGTTCATAAGCGAGTACTGGGCTGCTAGCACATGACAAAGCCGGGTTAGCATCCCTTTGGAGAGGATGACGTTCTTCATGACGCAGCATCAGACAACAGTTTATAGTTAGATGCTACTTTTCTCGGGATCAAACTGAGATTGGACTCCATCAAAGACATGTACACCAACTACATGAGTTCTCCCATCAAGGCTGCTGTACAAATGATGATTTCCCCTCATGTATATTCAATTTTTTTCATTTTATTGTGTGGCATCTGAGCTCATGTAGGACGTTTCATGGAAATCCAATGATAGTTAAATAATGGAGGGCAAAAGTGAACATTTTACATTGGGCTCATGGGTGGTGAAAGTTATGAAATAAACAGCTATCAAAGGCATTGCTGTAAAACTTTGTTCACGTGTATTTTCAAAGGGTGTTGTGACCTAATATTTCAAGAACTTCATATATTTTCATTTCTCTGGATAAAACAATTGAATATTATTAAAGTTATTCAAGACAAATCTATTCACTAGTCAATGAGAAAGACAAACCTAAACATTGATGATGTCACATTTCCAAAACTGGAAAAGCAGTTCAACAATAGGGACAGCACTATATGTTGATATAGCGCAAGCATGGTTGGCCAGGTGGCCTCCTGCGTCAAAGTTCCTTGTATATCTCTGTAACAATTAGCTGTTACCATCATGGGGTGCCTCAAGAAGTTCACGGCAAGGCAAGAATTAATAACGTGCCAGTTCACAGCACCTCTGAGAAGAGGGAAGGCCGACCCTACTCTACCTCGTGACCATTTTCTATATCTCCCCCATCCTCGTGCCTCGTCACAGGGTGGCCCCCAAAAATATAACCCATACTATGTAATATAAAATCCTCATTTATCACTCAAATGGCACAATATTTGGCACAGATTACCTTGAATAGGCCAGGAGTGACTGTGCTTATATGTGCTTACATGACATGCTCCAAATGTTTACCACAGCACTGCAAGCACACTTGGATTGGACGGGCAAAATGGTTCATCACTGACGCATTCCACTGTTGGAATTAAGCGAATTTTATTGATAATTGTTGCTTTGAGTTATTCATTGGATTGTGGCCTTCCTCTGTAGATGTTGTCCTTCAGATATCCCCAAAGATAAAAATCTGATGGTGATAGATCTGCTAAGTGTGGGGCCCATTCAACAGCAAGTCTTCGACTGATGACTCTGTCACCAAAATACATGTTGTGCCAATTCAGTGAATCATTTGAAGTGTGGGGAGTGTCTCCATCCTGTTTAAACCATTGTTCCTCTCTGAAAACTCCCTTTGACTGCTTAGGGTTTTGGCGGCCTCAAACCAGAAAGGGTCGAAGATTCCATATTTACCGATTGCGACCCAGGCAATGCATTTTTTCTGAGGGAGAGGTGCTCGAGCACTGGACGGGGGGGGGGGGGGGGTGACGATTCCAGTATTTAGGGTGTCCCAAAAAAAATACAACTTTTAAAATGCTTTGTTTGATCCTAAAAAAGCAGTAATTTTGTCACTAATGCTTCATTTCTTGTTGCAGAGACCCTGAAGTTTATTTTGATACCAAGCAAGTGCCAGAAAAATTCCAAGACTGACCGTTCAACAACGGACGAAAATTGTTGAACTTTGCAGCAGACGAAATGTGTCATACAGGGCAACGTCTTTACTCGAGACATTTCGGTATCCACTTGGCCATGCACCAAACTTTCGGACAATAAAGTGCACCATCGCAAAGTTTACCAATGTGGGAACCATCTGTGACCTTCACAAGGGTCACAGTGGTCGGAAGAGGACAGGTCGTAGTGAAGAAAATGTGGAAATGGTGAGACAGGCGGTCATTCAGAGCTAAAAAAATCATTCGACGACTTTCTGCCGAGCAAAACTTCATAACAGCACCCACCGTTCAGAGGATCCTTCGCCAAGACATTCATGACTTTCATACAAAAATTCAAATGGAAACGGTGCTTAGGCCTAAGTCACATTTGGCACGGCGGCCGTGGGTTTACAAAATCTACGGCCACTAGCAATTATAGGGCGGCCGCAGTATTTCCACGGTCACACAATGTAGCAGTCACATATGTTTTTATTTTTCGGGGAGCCGCACGGCATGTTTATAAATTGTGGAGACCGAAAACGTGGGGTGCCGTACGGTCTTTGATTTGATGTCGCACGGTGACCTTAGGGCGTTCCTGCGGTGGCCATAGAATTTCAAGGCAGACGCAAGGTGCCCGCAAGGTGACCGCAAAGCGACCGCAGGGGGCCTTAAGGCGAAGTGCGCCAGACGACGGGAACGAGTGGGTTCTTTTTTCTTTTTTTTTTTACCAGTTCTTTTGTTTCGGCTTGTCGAATTGCTACGGCGAACGTAGAAATGAAAAAAGTTATAACTCCGCGTTATATTTCCACGGCGACCCCTACGGCCTGTAAAAGATAGCCAAACGGCGTAGGGCCACCCTGAGGCCACCGCAGAAACTCTGCGGCCCCGACATTTCTGTCAATTCAGAGGGCGTATGGCCGCCATATCCTCGCCGTAGAGCAAATGTGACTTAGCCTTACTGATCAACAGAAACGCAAACGACTAGACTTTGCAAATTGATTCTCAGGAAAGTTGGAGGAAGATGTAGACTTCCTCAAAAAACTTCACATGACGGACAAATGCCATGCTCACTTGTCCGGGGAGGTAAACAAGCAAAACTTTGTACTGTGGAACTGAAAATCCTGGTAATGCATCAACTGAACTGGTGCCTCGATCTGTTCTCAAAGTCACCATGTGGGTGGCGGTTGGTTGGTATGGGATAATTGGTCCATACTTCTTTGAAGATGACCAGGGACGCACTTGCACGGTAAACCAGAGGAACTATCGTGAAATGATTCAGGAATTCTATCTGCATGAGCTACGTACTCAGGCCCGTAGGAGAAACAACCTGATCCAGATGAGAACCCAGTGGTTCCAGCAGGATGGGGCACCGCCCCATACAGCCAGGGAAACAAGGCATTTCTCAACCAACATTTTGAGGGCCGCTTTATCTCCCTCTACGAAGACGTTGAGTGGCCACCGTATTCCCCTGACCTTACTCCTCCAGACTTCTTCTTGTGGGGGTATCTCAAGGACAGGATCTATGGAAACCCTAGGCCTCAGACTCTTGATCAGCTGAAGGAAAACATCCACCGAGAAATCAAGAACATTCCTCAGGAAACGTTTCCCAAAGTGATGGAGAACATGACAACGAGTTTGCAGGAGTGATCGGACAATGTGGAGCCTACGTCGAACATGTGGTCTAAAGAAAACACGATTCTATACCAAAATTTAAATTTTGGTGGCAATTTGACATTGGTACAATAAACTTCAACCTTTCAGCTTTCTATCCAGCCATATATCTTTTTAAAAAATATATGTTATGACCATCCTCTTTGCAGATTAAAAGTTGTATATTTTTTTGGGACACCCTGTATGCAGTTCTTGGAGTTCACATGTCCATAAAAAAGGAAATGGCCTCATCAGAAAACCAGAAATTGTCAAGGAAGTTAGGCTTTTCTTCAATCTTGTCTGCAAACCACTGGCACATTGTCAATCTTTTCTGCATATGGGATGCAGTCAGTTTGTGTTTCATCGGAATTTGGTATGGATACAGTTTCACATCGTGGATGAGAATTCTTCTCACTGATTCATGTGAAATTCAAATGTCTTGACTCCAATGTCCAAGAGATTTAGTTGGGCCTCTACACACTAAATCACGAACAAGGTCAATGTTCTCAGGAGACCTTACATGTTGAGGATGTCCCGAATACGTTGGTCCTCGAGCACTTTTACTGTTGAGATTTGCGACAGTGCCTTTTTCTCTGAATTTTGTTGAACCTCGCATATATCTGCGAATTTCAGGATGAGTTAAATTTGATTCGAGTCTTCTTCTTGGAGTCTTCTTGTTGGAGTTTTTAAGAAAAATGTTTT
>CM068957.1:71211501-71234706 GCA_035128595.1 Eptatretus atami | reverse complement strand
TTTGGCCTTTGTCTAATTTTGCCTTTGAAAAAAGAAAAAGTATTTTGCATAATTGTCCATGGCATCTTTAAAAAGGAAAGAATTGTGGCCAACTTTCATAGTCTGTCTTGTGGTTCATTCTTCTTCAATCACTTGAGAAAACAAGAGGTCGTCATTAGTAAGACGGAAGATATTGGACAAAAGGTGGATTCCATATTTTTGAGTCAACCTGTACTACTCCTTCGAGTGTCTGTGTCCTGAAGAGACAGTTTAAGTATGGTAGGCATCATCCATATTTGTCTCGGTTATGTGTGTACCGTCGGGTTCTTTTCATTCTTTGTGACTGTCCTAGCATGTCCCCTCCCCATCATAAATTAATTAAACCATTATTTTCCATTTATTTGCTGTGGTTATTGGGATTTTCTTACGTACCTCAGCATCATAATTTCTTCTTTGGGAAAATAATCACGCTAAAATCTTGGCACATGATTTCCATTGTAACAGTAATTCCCACGCTCATGATACATACATTTGAGCAAATCCCCTCCTGCGCAGGCCAAAGTGTGGAGTTTATCCCCAGCGAGGCCGTATAGTTCTTTCTATTGTTCCTTTTGGCAAGACCGAGTCCCAATGCAATATACATTTACCTTTGTCTCACCCCAAAGGGGATGTGAGACTATTGCAATGGTGTGTGTGTGTGTGTGTGTATGTGTGTGTGTGTGTGTGTGTGAATGTCTATATATTTTTGCTTTAACAATGGTTTTCTCAGCAACTGCTTGTCCATTCGCTGCAAAATTTTAAAAATTGGGGAGAGACTCCCTATGGAGAATATTTATTGCTAATTCCGACGTAATAGGTCACATGGTATGGCAACCACATTGGATTAAAGGTAAAAATTTGGACATTATTTTCTTCAAAACCACAAAAGGAAAAATAATTGAAACTTGGCATATGTCATCAACTCGCCGTGGGGTATACAGTGTGATAATGATGACACCATCAGTGAAGTGGTATTCCAGCCACAATTGGTGGAATTGAAATTGTTATCTAAAAAATCTGAAATTTCATATATCTGATCGATGACCGGATGTAAATGAAGAATTTAATGTATGACGTTCATAACCCATTCCAACAAACTATGTGACATAATCGGGTGCATGGATGATACGGGTATGTGGATCACGATAGCAGTGAGCCACAATAGTGGCGTGTTCAGTTAACGATGGTACGTATTTTTGTTCAGAATGAACGCGTGAGGCGAGACTATGCACGCTACAAGTGCCGTTCTAGTTTATAATGGAGTTACATCTGAGTATTTACCTCATGATACTGTGAGCCTGGTTTCCTGTTTCTTCAACATACTTGCTCAGTCCGTCCATTGTCCACTGTCCTTGTCGTTCATGTAAAAGCGCACGATGTCGCCTGAATATTTTGTCCAGAAAATGTGTTCAAAAGCCTCAATGAACCTTCGAATTTGTAACAAAACAACCAAACAAACAAAAAAAAAACATGGAGGCACCATTGACATATTGTGTCTGATGCAATAGTTAGTTCCATCTCAACTTTATTAAATTTTGGAGAAACTGATTGATATGAAATACATTTTGTTTGATTAATAGTCATATTTCGAACATAAAATAGCTTCAAGTAACCTATCAACATATACAAGCTGCTGCTACGTTTTATGTTATGAACTGTACAACTGCATGCAGTACAACAATACAAAGCACATAGACATTGTCACGTGCCATTGTACTCTTATCCCATTTCAAATTCGTCATCACTAAATGACTCAGATAACATAACACGCACATCTCCAACTCTGCCCTCGGGCATCTCCATGGCTGTCGATGCATTGAGACTTCACCATGATTACCCAAAATGCATAATTGTCCATTTTTTTGGCCGAAGCTGGAGAGTTAATTTTCTTTTGGGAACGAGACAATTTACCTTGTTTTGTGTCCTTTTACATGTTTACCAATGTTTACCTGAACAGATCATCCCATACTATAGCGGTGCTGTCTGCTTGCATCCAGTCGTGCACAATGTCAATAAACATAGTGAATGAAAAAACAAACAAGCAAAGATTTATATAAATTCAGATAAGCATAAAGAAACTGAACTAAGCTCCTTGGTTTATCGAATGTATATATATGAAATTCATTTCAAATTTGGACAGGTATTTTGGCTTAACTGACTCAGCGTTCATGGTGCAGTGGAAATGCGCCACCTACTGTTCATGAAACAGAATACACACAAGGAAGTTTGGCACAGGAGAAGGCCATTTGGCCCATCATGCCTGTGCTGCACCAACCCCAGGATCAACACCTATCCACGTTCAAGACACTGACAAGTAATGCCAAAATCCCCAGACCCCTCTATTTCAAATGCATCCAGGTACCTATCAAATTCCAATTTAAACTGATCCACCTCCTCCACTGACACTACCTTTTCAGGGAGAATATTCCACGCATTAACCACTCTCCAACTGAAACACCCCTGCCTTAAAACCATCCTACCTCTCATCTTCTTTACCCTCGAGCCATGGGCCCTGGTCCTAACGATATCAACTCTGCTGAAAACCTCCACTTCACCTTTCTTATCCACATCCTTCATTACCTCAAACATCTCCATCAGATGCCCATGCAATTGCCTCCTTTCCAATGTATAAAGCCATCTCTTTCAACCGTTCCTCGTAGCTCAGTCGAGCTCGCACGAGAATCAATCTAATAGCTCTTCAGTGTTCCCTGTCAGTGGCAGCTATGTCCTTCCTTAGATGTGGTGACCAAAACTGTACACAATATTCCATATGAGGCCTCATTAAATTCCTAGTGTTAACACTACCTCTGTTGATTTACAAGTACACACACTCCCTATGGGAGAGACAGGAAGGGTCATGTTGTTATCCTCTCTGGGGTATATACAGTGCCTATAGAAAATCTACACCCACTTTCAAAATTTTCACCTTTTGTTGCCTTGTAGCCTGGAATTAAATTGCATGATATCAGACTTTTTCCACCTTTATTCACATCGTATTTATTTTCACATCATAACCCACAACTTCCAAGTAAAAAACAAATTCTACAAATTTCAGAAGATTAATTAAAAATACAAAAAGAATACCTTGGTTGGATAAGTGGCCACCCCCCTGAGTTAATACTTGGTGGAAGCACCTTTGACAGCAATTACAGGTGTGAGTCTGTTAGGATAGGTCTCTACCAAAGAGGCCTTTCAAAAGCTCCTCATGGTTGAGTCTTCGCTGTGAAATGCACTACCCAGCAGAGGAAACCTACAAGAACAGCTGATTTTATTCTGAAATAATCAGAATCACTACAATTTAACACAGGTGGAGGCCAATGAACTTTGTGTGTGATTTTGAAGGTGATTGGTTACTCCTGAGGTAATTTACAATTGCTATTGTAAAGTTTTGTATTTTTAATGAATTTTCTGAAATTTGTATATTTTGTTTTTCATTTGGAAGTTGTGGGTTATGATGTGTAAATAAAGGTGGAAAAAGTCTGATTTAGTGGAAATTAATTCCACATATCGAAGCAAGATATTCTAGTTTTGTATTTTTAATGATTTCCTGAAATTTGTATAATTTGTTTTCATTTGGAAGTTGTGGTTATGATGTGTAAATAAAGGTGGAAAAAGTCTGATTTAGTGGAAATTAATTCCAGGTGACAAAGCAACAAATGCTGAAAATTTTTCAAGGGGGTGTAAACTTTCTGGAGGCACTGTATATTATAGTAGATCTCGTCTCAGGTCTGTTCTTTTGTAGTGGACATGATAAGCAGAGAATGCCTCAAGGATTTCGGGATTCCTCCAGATTTCCTTCAGTTTAGTGTTAAGCAGCAGCAGTACATGGCGACTGTGTAAAAGTTAATCATACGTGTTTGTGGTTTATAATATTTTTCCTTCTGGTAGGCCTCTTCTTCTTCCTCATTTACAAGCCCTACAAAACGCCACGATAAGCTATTTATTCACTTAACACAGCGTTTGTTCAAGGAGGAAAAACCTCTTGGGGAGAGGGGATATTATGAGTATCAATATTGTTTTGTAATAACATTAATGTTGTGCTATTATCATTGGTGATGTTATTAGTTTTGTTTTTGGAAGCAGCCTTGTAAAAATGACACGATTAGCTAGCTTAACACAGATATACACCTTAGCATGGACTTCACCGAAGACGGAAAACCCCCTTGGGGAGGGGGGCAAATGAAGTCACTACAACCTCCATCGTGTGACCCTTCGTCATTCTGTCAAGTTTGGTTGAGATTGGATAAGTAACGACCGAATGTTTCGCAGTCAAAAAACCAGACAGATAGATTGACAGAGAGACACCAAATTGCATATTTCAGTATAATGATAATTATTTATGCCCCTACGAATACAACCTAAAGCCCTGTTAGCTTTACCTATAACTGCCTGGCACTGTTCTCTTTGCTTACCCCCATTTCTATTACTACCCCCAGATCCTTCTCCTGTGTAACACGTTCCAGGACTGGAAATAAATTTTAGTTTTTGGGGCTTAAATAGACAATGAACGCTCCAAATTAGCTAACCACGATTAGCTAGCTTAACACAGATATACACATCCAAATATGATGTATGCCCATGATGCTGTTTCTAGTGTTCTGATGTAAGGGATATTGTATGAAGGATTGATGTGGGAAAGAAGGAAGGGAGAGAGGGAACGAAGAAGGAAGAAAAAAGGCAAATGTTGGGTTGACGTGCTGTGGCTGTGGGGAGTTTGAATGAAACCTGTCTGAAATGAACAACGGTTCGGTTTCCTGGTGTGGAACAACATCATACTGTTATATTCACATTTGGTAAATTATATTACATTATTATTTTTATTATTATTTACACAACGCCTGCATTGAAATTCCTTGTGAATCCATGTAGATGACTACATTAAATTATTATTTGCACAATTATTATTTACATTTTGTTCATTGTCCAAAAGAGATGAAGGTAGAGTTGGAAGGAAACAGATTACTTTGAAACCCACTTTTGGTTGTGAGGAAAGGGATGCAATTAATAAATAATTCTATACAATGAGAATAAAAATGAATCTAAATAAACTAAGGCACCTCACTCTGGACCAGTGTTTCTCAACCGGGGTTCCGCGGAACCCTAGGGTTCTGCAAGAGGTCGCTAGGGGTTCCGCGAGAAACAGTAATAAATAGGCTAATGTATTTTTGAGTAGTTTTTGTTTGATTTAATATTCGTAATTTTACTATACACGTACGGCATATTGTTGGAAACTCCTTGGTTATTATAATAGAGGCTTCAACCTCATATTATTTACAATTATAACAACCATAGGGAATGTATTTAACGATGTCTTATGGCGCCAGTGTGAAACCGCCCTCACTGGTTAGTGGACGTCCTGTACGCGGCGGATTCGTGCATCATTGAGTGACTGACTCAAGTACGGACGCATGCACGGTGTCCATCTATCTTCTCTGTGCTTCCTAGCGCGAAGTCTCTCTCTCAAGGTTAGTTCTTCTGTTTACCTTTATTGCTTCAGCTTTATTTGTTTAAGTTTTGTTTATCAAGTTACATGAGGTGTGTTTTTTTTTATATTTAAAAAAGATTTTTTTTTTGTGAATTAAAACCTCGGTGTGAGGTCTCATAAACGAGCAGTATGTTTTTTTTTTCATTGCCAATAAATTTGACAAAAAGGGGGTCATTTTTTTCTTAAACCAGGTATCCAGAAAAAAATATATTATATTTACCACGTGAACTACGATAAAAATATAAAAGAGTAGATATTAATAATGGTATCTAATAATTTTTATGCAGGGGTTCCCTGAGACATGAAAACATTTCAAGGATTCCCATAAGGGGTAAAAAGGTTGAGAAACGCTGCTCTGGACTCAGTCACAGATGGGGGAAGGGAACAAAAACTGGGGGACTCAGCTCTGGCGGCAGCGGGGGCGATGAGGACGACGAGGTGAGCAGACGATGGGCAGGGTGATTATCAGGGACAATGAGGTGATGGGCAGGATGACAAACAGGCTCCAGGTGATGAACACAGGCACAGGTGATGTTGGCTTAGCACGCAAGACTAACTCCTCAGAGAAAGCTCAGACTTTATTCTCCTCAGCAGGCTTTTTCCACGTCGTGTTCCCCGTTCTCCTCAGACCAACTCTCACCCCCGATTTCCCAACTGTCCGATTAGCTTCTCCCTCTTCTCCCCAGGCAACACTCCGCCTCCTTGATAGGCATCTATTACTCTGCCACTGAAGGCGTTCATAGCTCCGACCCTTGGGAGGTGACGAACACTACTCCCCTCGCTCTCATGCTGAGTTTCCCGGCGCCCCCCAGTAGAGGTTGACGTCGAAGTTATACGCACAATTTCCTTAACCATAATCCCTATTACCATGCACCACCCCCTGTATGCAAACAAGACAATTCTTAAGCTAACATTTCCCGAGGGGGGGGGGGGGGTTAGATAGGAATGTATAGAGTAGCATGGTCCATGTAACAAGTAGTTAGGCATCTCCATGTGTAAGTAGGGAAATGTTAGCTTAAGAATTGTCTTGTTTGCATACAGGGGGTGTGCATGGTAATAGGGATTATGGTTAAGGAAATTGTGCGTATAACTTCGACGTCAACCTCTACTGGGGGGCGCCGGGAAACTCAGCATGAGAGCGAGGGGAGTAGTGTTCTCACCTCCCAAGGGTCGAGCTATGAACGGCCTTCAGTGGCAGAGTATAGATGCCTATCAAGGAGCGGAGTGTTGCCTGGGGAGAAGAGGAGAAGCTAATCGGCACAGTTGGGAAATCGGGGTTGAGAGTTGTCTGAGGAGAACGGGGAACACGACGTGGAAAAAGCCTGCTGAGGAGAATAAAGTCTGAGCTTTCTCGAGGAGTTAGTCTTGCGTGCTAAGCCAACACACCTGTGCCTGTTGTTCATCACCTGGAGCCTGTTTGTCCATCCTGCCCATCACCTCATTGTCCCTGATAATCACCCTGCCCAATCGTCTGCTCACCTCGTCGTCCTCTACCCCCCCGCTTGCCGCCAGAGCTTGAGTCCCCCAGTTTTTTTTCCCTTCCCCCATCTGTGACTGAGTCCAGAGCAGCGTTTCTCAACCTTTTTACCCTTATGGAGTCCTTGAAATAGTTTTCATGTCTCAGGGAACCCCTGCATAAAAATTATTAGATACCATTATTAATATCTAGCTCTTTTATATTTTTATCGTAGTTCACGTGGTAAATATATATATTTTTTTCGGATACCTGGTTTAAGAAAAAAATGACCCCCTTTTGTCAAATTTATTGGCAATGAAAAAAAAAACATACTGCTCGTTTATGAGACCTCACACGAGGTTTAAATTCACAAAAAAAAAATCTTTTTAAATATAAAAAAAACACACCTCATGTAACTTGATAAAAAAACTTAAACAAATAAAGCTGAAGCAATAAGGTAAAACAGAAGAACTAACCTTGAGAGAGAGACTTCGCGCTAGGAAGCACAGAGAAGATAGATGGACACCGTGCATGCGGTCCCGTACTTGAGTCAGTCACTCAATGATGCACGAATCCGCCGCGTACAGGACGTCCACTAACCAGTGAGGGCGGTTTCACACTGGCGCCATATAGACATCGTTAAATACATTCCTATGGTTGTTATAATTGTAAATAATATGAGGTTGAAGCCTCTATTATAATAACCAAGGAGTTTCCAACAATATGCCGTACGTGTATAGTAAAATTACGAATATTAAATCAAACAAAAACTACTCAAAAATACATTAGCCTATTTATTACTGTTTCTCGCGGAACCCTAGCGACCTCTTGCAGAACCCTAGGGTTCCGCGGAACCCCGGTTGAGAAACACTGGTCCAGAGTGAGGTGCCTTAGTTTATTTAGATCATTTTTATTCTCATTGTATAGATTATTTATTAATTGCATCCCTTTCCTCACAACCAAAAGTGGGTTTCAAAGTAATCTGTTTCCTTCCAACTCTACCTTCACTCTTTTGGACAATGAACAAAATGTAAATAATAATTGTGCAAATAATAATTTAAATGTAGTCATCTACATGGATTCACAAGGAATTTCAATGCAGGCGTTGTGTAAATAATAATAAAAATAATAATGTAATATAATTTACCAAATGTGAATATAACAGTATGATGTTGTTCCACACCAGGAAACCGAACCGTTGTTCATTTCAGACAGGTTTCATTCAAACTCCCCACAGCCACAGCACGTCAACCCAACATTTGCCTTTTTTCTTCCTCTCCGTTTCCTCTCTCCCTTCCTTCTTTCCCACATCAATCCTTCATACAATATCCCTTACATCAGAAACACTAGAAACAGCATCATGGGCATACATCATATTTGGATGTGTATATCTGTGTTAGCTAGCTAATCGTGGTTAGCTAATTGGAGCGTTCATTGTCTATTTAAGCCCCAAAACTAAAATTTATTTCAGTCTGGAACGTGTTACACAGGAGAAGGATCTGGGGGTAGTAATAGAAATGGGGGTAAGCAAAGAGAAAGTGCCAGGCCAGTTATAGGTAAAGCCTAACAGGGCTTTAGGTGTATTCGTAGGGGCATAAATAATTATCATTATACTGAAATATGCAATTTGGTGTCTTCTGTCAATCTATCTGTCTGGTTTTTTGACTGCCGAAACATTCGGTCGTTACTTATCCAATCTCAACCAAACTTGACAGATGACGAAGGGTCACACGATGGAGTTGTAGTGACTTCATTTGCCCCCCTCCCCAAGGGGGTTTTCCGTCTTCGGTGAAGTCCATGCTAAGGTGTATATCTGTGTTAGCTAGCTATCGTGTCATTTTTACAAGGCTGCTTCCAAAAACAAAACTAATAACATCACCAATGATAATAGCAACAACATTAATGTTATTAACAAAACAATATTGATACTCATAATATCCCCTCTCCCCAGAGAGTTTTTCCTCCTTGAACAACGCTGTGTTAAGTGAATAAATAGCTTATCGTGGCGTTTTGTAGGGCTTGTAAATGAGGAAGAAGAAGAGGCCTACCAGAAGGAAAAATATTTATAAACCACAAACACGTATGATTAACTTTTTACACAGTCGCATGTACTGCTGCTTAACACTAAACTGAAGGAAAATCTGGAGGAATCCCGAAATCCTTGAGGCATTCTCTGCTTATCATGTCCACTAAAAGAACAGACCTGAGACGAGATCTACTATAATATACAGTGCCTCCAGAAAGTTTACACCCCTTGAAAAATTTTCAGCATTGTTGCTTTGTCACCTGGAATTAATTTCCACTAAAATCAGACTTTTTCCACCTTTATTTACACATCATAACCCACAACTTCCCAAATGAAAAACAAATTATACAAATTCAGGAAATTCATTAAAAATACAAACTAGAATATCTTGCTTCGATATGTGGAATTAATTTCCACTAAATCAGACTTTTTCCACCTTATTTTACACATCATAACCCACAACTTCCAAATGAAAAACAAATTATACAAATTTCAGGAAATTATTAAATACAAAACTAGAATATCTTGCTTCGATATGTGGAATTAATTTCCACTAAATCAGACTTTTTCCACCTTTATTACACATCATAACCCACAACTTCCAAATGAAAAACAAAATATACAATTTCAGAAATTCATTAAAAATACCAAAACTTTACAATAGCAATTGTAATTACCTCAGGAGTAACCAATCACCTTCAAAATCACACACAAAGTTCATTGGCCTCCACCTGTGTTAAATTGTAGTGATTCTGATTATTCAGAATAAAAATCAGCTGTTCCTGTAGGTTTCCTCTGCTGGGTAGTGCATTTTCACAGCGAAGACTCAACCATGAGGAGCTTTTGAAAGGCCTCTTTGGTAGAGACCTATCCTAACAGCTCACACCTGTACATTGCTGTCAAAGGTGCTTCCACCAAGTATTAACTCAGGGGGGTGGCCACTTATCCAACCAAGGTATTCTTTTTGTATTTTAATTAATCTTCTGAAATTTTGTAGAATTTGTTTTTTAACTTGGAAGTTGTGGGTTATGATGTGAAAATAAATACGATGTGAATAAAGGTGGAAAAAGTTCTGATATCATGCAATTTAATTCCAGGCTAGCAAGGCAACAAAGGTGAAAATTTTGAAGTGGGTGTAGATTTTCTATAGGTACTGTATATACCCCAGAGAGGATAACAACATGACCCTTCCTGTCTCTCCCATAGGGAGTGTGTGTACTTGTAAATCAACAGAGGTAGTGTTAACACTAGGAATTTAATGAGGCCTCATATGGTATATTGTGTACAGTTTTGGTCACCACATCTAAGGAAGGACATAGCTGCCACTGACAGGGAACACTGAAGAGCTATTAGATTGATTCTCGTGCGAGCTCGACTGAGCTACGAGGAACGGTTGAAAGAGATGGCTTTATACATTGGAAAGGAGGCAATTGCATGGCATCTGATGGAGATGTTTGAGGTAATGAAGGATGTGGATAAGAAAGGTGAAGTGGAGTTTTCAGCAGAGTTGATATCGTTAGGACCAGGGCCCATGCTCGAGGGTAAAGAAGATGAGAGGTAGGATGGTTTTTAAGGCAGGGGTGTTTCAGTTGGAGAGTGGTTAATGCGTGGAATATTCTCCCTGAAAAGGTAGTGTCAGTGGAGGAGGTGGATCAGTTTTAAATTGGAATTTGATAGGTACCTGGATGCATTTGAAATAGAGGGGTCTGGGGATTTTGGCATTACTTGTCAGTGTCTTGAACGTGGATAGGTGTTGATCCTGGGGTTGGTGCAGCACAGGCATGATGGGCCAAATGGCCTTCTCCTGTGCCAAACTTCCTTGTGTGTATTCGTTTCATGAACAGTAGTGGCGCATTCCACTGCACCATGAACGCTGAGTCAGTTAAGCCAAAATACCTGTCCAAATTTGAAATGAATTTCATAATATATACATTCGATAAACCAAGGAGCTTAGTTCAGTTTCTTTATGCCTTATCTGAATTTATATAAATCTTTGCTTGTTTGTTTTTCATTCACTATGTTTATTGACATTGTGCACGACTGGATGCAAGCAGACAGCACCGCTATAGTATGGGATGATCTGTTCAGGTAAACATTGGTAAACATGGTAAAAGGACACAAAACAAGGTAAAATTGTCTCGTTCCCAAAAGAAATTAACTCTCCAGCTTCGGCCAAAAAATGGACAATTATGCATTTGGGTAATCATGGTGAAGTCTCAATGCATCGACAGCCATGGAGATGCCCGAGGGCAGAGTTGGAGATGTGCGGTTATGTTATCTGAGTCATTTAGTGATGACGAATGTGAATGGGATAAGAGTACAATGGCACGTGACAATGTCTATGTGCTTTGTATTGTTGTACTGCATGCAGTTGTACAGTTCATAACATAAAACGTAGCAGCAGCTTGTATATGTTGATAGGTTACTTGAAGCTATTTTATGTTCGAAATATGACTATTAATCAAACAAAATTATTTCATTCATATAATCAGTTTCTCCAAAATTTAATAAAGTTGAGATGGAACTAACTATTGCATCAGACACAATATGTCATGGTGCCTTCCATGTTTTTTTTTTTGTTGTTGTTTGTTGTTTTTGTTACAAATTCGAAGGTTCATTGAGGCTTTTGAACACATTTCTGGACAAAATATTCAGGCGATCATCGTGCGCTTTTACATGAACGACAAGGACAGTGGACAATGGACGGACTGAGCAAGTATGTTGAAGAAACAGGAAACCAGGCTCACAGTATCATGAGGTAAATACTCAGATGTAAACTCCATTATAAACTAGAACGGCACTTGTAGCGTGCATAGTCTCGCCTCACGCGTTCATTCTGAACAAAAATACGTACCATCGTTAACTGAACACGCCACTATTGTGGCTCACTGCTATCGTGATCCACATACCGTATCATCCATGCACCCGATTATGTCACATATGTTGTTGGAATGGGTTATGAACGTCATACATTAAATTTCTTCATTTACATCCGGTCATCGATCAGATATATGAAATTTCAGATTTTTTGAGATAACAATTTCAATTCCACCAATTGTGGCTGGAATACCATTCACTGATGGTGTCATCATTATCACACTGTATCCCCACGGCGAGTTGAATGACATATGCCAAGTTTCAATTATTTTTTTCCTTTTTTGTGGTTTTTGGAAGAAAATTAATGTTCCAAAATTTTTTACCTTTAATCCAATGTGGTTGCCATACCCATTGACCTATTACGTCGGAATTAAGAATAATATTCTCCATAGGGAGTCTCTCCCCAATTTTTAAAATTTTGCAGCGAATGGACAAGCAGTTGCTGAGAAAACATTGTTAAAGCAAAATATATAGACATTCACCACACACAACACACACACACACACCATTGCAATAGTCTCACATCCCCTTTGGGTGAGACAAAGGTAAATGTATATTGGCATTGGGACTCGGTCTTGCCAAAAGGAACAATAGAAAGAACTATACGGCCTCGCTGGGGATAAACTCCACACTTTGGCCTGCGCAGGAGGGGATTTGCTCAATGTATGTATCATGAGCGTGGAATTACTGTTACAATGGAAATCATGTGCCAAGATTTAGCGTGATTATTTTCCCAAAGAAGAAATTATGATGCTGAGGTACGTAAGAAAATCCCAATAACCCAGCAAATAAATGGAAAATAATGGTTTAATTAATTTATGATGGGGAGGGGACATGCTAGGACAGTCACAAGAATGAAAAAGAACCCGACGGTACACACATAACCGAGACAATATGGATGATGCCTACCATACTTAAACTGTCTCTTCAGGACACAGACACTCGAAGGAGTAGTACAGGTTGACTCAAAAATATGGAATCCACCTTTTGTCCATATCTTTCCGTCTTACTATGACGAACCTTTGTTTTCTCAAGTGATTGAAGAAGAATGAACCACAAGACAGACTATGAAAGTTGGCCACAATTCTTTCCTTTTAAAGATGCCATGGACAATATGCAAAATACTTTTTTCTTTTTTCAAAGGCAAAATTAGACAAAGGCCAAAAAAAAAAAAACATTTTCTTAAAACTCCAACAAGAAGACTCCAAGAAGAAGACTCGAATCAAATTTAACTCATCCTGAAATTCGCAGATATATGCGAGGTTCAACAAAATTCAGAGAAAAAGGCACTGTCGCAAATCTCAACAGTAAAAGTGCTCGAGGACCAACGTATTCGGACATCCTCAACATGTAAGGTCTCCTGAAGAACATGACCTTGTTCGTGATTTAGCTGTGTAGAGGCCCAACTAAATCTCTTGGACATTGGAGTCAAGACATTTGAATTCACACATGAATCAGTGAGAAGAATTCTCATCCACGATGTGAAACTGTATCCATACCAAATTCCGATGAAACACAAACTGACTGCATCCCATATGCAGAAAAGATTGACAATGTGCCAGTGTTTGCAGACAAGATTGAAGAAAAGCCTAACTTCCTTGAACAATTTCTGGTTTTCTGATGAGGCCATTTCCTTTTTTATGGACATGTGAACTCCAAAACTGCATACAGGTGTTCCAAAAAAATATAAACTTTTAATCTGCAAAGAGGATGGTCATAACATATATTTTTTAAAAAGATATATGGCTGGATAGAAAGCTGAAAGGTTGAAAGTTTATTGTACCAATGTCAAAATTGCACCAAATTTAAATTTTGGTATAGAATCGTGTTTTCTTTTAGACCACATGTTCGACGTAGGCTCCACATTGTCCGATCACTGCCTGCAACTCGTTGTCATGTTCTCCATCACTTTGGAAACGTTTCCTGAGGAATGTTCTTGATTTCTCGGTGGATGTTTTCCTTCAGCTGATCAAGAGTCTGAGGCCTAGGTTCCATAGATCCGTCCTTGAGATACCCCCAAGAAGAAGTCTGGAGAGTAAGGTCAGGGAATACGGTGGCCACTCAACGTCTTCGTAGAGGGAGATAAAGCGGCCCTCAAAATGTTGCTTGAGAAAAGCCTTGTTTCCCTGGCTGTATGGGGGGTGCCCCCATCCTGCTGGAACCACTGATGGTTCTCATCTGGATCAGGTTGTTTCTCCTACGGGCCTGAGTACGTAGCTCATGCAGATAGAATTCCTGAATCATTTCACGATAGTTCTCTGTTTACCGTGCAAGTGCGTCCCTGGTCATCTTCAAAGAAGTATGACCAATTATCCCATACCAACAACCGCCACCCACATGGTGACTTTGAGAACAGATCGAGGCACCAGTTCAGTTGATGCATTACCAGGATTTTCAGTTCCACAGTACCAAAAGTTTTGCTTGTTTACCTCCCCGGACAAGTGAGCATGGCATTTGTCCGTCATGTGAAAGTTTTTTGAAGGAAGTCGTACTCTTCCTCCAACTTTCCTGAGAATCATTTGCAAAGTCTAGTCGTTTGCGTTTCTGTTGAATCGTAAGGTGCCATAAGTCACATTGCTCTACGGCGAGGATTATGGCGGCCATACGCCCTCTGAATTGACAGAAATGTGTCGGCGCCGAGATTTCGCTGCGGTGGCCTCAGGGTGGCCCTCGCCGTTTGGCTAAATCTTTACAGGGCCGTAGGGGGTCACCGTGGTAAATATAAACGCGGAGTTATAACTTTTTTCATTTCTACGTTCGCCGTAGCAAATTCGACAAGCCGAAACAAAAAAGAACTGGTAAAAAAAAAAAAAAAAAGAACTCCCCACTCGTTACCGTCCGTCGGCCGCACGTTCGCTTAAGGCCCCCTGCGGTCGCTTTGCGGTCCACCTTGCGGGCACCTTGCCGTACTGCCTTGAAATTCTATGGCCACCGCAGGAACGCCTAAGGTCACGCGTGCGACATCAAATCAAAGACCGTACGGCCCCCACGTATTTCGGTCTCCACAATGTATAACATGCCCGTGCGGCTTTTCCCCGAAAAATTACAAAACATATGTGACTGCTACATTGTGTGACCCGTCGGAAATTACTGCGCCGCCCTATAATTGCTAGTGGCGTAGATTTTGTAAACCCCACGCGCCGCTGCAAATGTGACTTAGGCCTAAGCACCTTTCCATTTAATTTTGTATGGAAAGTCATGAATGTCTTGGCGAAGGATCCTTGAACGGTGGGTGCTCGTTATGAATGTTTTGCATCGGCAGAAAGAAGTCGTCGAATGATTTTTTTTACTCTGAAATGACCGCCTGTCTCACACCATTTCCACATTTTCTTCACTACACCTGTCCTCTTCCGACCACTGTGACCTTGTGAAAGGTCACAGATGGTTACCCCACATTGGTAAACTTTGCGATGGTGCACTTTATTGTCCGAAAAAGTTTGGTGCATGGCCGCAAGTGGATACCGAATATGTCTCGAGTAAAGACGTTGCACCTGTATGACACATTTCGTCTGCTGCTGCAAAGTTCAACAATTTTCGTACGTTGTTGAAATCGGTCAAGTCTTGGAATTTTTTCGGCCACATTAGCTTGGTATCAAAAATAAACTTCAGGTACTCTGCAACAAGAAAATGAAAGCATTAGTGACAAAATGTACTTGCTTTTTTAGGATCAAACAAGCATTTTAAAGTTGTATTTTTTTTTGGGACACGCCCTAAATACTGGAATCGCACCCCCCCCCCCCCCCCCCCCCCCCCCCCCCCCGCCCCCCCCCTGCCCCCCCCCCGATCCATGCTCGGCAACCTCTCCACTCAGAAAAATGCATGGCCTGGGTCGCAATCGGTAAATAATGGAATCTTCGAACCCTTTTCTGGTTTGAGGCCGCCAAAACCCTAAGCAGTCAAAGGGAGTTTTCAGAGGGACAATGGTTTAAACAGGATGGAGACCTCCCCAACTTCAAATATTCACTGAATTGGCAAACCATGTATTTTGTGCAGAGTCATCAGTTTCGAAGAACTTGCTGTTGAATGAGGCCCCACACTTAGCAGATCTAATCACCATCAGATTTTTATACTTTGCCGGGGATATCTGAAAGACAACATCTACAGAGGAAGGCCGACAATCCAAATGAATAACTCAAAGCAACAATTAATCAATTAAAATTCGCTTAAATTCCAACATGGAATGCGTCAGGTGATGAACCATTTTGGCCCCGTCCAATTCCAAGTGTGCTTGCCAGTGCTGTGTAAAATTGAGGCGAATGTCATGTAAGCACATATAAGCACAAGTCCACTCCTGAGCCCTATTCAAGGTAATCCTGTGGCCAAATATTGTGCCATTTGAGTTGATAAATGAGGATTTTATATATACATAGTATGGGTTACTATTTTGGGGCTCACCTGTGACGAGGCACGGAGGATGGGGGAGATATAGAAATGGGTCCCGAGGTAGAGTAGTTGTCGGCCTTACCTCTTTCTCAGAGGTGTCTGTGAACATGGCACGTTATTATTCTTGCCTTGCCGTGAAACTCTTGAGGCAACCCCATGATGGTAACAGCTATTGTTACAGAGATAACAAGAACTTTGACAGCAGGAGGCCACCTGGCCAACCATGGCTTGCGCTAAATATCAACAATATAGTCTGTCCCTATTGTTGAACTGCTTTCTCCAGTTTTGGAAATGTGACATCATCAATGTTTAGGTTTTGTCTTTCTCATTGACTAGTGAATAGATTTTTCTGTGAATAACTTTAATAATATTCAATTGTTTGATCCAGAGAAATGAAAATATATGAAAGTTCTTGAAATATTAGGTCACAACACCCTTTGAAAATACACGTGAACAAAGTTTTACAGCAATGCCTTGCATAGTGTTATTTCATAACTTTTCACCACCCATGAGCCCAATGTAAAAATGTTCACTTTTGCCCTCCCATTATTTAACCCTAATATTGGATTCATGAAACGTCCTAACATGGAGCTCAGATGCCACACATAAAATGAAAAAAAATTGAATATGACATGAGGGGAAATCATCATTTGTACAGCAGCCTTGAATGGGAGAACTCATGTAGTTGGTGTACATGTCTTTGATGGAGTCCAATCTCAGTTTGATCCGCGAGAAAGTAAGCATCTAACTATAAACTTGTTGTCTGATGCTGCGTCATGAAGAACGTCTCCTCTCCAAAAGGGATGCCTAACCCGGCTTTGTCATGTGCTAAGCAGCCCAGTACTCCTTATGAACATTAAAAAAGATCTCCGGTACCTCCTTGAAAATAGGAGGCCAATATGTGCTGGTACCCTTGACAATTCTGAATCTCTGCAACTATTACACCAAAGAGAGGAGAATGGACACTGTCACACCCCTCCACAGAAAGTCTGTCCAAGTAATATGCCAAAGTGATGCAACAACATCTGACAAACAGAGTCAAATAGGAACAAGGATAAGAAACTGGACAGCAGTTGGGAGCATTTTTTTATTCAACACTAACCGAGAGTAAACGCTGATGTTATGCGTGGGTTGTTCATGCAGATCACTAATCTCCCAATTGCAGCGTATAACACCCCAGTCCTTTCAAGCAGTTTCTCCTTTCAGGCAGACAACAACAAACAACTCTTCCTGTGACATCAATCCTTGGCCAAATAGGTCAATTGTACATAGCTGGAGACCTATTTCCTTTTGGTTACACATGCTAATGACACTTGGGGGCATATCATATTTGATGCAAAGAGTCATAAGTAAAACATTCCTCGTATAAAAACTCGTATACAGACAAGTCAAAAGGCCTAAGCTATTTTTCTCAAGCAAAATAAAACTAATAATTCTTATTGCCTGTTATCTTTCTGTAGGCCGATATGGGTTTCATTTTTATGATGAAACCCATAATCGGTCCGTCCGTAATCCGATTACCCCATAATTGGTTCATTGATATAATTGTTGCTTTTTAGTTATTCAATGGATTGTGGCTTTCCTCTGTAGATTGTTGTTTTCATGTGTCCATCTGTCTGTCCGTCCGTGCTTCCATGATACGTTTCTTTCCGTGATAAACTTAAGAACGTGCTATAACTGCTAATGGGGGGGGGACCTAAGTCAACTTGGTACAAGTATTAATAACATTGTAAAGATAAACTGATTCGATTATGGGTCACGAGTCAAAGGTTCAAAGAAGTCCCCGTAGGTACAATTTTTTTACTGCGCTAACTTGTGAACCAGTGATGGGATTTTGGACCAAACTTAAAAAACCAAACCAACTTAAACTTAACACAGTGATATCCTCTATTATATACCAAAGCCTGCACACTAAAAACCTCGGCTCGCCGTCACACGATCCCTATAAATTGCTGTGGCCCTTAGCGGACATGCGACAATGTTTGGGAAGTCTTGGCATTCCATAGTACCACTTGCATTTTGGCACAATGCGTATTTTGTCATTCCGCCGTGTAACGTCTGTCGTCTTGCTACCACTTATGTTTGTACTGCTATCCCGTGCATGTACACGGGTATCGCTAGTAAATATAATATTATGATGGCAAAGATTAACTCATTAGATTTTGGAAATGAAGAGGTCAAAGGTCAGAGGTCATGTCAAGGTACAATGTGATACTTTGAGAACAGCTGAAGGGATTTAAATCAAACTTGGTACTATTTATGTATAATGATGTAATATGTGGGTGGAGGGATATCGGTCGACGTCCGCGATGTCGAAGAGTGCCGTCTTAGTCCTACCCTACAACAATTTCTGAGTGTCTTTAGGATGTGGAAAGTGTGGCAATAAAAAATTTGTAACTGTGCTCGTTGCATTAATTAAAAACATTCCCCTACTTGAGGAGCAGTTTTTTTTGTTACCTAGTTGAGGCTTGTCGGTAAGAGCTCGTATTAAGTACACTGAACAGATCAAGACACAACAAGGACAAAAAGGAACAGTTGATAGAGCAGAGGAAATACCACTAGCAGAGTTGAAGGACAAGATGGGGCAGCTTGGACAAAACAATGGGGGTGGGAGGAATTTAGGGGGTAAAGGGAGGACCGCATTGCATTCAGTGTTCTAGCTCTTTCACAAGCCTTGACAGAAATACAAGAGCTAGGGAGGACAAAGCCATGAAAAGAGCAGGGGGTACAAGACCAGAAAAGGAGGCGGTAGGAGACGAGAAGACAACCGACCTGTCTGTGATGTGAAGTGATCGACAATAGACTCAGCTTCATCGTGGGAGATTCCAATAAATCTTAAAAGGCCTCGGTTTCCATGGCATCAAGCTGACGATGAGGGTTGTAACAAACAAAGAGGTGTTTGATTCAAAATTAGGAAACAAGCCTCCCTCTGGTAATGTCACATTTCTGGAGTTTTCCTTTGAACGTTGCAGGAATGCCTCGATCACAAATAATAATAGTTCGTTTGTCAGAGATTTTTGTCCATAGACCTTACCAATTACCTTTTTGTGGATAACAAAGTAAGACGCGTGAAAAGAGTGAGGTACAGGGAAGAAAGCAGCACACCTACCAATGGGATAACACTAGACACAGTAAAGGGGATGACGGAGGAGAAAGAGAGGGAAGGAAATATAGAAACTGCAAATAGATGAAAAGTAATAGAGGATTAAATTAGAATAGCAAAGATATAGAGTAGAAGATGGAGGATGTGGCGATGCAAGACCCAACTTTAAGCCTTGGAGGGAAGGTGGGGTTGAAGAAGATTGAATAAACTATATTGAGAAAATGGGAAAATTCCACAAATAGACATCTGAAAATATGTTTGGATTTATTTAGACCTGCAATCTTAATGGTGTGGTATTTTTGTGCCTTTGCTTTTCAGGGAGGGATCGAACAATTAACTTCTGAGCAATGCACATGAAACAGCTGATGGACGCCTGTTCGTGGTCCATCACAAATGCATGAGTGGCCGCAAATGAGCTCGTTGTCCAGGTTCTCCTCGCGAGAGGAACTCCTCACGGTGAGAAGTCCCTGCTTGTCTCTAGCACAATACCCTATAACTAAGAGCAGGGATCAGTGGAAAATAGTACTTGTATGCCACAGCATTTTTGTGACAAGTTATTTTTGTGCCCACTGAGGATATTTTCTCATATTTTCCACTTCGGTGATGGTCGAGTCTCGATGAACTTCTCGTATCATGCTGCTTGTGAGGTTGCTTTTAAATCTTCTGACATCCAGGTTTGTGAAGGCAATATCGTTTGCCAAGTTAAATTGGTATCAAACTTGATATTAGTCATGTGATGTCCTCCTGCTGTGACACATCAAAATGACACCATAATTTCCATACATTTTCAAAGGTGTGCTTTGTTTTGTGAGTTGCTATACACAACAATGGCTATCCCACTTTTGTACATTTAATGTTAAGCTAGCGGCTTATGTGCAACAGCCCCCTTGCATTTTTTTTTTTTTGTACAGAGTCAAGGCTCATGAGAAAGAGCTACAACACTGAATGGATTAGAATGCAACATAACAAAAAGAACAGGCAGAGAGAGGAGAGAGAGAGGACACAACAGCAGAGTTGAAGGACAAAATAGAGGGAAACTTGGACAAATAATGTGTATGAGGAAGAATAGTGGTAGGAAAGCATGCATGGGGTGACAAGAATGGATACAGGAGCAAATCCTCAGGAAGAAAAACTGGAAATTTGGAAAGGCGAGGTGGGCTTGGTGGGAGTGGGGAGAGGGGGAGGTTAACTCAGACGTAAAAAAAATAATCATGGTTTTGGAATGGGGAGATGATCTGAGGATGGTGGTGGAAACTTCTGTCTTTAAAACCTGGAGAGAAGAAAGATTGAAGAAGAATGTTGAAGTTGGTTCTACAAGGTGTGAAAAAATGAGAAACAGATGAGTGGGGTGAAGCAGTAATTCTGGGTTTTGGTAGTTCATCAGAAGGGGTTGATGGTGGACCATGTGACCATACTGGAACGCTGGGGAACAAAGCAGGAAAGAACAGGGGGTGCAAGATTCAGAAAGGAAAAGGTGGTAGAAGACAGAGAGACCACCGACCTGCCTGCGATGGGGAAGTGATAGGTTCAAAACTCCAGCATTCATCACGGGAAGATTCCAATAATCTTGAAGGGCCTTTGGTTTCCATGGTAGACAGTTGACACAGGTGTGAGGCAGGGGGTGCAGCCAACCAGAGGGAGAGCAGTACTACCATCAAGCTGTGGATGAAGGCCTTGTACATGGGTTCAGAGGTGTTGCAAGGAAAGGACTTTGTACGAACGCAGAATACCCAGTCGGCGACTGGCCTTTTGAGGCCAATTTTGAAAGTGGTTTTGCCCCAAGAAAGTCATGGCGATAGTGAGATACCCAGGAGTTTTTAATGACCCTTGAAAGCTTCTTCAAGAGAAGTGTTTAAGAAGTAACATGGGAAGGATTTGGCTAATATGGTCTTTCGGAGAGAGAGAGAGAGAGAGAGAGAGAGAAGAAAGAGAGAGAGAGAGAGAGAGAGAGAGAGAGAGAGAAGAGGAGAGAAGAGATAGTGAGAGTGTGAGATTTGTCTGAATGAAAGACATTCCAACTGTTTGACGCAGCTTGTGATTTTGTCAGGCTAAAGAGAGGGAAAAATCTGCAACTTGCTGTCTGAAAGGATGAGGGGGTGGCCATGGCAGATGGTGGAAGTCAACAAGAAAATTGAAAAGGGGATTTCCAGAGTCAGTGAGATTGTTGATGAAAGATTAAGAAATATGACTGTGCCCAGAACAATGCCCTTGGGGGAATAAACAATTTTACTTTTTTTCCCCCTGAATAGGGAGAAGAGATGAAAAGGGATTCCATTTATCAAGCCCCACATTGGTGACGAGAGTAATCAAGTCATAACGCGCAAAAGTAGAGTTGGCCTGTGGTGCTATTTGAAGTAAGGGAGGGAAGGAAGGTGAGCATACTCCGAGACAGAAACTTAACAAGGCACCACAGGTTTTAGAGGAGGGAGACAAGTTTGAAAAGTTCAATCTTTTCTGGCTGTTCTTTATTTTTTTTTCTCCAGTTCATCCATGCGTGATTCCCTTTTAAATTCATTTCATCTGGCAACCTGCTGTCTAATTGAAAGCATGAAATTTCCCCGCATAGGTGCAACTAACTCATGTAGAATGTTTAATGACATTATGACATCATAGGTCACATGGTATGGCAGCCAATGTTGGAAAAAAAAAAAAAAGAAAAAGATGTTCTTTTCTGGCTCTCCTGACAAGTGGAGACATACTTGTTGCGGGCTTTGTGGAATGATCGGAGATTGCCTTCGGTGGGGTTTGCTTTACAGGAAGAGAAGGAAATTATTTCAGAGCAACTGCCTTCACCACAGGATCAAGTGTACTATCGGCAGAAGAAGGGAAGGATACTGAAGACGAATGGGATGGATCTGTATGTAAGAGAGAGCAGATTTCTATTCCAGGCTTTGGTCTTGGGAAGGGAAGAATTTCCAGGCTTTGTTCAATATCAAGGGACAGCAGATTATAGGAGACTATCCTGAAGTGAGATGGCGCTTGATGTCCCTGCCAAGTTTGCCTGAGTGAACTGCCAGACCTATGCCTGGGGTGCTGAGGCAGCTCTGAGAAAGCAAGAGAGATATTGAACTTTCACAAGCATATGATCAGATGAACCCAATTGGAGCAGGGGAAGAGCGGAGACATTTCAGGGAAGTTTGCCATTCACTAAGCACCAAGAAGGGAGGATTTGCCATCGGGAGAATTGGGTTGTTGAATGTTCACAGATTGAATCAGTCCAGGAGTCCAACAGACGTCTTTGCTGAAGTACCATGGCTGAATGATAGAGGTACCAATCCAGCCAAATTTTCATTGGTGATAATTGAAATCACCACATATGAGGAAAGAGAGAGAGAGTTGGAGCTGAGTGGTTTAAAAGTTTGTCCATGCCCTGAGAGAAATGTAGAAATGGAGTCGTCATTGTTTTGAAACAGAAGGGAAAGTCACAACCAAAGTGTACTCTGGGGGGTTCAAGAGGTGTAAGGATAAGTAACAGGCCGTGGAAATTGAGTTATTGAATGTAAATGCAGCTCTGCCTTGCTGGGTGGGGTTCAAGGAACTTCAAAATTGGAAGAAACAATAGCCAGGGAAGAAACACAATAATGAGTCACAATGTTCCTGTGGGAGCAAAGGATTTTGTTAAACAGATGATGTTCCAGTTTATCGACCGCGGCAATGGCTTTGGGGGATTCTGTTAGATTGAAGCGGACCACCTCAGATGTTTGAAGTCACACAATAGGGACAGGGGAGGGTGCAGGACGTAGGGGAGGGGGTGGTCTTTTTTTTTGTGGGTGCAGGTGCAAGGGTTGAGGTTGAGGGCTTGAGAGGACACAACGGGTGAGGGGAATGTTTGTTGATGTTGGGTGGGGATGCTGGCA
>CM068957.1:71189732-71211476 GCA_035128595.1 Eptatretus atami | reverse complement strand
GTTCACACGCTGTTTCCGAATGTTCACGAAGTTTTCGGAGAACGTGACGTCATAGCATCTTCGGTAAATTCCGGGTCTGTTTTTCGATCACTGACAAAAGTTTTGACTTAAAAGTTAATTTTAGCATATTTGAGTTTCCAAATGTAAGAAATAATTGCCCAACGATTATTAATGTGATTCAACCTTTGAATCACGCGAAGTAATCAGCGACCCAAAACCGCTCTTTAAGTTTGCAAGGTCAATGGCGCAAAACCACCTGTAAGACATGTCGGCCACCTGCGGGTGACACGGCGCAATCCTTGATGCTTATTTTACACTATTGCTCTGAGAGCATTCACTTTAAGGGTTAAAGAGAAATTGTCCTTTTATAGCGTGCAAACAAGTTTTTGTGATGGAGCTGTCGCCAGAACGTTCGCCAATCAGCCGATCGGAGCTATCACCCCAGGCTTCGACTTTGTGCGCAACTGAGGTGAGTTTCTTTGCAGCTTTGGCATCAAAAGCCAAGTATTACCCTGTCCATCAAAAAAATACCTGACTTCTGATCACTTACATTGAGCCTAAAAGTACAATTATATTTTCGTTCCCATTGTACAGGTTGGCATAAAGGTAAATGACAGTAAATGTTCAAATTGATTGGCCATTAACTTGGAACAATTTTAAATTCAACGTACACATGATGTAACATTCTAACACCCGTCTCAAAATGTTTCATTTCGTTGAGCCAATTGTTCTTCCACCAATTTCCTGATCAATTGGTGACCTCTTCGGCTGTTTTTCATTAAATTCAGAAGAAATTGATCCATTAGAAATACCATGGCTTTGAACTCATTAAAAACCACCTCCACCCTCTATCTTTAGATAAGTTTGCAGTCATCGTTTAATTGAACAAAACAAAAAAAATGCAATTAATGTAGTCCACAGCAAAATCCCTGATGTGCATTGATTTTGCCCCACCTGTAGTATGAAGTATAATTGTAATTTTTAGCCTAAATGAATGACTCAATGAACATTTAGGGTTGTAAAGGATTGCTGGGTGAGGTGAAGGCTTGGTGTTACCTCCTCCTTCTTACTTTTTCCATATGCAGCCACATGGCTATGAGAGAGCATCATTGGCTGAGTGCCTGGCTTGCCACTGATGCAATGCCCCCTGTAGATTCAAGCAAGAAGTTGCATTTGTTCAGGGAGATTGCCTACTCTTCCTGAAGGACACCATGCAATCTTTAACATCCACCAACTAATGCTGCAGATGGGGTGCCAAGTTTGACGGCACTTTGATGCTCCGCCCTGCCGTAAGATACCAGGGTGATGGTCTGCAGCTGGCGCCAAGAGATTCAAATCCAGACTGGACGGCTCAGAGGAAGTGTGTGCATTACCTCTAGGCAATCCTGCCCAGCCTTGGGCGTTAGCCTCTAAGCTGCCTACAGCAGCCAATAATTTGGTCTGCTTTGATCTACCCTTACAAATTGTACTTGGGTGGTGAGGAGAATCAAAATAAAGACCAATTACTGCACCGTAGTCCAAAGAAGAAAGCCAGATATGACAAGAAGCACACACACATCTATAACCACACACACACACACACACATCTTAAACACCACACAACACACACACACACACACACACACACACAAATCTATAAACACCACACACACAAACAACATCGATAAACACACAAACACAGATATGATTATGGACTGCGTAAGTACTTATATACGCTTATTAAATTTGAAGTTATAACCTTAACTTATAAGCAATTCTGACTGATTTCCCAACTGCCCAGATAATCAGCTGGGCACCGTTTATCATAGAGGTTTCAATCCTTTCAGCCCAGAACCTCTCCAAACAGCGAATCACATCAGTGGATGATTACTCAACATCAATGGGGCTACACCAAAGTTTGTGCCAGACAGTCAGTCAACATAGCAAGCAATATCCTTATTCAAACTTATTTTAATTATTACTTTTATTTAAAGTATTACGACATATGAATACCTTTATATCATACATCGCTTTATATGATAATATATTAAGCAATAAACAGATACTGATAGACATGTCCATTACACAGCACCTCCATCAACCATTGCACTCAAACTGTCATTCAAAATATTCAAACTGTCATTAACAACCGATTTTAACATACTGCATTGCGTATCTTAGCAACCACCAATAAATTATTTTAATGCTATTATAATGTATTTATAAATAATATGATTTCTTTATTTTATCTAAGTACTTCCATTATTTATACCATCTATTAAAAAATAATAAAATGAAATCAATAATATAATTAAATAATTTACTTCACCTAAAATAATTAATTATTATTATTATATCAATTCAATCAGAACTTGTTTACATGAAAACCAACCAAACTTAAATAAAGGTGATGATGGAGTCTAAGACATTCTCACAGACCTGATCAAACAATCAGGCAAATATCCTCTGTTTAACATGATAAAAAAACCTTCTCAGCACATGTTCTACAAAATCATCTTTTACTGAACAAATTCTTGCAAATCCAAGTAGCTGAGATGAAAAGACATTGTAACCCATTTTAATTGGTACATTGCAACCTGGAAAGGTGTACAGACAACAGGAACTGAATCATCAACTTTATGATATACACTTGTACAAAACCATTCTGTCCAAATCTAAACCACACATCCAGATATGCAGCAACTGTACAATCATTACCACTCTGTTTGCAATCAGGTTATCTGGATAAAATCTTGTGAAGCTGCCCATCAAAAAAAATTATAGTTAACCACACAAACATCATATATAACGACATGTATGAGATAATATTTGAGCTAATCCTCATTTTTTTCTCCTTCATCAGTTTCTGCATAAATGAAAATTCACAGAAAATAAGAAAAATGTCTGCTAGTAGGGGGCTACAATTCCACCCATGGATACCCTAATCTGTTGAAACATTATCCCACAAAAAGACACAAAATATAAAATAAAATAAAATTAACAGCATCCTAAAACCTCTGTTTATCAAAAACAATGAAAACTTCAGTGTTTCTTTAGAAAAGAATGCTCTATCAAACCTGACACATAAAAACTTATTAAAAGAGTTAAAAACCTTGTCAATTACTTTGAAGAGTGAATCCCTCACTAGTACTAAATCCAAATTTGTATATAAAGTTGAAAAAATTAAAAACTTCAACTGACTTGATTTGAGGCATCTAATTCTATCTAAGAACTCTAAAGAAGAATTAATGCTCCAGAAAGTGTTAATACCAGAATTCTTCACAATGCTAAACAATATTTCCTGAACTGTTCCCTAACAACTTGTAAGCCTGAGTTAACTCTAACCAAATAACTGTTTGGGAGAACACTGTCTGGCACCCGCGATATACCTATACTTGTACGGATTCTTATGAATCTTGGGATCCAGGAAATCCGAGGTAATAGAAAGATTTACCTCTTTACATTTAATACCGAAATTTTTAACTAAAACTTCCTGATTCTGAGAGATAATATTACAAGAATTACAAGGAAAATATGTGCAGGAGGAGGCCATTTGCACATCATGCCTGCGCCACACCATTACCAGATTTAATAAATCACCACACCCCCTTCCTTCGTGTGCAGCCTTTTGGCTGCTACACTGGTACTCATTTCACCGACATCGGAAGGATGACAGGCTGAGTCAACCCCGGTGTTAATTCAGCAGCCAACGTGGCTTGAACTCAGGACCCTAGGATCCCAAGCCACCACCCTAACCGCTAAGCCAACAACCAAGTTATGTTACCACCCTAACTCCTAACCAAACACCACCAACACCATATCTTGGAGTGACTTATGACAAGGAACATTTGTGCTATTTCCTATACGAGTGAAAGTAACCGTATCAATGCATAGCTCTCTCAATAAAACCTCGAATAAAACTTTTACAAGCCACAACAAAATTATAAGCAGCCTAATCCACTGGAGCTATTACGTAGCTATAATTAAGCTCCCAAATGTCCTTACGAACACTCGCTTGTTAGAGGGAAGGGGGGGAGAGAGAGAGAGAGTCAGAGAGAAGAGAGTCAGAGAGAGGGAGAGAGTCGAGAGAGAGAGGTCAGGAGAGAGAGAGTCAGAGAGAGGGATAGAGTCAGAGAGAGAGAGAAAGAGAGATATATTTTCCTGAGCTGTCCTGTTTCAGTATGTCTTGTTCCCAATGCAATTTCTTACAAAAGACTGAGTTGAGAGTTTTTCACCGAAATGAAAATCTGACACCTTGGAGCAAGTTGGAATGAAGCATTGCAATGAATAATTAATTGAAGTGCCATGAAGATATTTCATTTCTCGCAGTTAACTTTGTGATATGGATGAATACATTTAGGATATTGAAATAGGCAAAAATGGTTTCAAGGTAGAACAATAGATGAAACCAACCAAACATTGATTGAGGTGTGCTAACCACCATGGGAAACAAGAAGTTGAGTTTCGGCTGTTAATACTGTACGTTTGCAGGGGCGAGGGGGGGGGGGGGTTAGATAGGAATGTATAGAGTAGCATGGTCCATGTACAAGTAGTTAGGCATCTCCATGTGTAAGTAGGGCCCCCTGCAAACGTAACAGTATTAACAGCCGAAACTCAACTTCTTGTTTCCCATGGTGGTTAGCACACCTCAATCAATGTTTTGTTGGTTTCATCTATTGTTCTACCTTGAAACCATTTTTGCCTATTTCAATATCCTAAATGTATTCATCCATATCACAAAGTTAACTGCGAGAATGAAATATCTTCATGGCACTTCAATTAATTATTCATTGCAATGCTTCATTCCAACTTGCTCCAAGGTGTCAGATTTTCATTTCGTGAAAAACTCTCAACTCAGTCTTTTGTAGAAATTGCATTGGGAACAAGACATACTGAAACAGGAACAGCTCAGGAAAATATATCTCTCTTTCTCTCTCTCTCTCTGACTCTCTCTCTCCTGACCTCTCTCTCTGACTCTCTCCCTCTCTCTGACTCTCTTCTCTCTGGACTCTCTCTCTCTCTCCCCCCCTTCCCTCTAACAAGCCGAGTGTTCGTAAGGACATTTGGGAGCTTAATTATAGCTACGTAATAGCTCCAGTGGATTAGGCTGCTTATAATTTTGTTGTGGCTTGTAAAAGTTTTATGTCGAGGTTTTATTGAGAGAGCTATGCATTGATACGGTTACTTTCACTCGTATAGGAAATAGCACAAATGTTCCTTGTCATAAGTCACTCCAAGATATGGTGTTGGTGGTGTTTGGTTAGGAGTTAGGGTGGACATAACTTGGTGTTGGCTTAGGCGTTAGGGTGTGGCTTGGGATCCTAGGGTCTGAGTTCAAGCCACGTTGGCTGCTGAATTAACACCAGGGGGTTGACTCAGCCTGTCATCCTTCCGATGTCGGTGAAATGAGTACCAGTGTAGCAGCCAAAAGGCTGCACACGAAGGGAAGGGGTGTGGTCGGATTTATTAAATCTGGTAATGGTGTGGCGCAGGCATGATGTGCCAAATGGCCTCCTCCTGCACATAATTTCCTTGTAATTCCTTGTAATATTATCTCTCAGAATCAGGAAGTTTTAGTTAAAAATTTCGGTATTAAATGTAAAGAGGTAAATCTTTCTATTCCTCGGATTCTCTGGATCCCCAAGATTCATAAGAACCCGTACAAGTATAGGTTTATCGCGGGTGCCAGACAGTGTTCTCCCAAACAGTTATTGGTTAGAGTTAACTCAGGCTTACAAGTTGTTAGGGAACAGTTCAGGAAATATTGTTTAGCAATTGTGAAGAATTCTGGTATTAACACTTTCTGGAGCATTAATTCTTCTTTAGAGTTCTTAGATAGAATTAGATGCCTCAATATCAAGTCAGTTGAAGTTTTTAATTTTTCAACTTTATATACAAATTTGGATTTAGTACTAGTGAGGGATTCACTCTTCAAAGTAATTGACAAGGTTTTTAACTCTTTTAATAAGTTTTTATGTGTCAGGTTTGATAGAGCATTCTTTTCTAAAAAGAAACACTGAAGTTTTCATTGTTTTGATAAACAGAGGTTTTAGGATGCTGTTAATTTTATTTTATTTTATATTTTTGTGTCTTTTTGTGGGATAATGTTTCAACAGATTAAGGGTATTCCCATGGGTGGGAATTGTAGCCCCCTACTAGCAGACATTTTTCTTATTTTCTGTGAATTTTCATTTATGCAGAAACTGATGAAGGAGAAAAAAATGAGGATTAGCTCAAATATTATCTCATACATGTCGTTATATAGATGATATTTGTGTGGTTAACTATAATTTTTTTTGATGGGCAGCTTCACAAGATTTTTCCAGATAACCTGATTGCAAACAGGATGGTATGATTGTACAGTTGCTGCATATCTGGATGTGTTGGTTAGATTTGGACAGAATGGTTGTACAAGTGTATATCATAAAGTTGATGATTCAGTTCCCTGTTGTCTTACACCTTTCCAGGTTGCAATGTACCAATTAAAATGGGTTACAATGTCTTTTCATCTCAGCTACTTGGATTTGCAAGAATTTGTTCAGTAAAAGAGATTTTTGTAGAACGTGCTGAGAAGTTTTTTTATCATGTTAAACAGAGGATATTTGGCTGATTGTTTGATCAGGTCTTTGTGAGAATGTCCTAGACTCCATTATCAGCCTTTATTTAAGTTTGGTTGGTTTTCATGTAAACAAGTTCTGATTGAATTTGATATAATAATAAATAATTAATTATTTTAGTGAAGTAAATTATTTAATTAATATTATTGATTTCATTTTTATTATTTTTTAATAGATGGTATTAAATAATGGAAGTACTTAGATAAAAATACAAGAAATACATATTATTTATAAAATACATTATAAATAAGCATTAAAATAATTTATTGGTGGTTGCTAAGATACGCAATGCAGTATGTTAAAATCGGTTGTTAATGACAGTTTGAATATTTGAATGACAGTTTGAGTCAATGGTTCGATGGAGGTGCTGTGTAATGGACATGTCTATCAGGTAATGTGTTTATTGCTTAATATATTATCATATAAAGCGATGTATGATTAAAGGTATTCATATGTCGTAATAGTTTAAATAAAAGTAATAATTAAATAAGTTTGAATAAGGATATTGCATTGCTATGTTGACTGACTGTCTGGACACAACTTTGGGTTGTAGGCCCATTGATGTTGAGTAATCATCCACTGATGTGGATTCGCTGTTTGGAGAGGTTCTGGGCTGAAAGGATTGAAACCTCTATGATAAACGGTGCCCAGCTGATTATCTGGGCAGTTGGGAAATCAGTCAATTGCTTATAAGTTAAGGTTATAACTTCAAATTTAATAGCGTATATAAGTACTTACCAGTCCATAATATATCTGTGTTTGTGTGTTTATCGATGTGTGTTTGTGTGTGTGGTGTTTATAGATTTGTGTGTGTGTATGTGTGTGTGTGTGGTGTTTATAGATGTGTGTGTGTGTGTGTGTGTGGTTATAGATGTGTGTGTGCTTCTTGTCATATCTGGCTTTCTTCTTTGGACTACGGTGCAGTAATTGGTCTTTATTTTGATTCTCCTCACCACCCAAGTACAATTTTTAAGGGTAGATCAAAGCAGACCAATTATTGGCTGCTGTAGCAGCTTAGAGGCTAACGCCCAAGGCTGGCAGGATTGCCTAGAGGTATGCACACTTTCCTCTGAGCCGTCCAGTCTGGATTTGAATCTTGGCCCAGCTGCAGACCATCACCCTGGTATCTTACAGGCAGGGCGAGGCATCAAAGTGCCGTCAAACTTGGCACCCCATCTGCCAGCATTAGTTGGTGGATGTTAAAGATTGCATGGTGTCCTTCAGGAAGAGTAGGCAATCTCCCTGAACAAATAGCAACTTCTTGCTTGAATCTACAGGGGGCATTGCATCAGTGGCAAAGCCAGGCACTCAGCCAATGATGCTCCTCATAGCCATGTGCTGCATATGGAAAAAGAAGAAGGAGGAGGCTAACACCAAGCCTCACCTCACCCAGCAATCCTTTACAACCCTAAATGTTCATTGAGTCACTTCCATTTAGCTAAAAATTACAATTATACTTCATACTACAAGGTGGGGCAAAATCATGCACCATCAGGGATTTTGCTGTGGGACTACATTAATTGCATTTTTTTTTGTTTTGTTCAATTAAACGATGACTGCAAACTTATCTAAAGATGAGAGGGTGGAGGTGGTTTTAATGAGTTCAAAGCCATGTATTTCTAATGGATCAATTTCTTCTGAATTTAATGAAAAACAGCCGAAGAGGTCACCAATTGATCAGGAAATTGGTGGAAGAACAATTGGCTTCAACGAAATGAAACATTTTGAGACGGTGTTAAGAAATGTTCAAACATCATGTGTACGTTGAATTTAAAATTGTTTCCAAGTTAATGGCCAATAATTTGAACATTTACTGTCATTTACCTTTATGCCAACCTGTACAATGGGAACGAAAATATAATTGTACTTTTAGCTCAATGTAAGTGATCAGAAGTCAGGTATTTTTTTGATGGACAGGGTAATACTTGGCTTTTGATGCCAAAGCTGCAAAGAAACTCACCTCAGTTGCGCACGAAAGTCGAAGCCTGGGGTGATAGCTCCGATCGGCTGATTGCGAACGTTCTGCGACAGCTCCATCACAAACTTGTTTGCACGCTATAAAAAGGACAATTTCTCTTTAACCTTAAAGTGAATGCTCTCAGAGCAATAGTGTAAAATAAGCATCAAGGATTGCGCCGTGTCACCCGCAGGTGGCCCGCATGTCTACAGGTGGTTTTGCGCCATTGACCTTGCAAACTTAAAGAGCAGGTTTTGGGGTCGGCTGATGACTTCGCGTGATTCAAGGTTGTAAACATTAATAATCGTTGGGCAATTATTTTCTTACATTTGAAACTCAAAATATGCTAAAATTAACTTTTAAGTCAAAACTTTTGTCAGTGATCGAAAAACAGACCGGAATTTACCGAAGATGCTATGACGTCACGTTCTCCGAAAACTTCGTGAACATTCGGAAACAGCGTGTGAACAATGGCGAGATGCGAATCAGAGAGTGATTTCAGCGGCGATGAAATTGAGTGTTTTCATTCCGATATTGCCGAGGACGAGTCGGAGGATGATGGGAATTATAACTATGGAGTTTCTGGCCCTGAGCCATATAAATTTGAGCCACTTGCAAGTGCCAGAAAACGGCCTATTTCGTGTACAAGTGCAGGACTGACTGTCCGGCAGTTCACACTGACAGACTCCACAGACAGATTGGTTTGTAGATTTTCATTTTCTTGTTCGATGCATAAAATAATGTAAAGTTTGATTCGTCTGTGACTTGATATAATAATTTTTAACCCTCTAGTCACTCAAGAGTCAGAAATAGAATGAATCAATAATGGACCAAAATATTATATACACCGAGCCTTGGCTTGAAGTCTTTCTGACAGCTGAGCTTTGACCCCAGCGAAAGTGAACAGTCAGAACAAACCCAACTTTCAAGAGACTGTTGTGGCATATAAAACCAAAACATGTTTAGCCTCATTGGGAAATATTCTACCAAATTTAGAAAAAATGTGGAAAATTGATCAATTTTTTTACAATTGAAATGAAATAGCCAATTGCTGACGCTGTTAAAAAAGTAATTTAATCAACAATAAGTTGATTTGTTGAGAATTTTTTTCATGCTTGTGTTTTTCAGAAAGTTTTATTTAGTGTTTTCCATGTACTCTTTAAGAATCCATTTCAAGGTTTTTCACTTAAACTCAACAATTGATTCTGTGACAGAGCAGTGTCTGGAGAACTTGTCAACCAAAAACTCATATTCACAGAGTGGTGATCAGATGTGTTTATGCTTCGTAATCCTCGGCTATGAAATGGTCACCACAAATGACAAGTCTATCCAAAGGGTCCTCTTACCCGTTTCTTTGGGGGGAAATTCGCCCGTTTTGTTTGTACAATCTAATCCACTGCGGCAAATGTTTGATTCCTTCGGGATCGGTGGGAGCGATTACCAGTTTTCCAGCCATTTTCGCAAAACATGACGACACACGTATGAGGCATGATGTACAAATATCCAAATAACTTTGTTCTACAATAATTCAAAATAAAAAAGGATAATATAGACAGTTGCAAGCTCAAAAAAAGCGAAAGAACGGCCCGCTGAACTGGACACTTCAATGAGCGAGTGAGCGTCCGCTTTGTTTTGGAGAACGTGACGTCAACATCCATATATGGGCACACGGCTGTTTTTTTCACACCCTCGAGAAATAACAACTTCGGAGTTAAATTTTATTAATTTTCCCAATAGTTAGGCAACCATAATAGTTTGCATCGAACTATTTAATGCACATATAATCTTATTGATAAATTTTCAGAACATGTTTGGTGACCTGCAACCTGCTCTTTAATAAAATATCCACAGTACAGGAAACCTAGGCCAAGATATGCTGACAGACCGATAGGTTTTCAGGTGATGTCAGCAGGACTGTTGCAACAAGTGCACCAGCTGATGCTCCTGCGTAACCTTGTATGCGTGCCAGCAGTGCACGGCCATTCCGCAACAGCGCTGCACATGCACCCAAGTGGTAGATTCCCATGAAGCCAGCCCCCGCAAATGACAGGTGTATTTCAGCCATGTCTGTAGGTAAAGGATATCACATAACAAACAAACAAACAATGGTTTCGTTTTTGTTGGTGAATTTTGCATTAGTAGTAGTAGTAGTAGTAGTAGTAGTAGTAGTAAGTAGATCTATTGCAGCGAGCCACCCAGGGTAGGAGAGTCTTTTCAAGGAGGAAGGGGGCTTTGTTAGAAGGGGAAATGTTACACAAAAGTTTACCGTATGTTTTGGCGTATAAGCCGATACTTTTCAAAGTTCAGGCTTCGACTTGTACTCAAAATCGACTTAGCTATGGTTTAGGACATTGAATTTCATAAATGAAAAAAATTTTGCAAAGGGTGATATTTTCTGAAATAAATTGTATTATGTTTAATTTGAAACACACTTCAGCAAGTTTCCATTTAACATCATGGATGCGTTCCTAGAAAGTGTGACGCTAAGCAAAGCAAGATATTCCCATCAATGTCATGTTATAATTGGGGGGAGAGAGGAGTGCTTTCCTAGGGCACATTTTTGGTCACCCTAACATAATTTTAACCTCACTTAACTACATATTAGAGACAAATGTTAAACAAATCAACAAAGAACACAAATGAAATGCACAAATGGACAACTAACAGTTACAGGGGTATACTCACCAAAATGTAGGACCAAGATTGCTTGTTGTAACAGGAGAGGGTGTATGAATGTGGAGTGAGGGGTTACAGGGAGGGAGAGACAGGCCTTCGTATTTCGAACGGACTGCTCAAATAATTTGTAGATTTAGAAGCCAAAGGAGAGGTAAGCTCGGAGCAATGCGGTGCTGCCCTCGCCCTGATTGGGCTTTCGAGTGTCACGTGGCGAATCTGGAATTGAGAAATCTCAGATTGAGCTATCGAATGAGCCATGTGGTGAATCCGGAGTGGTGAAGTCGTCACCGAAGTACCACAGGATGGCAGGATCTGAGTGCCGCGGAAATACGATATGGAATTCCGATGCCAATATCGAGTGATTATGCAGTGTACTGGAGTAAACTGTGATCAGCTGAAAAGTGTTGAGACGGTGCTCAGTGATTAAGCGTATAGAAAATCGAGTTATCGACTTCTACTCACCGCCAAAGGCTGAGACCTCATCCAATCTGAGCAGTGTCGCATAAGCCGTTGAGCTTGAGTGTGGGTGAATCGTCACAAATTCAATAATAAGCAAGAAATGGCGGATCACCAGTGGGACAGTTTGGCATTGTAACCATGAAATACGATTCATTCGGTGACTCGGGTGTCATAAATGGCCAGTGCCTGTGGGAATAAGCTGCTCACCAAAAGGCAGGGCCGGATTTAGGCATGGGCAAGCTGGGCAGTTGCCCAGGGGCCTCCACAACCAGGGGGCCTCCACATATTTCATGAAAAAAAATTTGTAAGGAAAAATGTATTTGTGAGTGCCTGAATGGTAGTTGGTTGTTCGTGGAACAGATATAAGATATTCATCTATAACAGATATAAGATATTCATCTTATCTCATTCTCTGTTTTATATAGAAGTTCAGATTCTTTGTTCTTGAAAAATATACTTTATGGATGACTGTAAATATGTCTTGTCACCTTTTTAGTATTCTAAGGTAGGGTGGGCCTCCACTACTGAAGGCTGCCCAGGGGGCCACCACATGTCTAAATCCGGCCCTGGCAAAAGGAGTTCAACACTAGTAGTCCCGTGGTTTAAAGGAGTGACAACCCACTGAAGATAAGGCCATGGTGCCATGTGGTCCGAAGCTCCGTTAGTCAAGAAAGGAAATGTGTCGCTGAAGATCGGGTTGTGAATGTGGTTTAACTCCAGTGAACTTTTGTTTAACTCCAGTGAAACAAGTCCGTAAGTCATTTCCATGACGGTGTAAAATGCGAGCTGCCAGGCAGGGAAGTGTCGTCACACTTCTGTTCAAGCCTTCCTCAATGCTGGTCCCCAGAGGGGGACGTCCAAGAGCCCAATCGTAGTGTGGGGCAAAATGATTGGTTAGAAACCAGATTTTTTTTTTAAACCATGCCGACACTACTGCCATTGGTTGGCCAAGTAATTGGAAGGGACAAATTCATGATGTAAAAGTACTAACAAATTGGCACCGATGTAAAGTACATGACAAGCTCTTTCATGGATTAAAATGTGCCTCTCTTACAACAAGTGTCCAGTGTTCATGTTTATTCAGGGATTGTGAACTGCGCCTAAATGTAATGACGTGCTATGATCATTATGTCGCTTGCTGTAAATACTGTACCTCTATACAATAACAAACATGATGAAAAACTATTTACATTCCTAATTTATCCGAAAGGTCATCCCACAAGGTAATTCAAATAATTTGCACAAAATAGCTCATTAATATTCATGACCTTGAAACTACCATAGCTCCCAATACTTGTGAGTATCAGGGAGGAATAAATACAGCTTTATTGGTCTGACTTCCAGTTTTGCTAACGACCGTAGTTGATCTAGCTTCATCTTATACTCCAAATCGACTTATGTATGAGTGAAGGAAAAAAAAAGAAAGGGGAAATTAGTGAATTCTACTTCCACTTCACATTGGCTAACAGATCAAAAAATACGGTCCTTGGATGCGTTTGACAATTTTACACGATGTTTAACATGTTTATTGCTATTTGTTCCAGTTCTATCACCATAGAATACACAGGTGAGGTTGATAAATGATATGTTGATTAACAAGAAGTGTGGTTTCATTTTTTAAAAAGGTATAAAAACAATTTTGAATACATTTTGCATTCTTCCTGTTAAATCTATGGGGTAGAGGTCAACCTTAAGATGTAAAGGCTTTCGCTCTGTTTGTGTCCGTGTAGTTTATAGGACTTTTGAACATGTATTAGGACATGTGTTAGAGATAATTGTCTGGTGCATGGCACGTACAAGAGACAGGCCTTTCCATTTTATCCTTTCCATTTCCATTTTCCTTTTCCCCCACATCCATGCCATGTGTGGCATGCTTTCCAAACACCCCTCTCCTGCACACCATGGGGAAAAGGAAGAAGCGCTGGCCCTTGAACACCCCCCCCCACCACCCCACCGCCGACCTTAATTGGCAGCAAGCAAGACGACGACTCGTGTTTTCCCAAATACTTTGTAGCATCAGTGCTGTCCATTGGTGGAGACATTGCCACGATGCACGGGTGCAGCATGCTTTTACCAGTGTATGCTGGCTCTGATGGAAATGCCTTGAGGGCAGGAGAAAGGGGGTGAGGGAGTCCTCAAAGTTTGGCACTTTTCGCAGATCTCTCCCACTTCCTCTCCCTCTCCCTCTCCCTCTCCCCTTTCTTGTCATGTCATGTCTCCGTTCTTGTTTGCTGTTGTCTTGGGCATAAGGAAGATTGTGTTCTGGGAAGGTAATTAGGATGCACTGAGACATTGGGGGACTTCGTTTTCTTATGGAGGAAGGAATGAGGGAAGTCGGCCTTCTGGTGGTGAGGAGAAGAAAATTGACGTTCAGAGTCGGTTGGTTGTCAGGGTTTGTTTGAGAGAGATACAAAGGGTGAAGCAGGAAAGAGAGATGAAGAAAGAGAAGCCACGGAGAGTGAGGGAGAGAAGCAAGGAGGGGAACTGAGCCCAGGGAAGCCTGTTGGAGAGGAGGATGTGTCTGAGTCGGTCCTACGTGATCGGATAAGATAGGAGAGTGATCGCTGTCCACCTTGAATGGCTCGAACACGAACATCATGTGCTTGGCGAGCACCGTCCTTGGTGTACAGGTCGAGGGGCATGTTCGGGATGTGCTGAATGTGGGGGATCGACCAAGTCATTGCTGTGCAATCCGGTGGTGTAGGAGTTGAGCTGTGCTCCATAAACTCCTTTGCATTATGGAGGCTTTGCTCACTTCAAACCAGGTCCTTACAGTTTTATAATCTGCTCTTCCATGTGCTCGACAACTGCATGATTCAAAGTTTGCTTGAGAATCAACAGCCAAAAAGCCAGATGAACACTATAGTCCTGGCCAGTGAAATGAAATATCTCCTGAGTCCATTGCTCTGTCGCACAGTCCTTGCACTGAATGTGGGGAAATAATAGCCTGTGTATTTAGGGATAATTGAGTGAAGGAAATTTATTGTTTGGCTTTGGAAGGACATTTATCAAATTCGCTGTGGGACACCCTGTCATTGATGCATTGCTGTCTGACCTCTCTCAAATGGTTGTTATACAACGTATTGTTGTGGGCTGGGGGTCGTGGCGAGAACGACCACTAGGTGGGGAAAGCTTGCGTCGTCTCCGGCCCAACTCCCCGGAATTATAGGCCGTCGCTCGGATAACTCTGCGAGCGCGCGGGTCATTTAACACACCGTGGTCGCCAATATCTCAACCGCGTAGCATAGGGTCTATTTGTCTATAACCAATTTACCTAATTAACTACGCGATTTCTACTACCAGGAAACCACCCCTCGGCACGTCTTGCTCGAACCGGGTCACTCTACGACTGCGGTAGAGTTTCAACTACCGACTACCAACTTCGGTTCGGGTGCAGCCGAGCAGAAACTGCCAAAGCCGTGCCGCTGAAATGAACGGATTATCGGGATAAAACCCCGCCTCAACTCAGATCCGAACCATGCTGGACCAATTCAAGAAGGGACGGAAACGAACTGGGAACATTTCTAACAAGTTTTATTTCAGTAAATTAAGACACAAAGCAAGACTTAACGTGAATATGCAAGAAGTATTTACAATTGCATCCAAAAACACTTATTCAGTTCCACTTAAAGACGGGCCCACACGCAGACACACACACACAAATGAAAAGAAACACAGAGTTCTTTATTGGACCCTCACAGCTGAGGAGAGAGACAAGCTGGGGGTCAGAGTTCGGTTGGGTACCTAGACCGTCGCGCAGGGAAAGGGGGTACTCCGTGCTGCAGCACCTGACAATGGTCACTGGTTTGGTCCCAGTTCGCACGTGTGGGACTCGAGGTTCGTGGCGGAGCTCGGGTGGTGAGTAGGGGGTCTACGGGGGTCGGGTCGCTCTTTCCTTCCTTGTAGGGCCAGCAGAGACACGTTCGCCGCCCTCGACGACCTTCGTAACAGGCAAAACCCTCCAAAACTCTCCAAAAAGACCACCAAAAACTCTCCAGACCCCACAAAGACTCTCCAAGATCCCAAAAAGACCCCTGCCTCAGAGAGTGCTTGGGAATTTATGGACCTCCTCAGCAGGGAGGGCCTTGGTGAACACACTTCGCTATCCGCCTTTGATTGGACAGGGTCCCACGGCATACCTTTCCGGGGCGGGGCCTTGGCCCTGCCTGCCGGAACCCAGCCACTCTTCCACCGGGTTCATACTTGACGAGTAACAGTATCAATATTGCAAAGGTTGTCGTGAAAGAGTTACACGTTCGTGGGACAGAAAACCGGAACCGCGAGATCTTGCCTTGGCATGTCAGGGTGCGAGCAGAAAGCAACGCAGCTGGTTGGTGGTGGATCGTGATGGGCCGAGGGGTCATGCAGATGGGATGGTTTGTTGGAGGGCTCGTTGGATGTAAAGATTTAATAACCTAACTAAAAAGAAATCTCAACGCACGCCTTTGATTCTCCCACTAGACAAAAGGAAGGGGATCTGACTACACACATACTTAACGACATAACTGACTTTTGGGACATCTGTATGTTGAATCCTTATGTTTTCCAGATCTGTAACAGTATTGTGCTTTCTATCACAATGGTTTTCTTTGAATGATTCTCAATGACATTAGTTTTGCAGTCATCTTCTTCTTATGACATCCACTTAATGTGGTGATGTGATGAGATTTTCCAGCGTTCTCGATTCGACATAGCATTGAATAAATCAACGTCACTCAGGCTAGTATCCTTCTCGATGATGTCACGAAGAATTGTGACAGGACACCCCCTTCTCCAAGGTTCCTCGAGCCTCCAGAGTAGGACTTTCCTTGCCAGTTCTTCACGGCACATCATTTGACCAGCAAGATGAAGGCACCGTTGCCTCACAATTGCAGAGATGCAGGACAGAGAACCATACAAATCTATATAGTGTGCCAAGAAACATTCAGGAATTTGAAGCAATCAAGTGTCGGTCCCATTCAAATATTTATCCAGTGCTTTGGTCAAGGTGTAGAATCCGCACCCATAGGGAAGGATCGACTCAACAGTAGTTTTGAAGATCCTTGGCTTACTACGCCTGCGGACTGGAGATCTCCAAACTTTGTTGATGGCATGAACTGCTGCCCAAGCCTGAGCTTTTCTGCATTCTAAGTCATGCTGCATGTTGGTGTATCAGCCAAGATATTTAGTCCTTCACTTTCTCTATCAGACTTTCATCAACAATAAGTTGAGCACAATGAGGATTGAGCAGGAGGATTGACATGCATAAACTTCGTTCTTTCAGCATCGAATCTCAGCCAAATAGAATTAGCAGCGGTTTCAACCTTATGAAGTAGTAGGTCAGAGAGTATGTTATGTAGTATGTTATGAACATGTCAGAGAGAAGTGCTATGTCGTCAGCAACGTCCACATCAGAAATGTGCTGGGATGGAAGTCTGTAACTTCTACACCGATTGAGAGTTAAACCATCCCAGTCTTCTTTACAGTTCTTAGGCTGTAGTTCAAGCCAATGGTAAGCAGGTAAGGAGCGAGCAGATTGCTTTGGAGAACTCCAGCATGGATTTGGAAAGTTGCAGTCTCCAGTACCACTGTAGAGGTATCTTCATAAATGATTTGTATGGCCTTAACAATCGACTCAGGGATGTCAGATGTGTGGAGAATTTGGAAACGTCGAATTCCTGAAACAGAATCAAAGGCTTTCTGAAGTCGATGAAGATGATCGGGACTTCTTTTTGGTGGCATCAATGATGCACCTGAGAGCAAGAATCTAAGAAGATGCAGATCAAAGGGGATTAAAACGATTTTTATTTGGGTATAGGATCTAATCCAATTCAGGACAAATTATGTTAAGGAGGCGATTGTAGATTTTTGCTGCAGTTTGGGTTACACTTATTCCACGGTAATTTTCAGTGAGCGTTAATTTTTTTTTCTTGGCTATGGGTAAAATGCCCACTTTCCCCCATTCTGGAGGCCAATTTCCATGGGACCGCAACCAGCTTATGCTTATGCAAGCCCACGCCTGCCATTTGTACCTCGTGTGGAGTATGGTATTTCCGTTGGTGCCATTAGGAGGTTAGTTTTTCTTTCTTTCCTTGTATATAAGTTTGCGTGTCCCCCTCATCCCCATTTGTGTCTGCCAACCATCTGATTTGTTCCATCCAGCCATAGCGTCTTGTCCATCCCTCTCCTCATTTTATTTATAGTGAGCCCCAATTGGAATCAAAATGTTTATGTGATCAAGTAGGAGTTGCGAGTCATGAGCAGTGGCCGCTCATGATAATGGAGAATTGAAAGAGCGGGATGCTCGAGGCCAGAAGCGGCTGCTGGAGGGGGTTAGCAAGCCCAGGAACAATGGGGCCATCACATGCAGCCACAATTGCAAATGTAAGGCCGTTAAAATTAAATTTAAATTGGAGCTGCCTTGGAGGGAGTTGGTCCCTGGGCTGCAAGTTTCGGTTCATCAATTTGGTTTCAGACCAGGTCACTCCACCCTACACGTGCTGATTATACTCATCCAACAATGGATGGAGACCCTCAATGTAAGACATGAGATCAGGGCCACCTCTCTAGACATATGTCATGCTTTTGACACAGTCTGGCATCCTGCCTTACTCTCCAAACTCTCTGCCTATGGCATCCAAGGCCAACTCCACACATGGCTTCCTGACTTATTCTACTCTTGTAGCCAACATGTAGCACTCAACAGAACATGTAGAACTCCTTTCATCTCTTCTCCCTGTCAAAGCTGGAGTGCCCCAAGGCAGTGTTCTGGGCCTATTCCTATTCCTGATCTTCATAAATGATCTCTCTGACTCTGGAAAATCCTCTATCTATTTGTTGATGACTCCACCCTCTGCTGTGATATCACTCATCCTTCAGACAGGCAGGCTGCAGCCTCTTCACTCTCTTCAGACCTAGACAAAATCACCAGCTGGTCAAACACTTGGAATATATCTTTCAATCATGACAAATCTCACACTCTCACTATCTCTCTCCGAAAGGACCGTTTGGCAACCATTCTCCCTCCCCCCACATCAAATTTCCTGTTTTTGCTTCTGTATCGATCTGTCCACCCCTGCACTTCCCCTGCCCCTCATTCTTCACTGCATCCCTTGTTTATCCATCTCCATCTATTTTGTCCCTCAGCTCTGCTGGTGGCATTTTCCTCTTCTCTCTCTCTCTTCTCTCTCTCTCTCTTCTCTCTCTCTCCTCTCTCTCTGCTGCTCCTTTTGTTATTTTGTGTCCTGATCCATTCTGTGTTCTCGCTCTTCCATGAGCCTTGACTTTGTATACAAAAATTTGACATTTAGAAATTCTAAACTCATGAATGTGCTTGTCAAGTTCTTCAATAACACAGTGGATGATAAATTACAACAGTTGAGCTGCCCCCCAAAAAAGTTTATTTGGACGGATGGCAAAGTCCTTTCGTTGATCTCATTTCATATGAGATCCATCTTTGTGGGTTCAGCATCTCATCGTCATAAGGGCTAGTAAACCTCTGATATGAATGAAAGGTTGAGTCAGGCAGGGGCTGGAACCCTGGTGCTGTTATGTAAACTCGTGTTTTCAACTGGCTGGAGCTGCAGTGCATCGCCACTGCTTCACCGGCAGCTTGATGAATTGGACTGAAAACACCAAACACTAATTCGATTTGTAGTCATCAGCTACTAGAATTAGCATCCAGAGCCAAATGAACTTCCCCAGCCCATTGGTGTTACATCAGAGATTTCCTTCTTGTCTTGCTCCGACCATGGATAACCCACAGGACGGGAGGGGGATGAGGTTTTATGGTGCCTCGGACTCACTGGGTGACGTCTGCAATCATTGGGTATTCGAGGCATTTTGTAAGGGTAACCATTCCACCGGTTAACCCGCTTCACCGCCATATTGTCCCCGATTGCTTTTGTATAGCTGACCCTCATATCTGAGGGTCGTTAAGCTTTCCGGAACCTGTGGACGTCCTTGTTGGGACGGGATGGTCGTCTTGGACGGGATGGTTGGGGATGGTCGTCCTTGGTGTGTTCACATGAAAACACAACTTCCACTTTGCAGTCATAGTGTAAAATCTTATACTCATAAAAGGCAATGTGGGTGTGTGCGTGCGTGTGTGTGTGTGTCCTCCATAACTCCAAAATCATAAAACCTATCAGCCTGACATTTTGCATGTAAACTAAGAAAACTCCAAGGAAGTGCAAGAGTGAAAATTTGCTGTTTGTGTTAATTAAAACTCCCCTTTTGAAGATAATTAATGGCCTTAATTAATTACTAGCAAATACCACCCATCGCTTCACTGACAGAAATACGAAAGGGGGAGGGAGAAAAAGAGGGGGGAAGAGGGAGAGAGGGGTGAGGGGAGAGAGAGCGGGGAGAGTGAGAGGAGGAGGGGAAAGGAAGAGAGGAGGGGAGGGAGAAAAGAGGGGGAAGAGGGAGAGAGGGGTGGGGGAGAGAGAGCGGGGAGAGTGAAGAGGAGGAGGGGAAAGGAAAGAGGAGGGAGGGGTGCGAGAAGGAGTGGGGGAAGGGAAGACAGTGTGAGGGGAAGGGAAGGCAGATATGCAATGGAGCATTAATTACGATTCATACAGTCTCATCAAAATTATTCTGCAAAGAAAAACAGTGAAGATGGAAACAAAATAATGTCTGAAATCCATTTTCTACCGGTCATGCTGTAAACACGGTCCGGAGACAAACTCCCATCCAGACATAAATACCGCCCGGACACATCTGCAGCCAAGCTGTCTGGAGACGAACACCACTCGGATGCGTCCGGAGACGAACACCGCCCGGAGGCGTCTGGAGACGCACACCACCTGGACGCGTCCGGAGACACACACCACCCGGACGCGTCCGGAGACGCACACCGCCTGGAGGCATCCAGAGACGCACACTGCCCAGACGCATCCGGAGATGCACACCGCCCGGATGCGTCTGGAGACGCACACCGCCCGGATGCGTCCGGAGACACACACTGCCCGGAGATGCACACCGCCTAGAGGCGTCCAGAGACGCACACCGTCTGGGCGCGTCCAGAGACTCACACCGTCCAGGCGCGTCCAGAGACTCACACCGCCCGGATGCGTGCGGAGACTCACACCGCCTGGAATCGGCAGGTTCGAGTCAGTGTGATTACAAACTTCAGTACGTACTTTATGTAACCCTGAAACCTTGAGTAGCTTTCACCAAAAAACAATGTTGCAGTTATATAGACGTTTCAGCGATATGTTCACAAACATTATTCCTTTACTTTCGACAATGGGCGCTTGGCAAGTGGCTTAAGCACTCAATCAAGCACTCCAATTAAATGGTTGAAAAGGAACAGTTGGCCAGGCTGTCGCTGCGTACTATAAAAGATCCCTTAAACTTTAAAGCCGGTCTTAGCAGCAGTGAATGAAATAAAATGAATTCATTCACATAATGACTTGATCCGCAAAAGAGTTACAGCTTAATGCAGAACAACCCTAGAGACATCGCAAAATTCAATAACTCATGAAATCAATCTTGCAGAAAATCCGCCATTTTGCCTGCTCGGATGTGCACGCATCACGTGGGACATCGGTTCTGCTTCCGGTTTTTTTAAAACCAGATTTGCTTTGATTCCATGAAGAGCACCTCGTGAAACCTCAGAAAATATGGACGCAGATCTGGCAGACGCTACAGATAGGCAGTCCCTCGAGGGATGGCGTGAGGTCTTGCAGTGAATTCATTAAATCATATAGCTCAATGAAGCTGGTTAATTGTGTTACGTTCGTAAATTTGTTCACTCTATATAATTCTCCAAAGAGTATAAAAGATAAGTTTATTGCTTTGGAAATTTCACATTTTCATGTGTATGTATGGAGGGATAGCCTGGCTTGCTCAAAGTAAATAGGTAAATCGGCTTAGTTATAAGACTCGTTATTTCTTCATTTTATCAGATTTCACAACAGATTTCGACACTTGTTTATTCTAGACGATATCCGATCCTCAAAAGCGAAATAATATTTCGATGATATACTTTAATTAGTCCATGAGAGTAGATCGTGGAAAAATCGTATCGTATAATGCATGAAATCGCTCCAAGCTCCTAATTTGAAAACTTAT
>CM068957.1:71105327-71120863 GCA_035128595.1 Eptatretus atami | reverse complement strand
CCAACCCATCAACTACATGGAGGTCCGCGCTGTTTAGAACCCGGAGGTCGGGGAGGAGCCTTGCCGAAACCTGACGTCATTGTCCGAGCCGAGCATTCCGATTGGACCAGCCCTTCACGTGGTCCGCCTTTCTCGGTGGGTTTTCAGCCAGAGGCCGGCCTGGCCCGCTCACGTCTGGCCTTGGGAAGATGGTTGGCGGTGCAGCTTATCGCGTGTGTCCAGCCGAACGTCGGGATTTTTGCCTCTGAAAACGAGTCGCTGGTCGACGGTGGTACGCTGTGGCCAGCGAAACGAGGTAGCAGCGAGATGATGGCACAGTGGATCGTAAAAAGAGGAATAAAATATAAGGGGAAAAATGATTTATTAATCCTAACTAATAGCCCATCGCAACGCACCCCTTGTCTTCCCACTAGACAAAAGGTAGGACTAACTACACTATATTAATGGAATAACTGACTCAGGACAACTGTATGTTTTATGCATACGGTTCCGAGAACCGTATATATATATTATATATATATATATATATATATATATATATAATATAATATATATATATATATATATGTGTGTTTGTTGAGACGGAGACACAGATAGGGGTGGGAGAGGGAGTGGCTAGTGAGGCTATGGGGAGTGAAGTGAAGGGAGGAGAGGAGGGGGATTCTGGCAGATGTGACGCCCAGCCTCGCAGACGTCATACGAGACGGCACACACATTGATGAATCATCCTGTCTGTGAAACACTGGGTTGACAGTTTAGAGTTGTCGGGATACACGCCCAGGCGAGACAGCTTGGAGCGAGCATGCTTCCTTCTCGGCTAAGGTGCCGTCATCTGTTGATTCATTTTATTGTAAAAACTGAAAAGATCCGAGCAGCAGTTCCGACTGTTCAGAAAAAAAAAGCTTTCATTTGCCAATTGGCACGTTCTTTGACGTCTTTCTCTCCTCGACCCCTGGATAGTTTGTATGGTGGAGAGGATAGCGTGAGAGGAGTGAAGGGAATGCAGTGTGAGGGTGGGGGAGGTGGCGTAAAGGGTGGGGGATGCAGCGTAGCGGTGGGGGAAGCAGCGTGAGGGGAAGGAATGGGAAGGCAGTGTGAGGAGAGGGAGTGGGAATGAAGTGTGAGCGGAGGTATAGGAAGCAGCACTCGGGAGGGAATGGGAAAGCTGCGTGAGGGGAGGGAATGGGAATAAAGCGTGAGGGGAGGGAATGGGAAGAAAGCGTGATGGGAGGGAATGCGAAAGCGGTGTGGGAGGGAGGGAATGTGAAGGCGGCGTGAGGGGAGGGAATGTGAGGGCGGCGTGAGGGAGGGAAGGGAATACGAAAGTGGTGTGAGGGGAGGGAAGGGAATGCGAAAGGGTGTGAGGGGAGGGAAGGGAATGCAAAAGCGGTGTGAGGAGAGGGGAGGGAATGCGAAAGTGGTGTGAGGGGAGGGAAGGGAATGCGAAAGCGGTGGAAGGAATGCAAAAGCGGTGTGAGGGGAGGGAATGCAAAAGCGGTGTGAGGGAGGGAATGGGAAAGCGGCGTGAGGGGAGGGAATGGGAAAGCATTGTGAGGGAGGGAATGGGAAAGCATTGTGAGGGGAGGGAATGGGAAAGTGGTGTGAGGAGAGGGAGTGGGAAGGCGGCGTGAGGGGAGGGAGTGGGAAGGTGGCGTGAGGGGAGGGAGTGGGAAGGCGGCATGAGAGAGGGAGTGGGAAAGGCTGCGTGAGGGAGGGAATGGGAAGGCAGTGGGGAGGGAATGGGAAGGCAGCGTGAGGGAATGGGAAGGCGGTGTGAGGGGAGGGAATGGGAAGGCAGTGTGAGGGAATGGCATGGGAAAGCAGTATGAGAGGAGGGAAGGGGAAAGCAGCATACCAGAGCATTACCGGGGCGATAAAACGCACCCAAACAGCGTTGTTTTCTTTCTAACCGCCGTATTTTATCTCAAACCTGGCGGTAGCATTTAAAAATCAAAACTAATGCTTCCAGCCTAAGTGCAAGCAGTCCCCCACCCCCTCACCCACGCATTCCTCCAATCTCTTTTCGGTCCATGCTAAACGTGCACGTGCTCTGGTAATATACCTAACTTTTCACTCTCACACATGCATCAATTTCCCCACACCCGCACTGCACGGTGGCATGTCTCGCGTGGCTTCCATCCTGCAGCACGTCCACTCCCGAGGCTTCGACGCTGTAGAAGTACATGGTTCGCGAGACAGCTGCATAACCTCCTCCATAGCACCACACATCACGGGCCCGATTTCTAGTTCAGATCGTGCGCCCGCAAAATCCGTGCACCGCACACATGTAACCAAGAACAGGCACACACACACACCCCACAGAGAGTCATTTGTTCCCATTTCTACCATGTCCATGCGTGCTGTCTACGTACCTCTTCACTTGCAGAAACTACTGACTATTAGTATATTTATGTTAATATTTTGTAATGAAAGCACGCACAAAACGGTGTTAAGCAAAAAAAATCCTCTTCACTTGCAGCAACAAAAAAGTTCCTCTTTGCTTGTAGAAACTACCAACTATTAATATATTGCAGTAACTATTAGTATATTTATGTTAATATTTTGTCATTGAAAAGCACGCACAAAACGGTGTTAAGCAAAAAAAAATAAAACCCTCGTCACTTTCAGCAACAAAAATAAAGTTCCTCTTTGCTTGCAGAACCTCAGACTAGTAATATATTGGCGGAACTATAATAGTATATTTATATTCATATTTTGTAATGTTAGCAAATCACCCAAACGGAAAGAGCAAATTGCGTATGTAATTGCTGATAAAAGGATCCCCTGTGGACTGCGCCGTCATGGATTACAAAAGCAGTTTATGAAGCACGGCGTTTCACTTGATGAATTTACACTTTCTGCACATTTCATAATCTTTTCTTCACTCAATATAATTGTCCGAACAGGAGAAAAAGTTAAGTTTAATGCTTTGCTTAAATATATACACCAAGTTATAAAAATCGCTAATTTGTAAAAAAAAATTCAGATTTTACTCCAGATTTCGACACTTATTTTATCCAGCAGATCCATTCTCGAATCCGACATAATATTTCGATTATATACTTTCATTAGTCCATGAGAGTCGATCGCATTTCCAAATCGAGGCATGTTTGAAACGGCCGAACAAAATGGTGAATTAATACCCCCATCGAGTGTCAGTGAGGTGTTCGAGGTTGTCCAAGGATGCACCTGATAAAGGATATAATTAAACAAGGTTATTAATTATCTTCAAAAGGGGTGTTTTAATTAACCCAAACACCCAATTTTTACTCTTGCACTTCCTTGGCGTTTTGTTAGTATGCATGCAAAGTTTCAGGCTGCTAGGTTTCATGGTTTTGGAGTTATGGAGGAGAGACACACTGACATTTATTGGTATAGATGATCTTAGGGTCACAGAGGAGCTGCGACACAAATCACGCAACATGCAGACAGATACATGAGACAACTTTCACACAATCACAGCCACTGAGATTGGGGGAAGTGACGTCACTTCCCAAAGCACTCTTGATTCCAGCGATATCTTTAGGACATCACTTTTCTCTCTGCACTCAGTGGAGCAATCTTGGAGCAATTTCCTCCTCCTCATGGATGCCAATGAATGCCTGGTGTTGGCTTATTGGTTCGGGTGGTGGGCTTGGGATCCTAGGATCCTGAGTTCAAATCCCACTCTGCTATTGAATTAACACCAGGTGGGGTTGACTCTGCCTGTCATCCTTCCGAGGTCGGCTAAATGAGTGCCAGCTTGCTGGTATCCTGTGTCGAAGTGGCGACCCGTCCAGGATTGTGTCCAATAGCCAAGGAGACTGCTTCGGCAGCACCAACGCTCTGCACAGAGTATGGTCCCAAGGGATGGATGGAGGATAGATACCAATCTATCAATCGGTTTTCCATGCCCTATTACAAAAGGATTATTTGCGTTTGTGGAAAACATTTTGAGGTACAAGCTTCTCATGAAGAATTCCCTGTTTTTGAGGATCATTTTCACAACAAGGCTAACAAAGTTAGCAGAATCAGAAATGGTGTTGGAAAGTATTGCTCACATATTCATAAATCAGGCGGTAATTTCCTTCGGGCACCATTTTTGCTTTATCAGATCAGATGAGTGAGAGCAACAAAGCTTCACAGGTTTGAAGACATGTTCAAAATGGCAATAACTACAAACATCTTAGATTCACAACAAATTGACTATTTTTGACAGCAATGATGAGAACTCGGTTCAAGAATGTACAGATTTTGCTCATCAAAGAATGATATGTTGTAAACAGTTGCAAAAACATGATTAGTTAACAAGGGAGGGGTAAGTGATAGGAATCGAGACCCTTTTTGATTGGCTGCGTGACTGATGACTACAGCGTGATGGATGCTTCATAAATGACAATCAACATGCGACCTGCGAATAACGAAATTTTTCTTTAGAATAAGCTGATTTCCATCTAGTTTCATGTTCATAAAGCACCACGGTCTGGTTTGAAAACAACTTCAGTGTTATCGAATGACACAGATATGGTGGTGCCTCTAATATCAAAATTTTACAGAACCTTTTGTTTGTTTGTTTTCACCCAGTGAAGGACTGTCTGATCTGTGGTTAAAAGTAGGTTCAAAAACTCGTTGAATGTCATGGTACATCCCTTTGCACACTCTTGGAAGAAAGGCATTGCCATTGGACATGATGTATACAAAGGTTGGCAACAAAACCAACAGCATTGTAAGGTCAGCAACAAAACCAGCAGCATTGAAAGAAAAGCTTGAGATGCCTCAGAGCAACTTTGGTGAGAAGAACATTCTTTCAGACTAGACATTAGAATAGTCTTTGCAACACAAACCTGCCTGTACAATGTCTGATGAACTCCAATATGTCTGATGCAAGAACGAAAATACGTTTCTTTGAGATTTACCACCAAAACAAATTTCACTGGCACGAGAATTTAGATTGGTTCCTTCCTCAGTCAGGGAATGTACAAATTTGCTGAATGAACATGTTGAGCTTCCTGATCAATGGAACTTTGTATGCCATGAACCCCCTGCATGGTTATGTGCTCTTTGCCAAGCAAATGCTTACACGGTAATCCCAATGAGCTCGAGTCTGTTGTTTGCACATAATTTTGCAAGCGTTTCACCTTTTGATTCCATTGATGTTTAATTATATTTACGAGCAAATTATATTCTGAGACGACAAAAATCAAACGTCAATTAAGAGGTAAATGACAACAATTCAACTTACTGATGCCCTCTTTAGAAATGGTTGCCCAACTTGAATACTGTTAAGTGCACAGATCGGTCAAACAAATTTTTCACCTGAGAAAACGTTTACGTATTTAAACATGACTTTTACCGTCGTAAGTGCCATGGTTCAGAACTGGTCTTTTCATAGATAGGAAATGTGGTGGCCTTTTGAAAAACAGCAGCCTGCAGAAATCGGATCACCACCGGAAAATAAAATCTGACAATGTAAGATCCAAATGTTCTTTTTATTACAATACATGCATACAACCTCACAGAAGTAGAATTTCACGTACATGGCATTCCTATGGGGATCTATCACAGAGACGACATGAATCTGAAAGACTGTTTGTTAACAGACTTGCTTTATTTGGAAGAAAAAAATAATTACATGAATAGTTCCTTTATTTATCCAGACTTTTGAGAAGGATCACTGTTGATCCTTAGTATTATGAAGGTTGCTTGAAAAATATAAACTTTACTCGGCACAAGAGTACATTTAGAAACTTACACATGCAATTTAGAGCACAGGTCACAGAGGGGTAGCAAACTGCAAAATGGATCGCAAATGCTTACTGTGGATTGTCAGTTTCACCTCCCTTTGAAAGCTTGAAGAAGCAGGCTTCGGTCAGATTTTGGAAGGGTGTTCCACAATTTGCAGAAGGCAAGGCCACAGAAATGAAGATGAACAGATAGATGTGACTGGAGGTTGATTAGATTATTTTTTTTTTGTTAAAAATGGGAATTGTTTGACATCTCAGAGATGATGGGAAAATTGTTGAGAGGGTTGGTGGATCGAGGTCTTAAAAATCGGAAGAAAACAACCAGGATGTCAACCTTTCTGCATGTAATCAGGCGTGTTTCTACGTATCAAGGCTGTAGATTGGTACCCAAAGATGGTCTCCATAACTATTAACAAAAGCTTTCAAATCCACAGTTTAGAACTATGAATATAAGTAGTCAACAGGATGGCCTAGAGGTGCACACATTTATAAACTGTCATCCTTGCGTATCACAAGCAGGGTGATTCATCAAAGTATGTGACATTCCTTAGATGAACGTTAAGCCAGAGGACCCATTTGCCAGCAGTCGTTGGTGGATATTAATGATCCCCCTGGTGCATTGCACGAAGAGTAGGAGAGTTATCGTGGACATCCTAAGAAAATTTCAAATCTATGCCATCTTCAGTTGAAGGTTTGTCTAGGCCAGCCTGTTCATGAAAGGCTTGGGCCAAAAGTTTACCCCTTGCCGGCATCACAAGAAGGCGAACATAATGTTAATGTTCTTCATGGAGATAAATATATTTTTTAATGGATATCATTGCATTATTTGTTAATTCGTGCATTGATGCATTGGGTTCATTGTTGAGGACAAAATGTCTTCTTGGTATAAGAAAAAAAAAAGGGTATCCGTAGTTCCAAAGCAAGATTCCAAAGGGAAATTGGAAACTTAATGTTTTTCCCCCATTCAGTATTAGCCAGGTGGGGTTAAAAGAAAGAAAAAAAAAGAAAAAAAGAGAAAAATACATCTCAGTCTTGAACAAGTACCACTTGTATTTTTTTGTAAGACCTCATTTGAGACAATTATACAAGACTACTTCTTGGCTCTTCTCTTCTTCTTCTGCTGAATTTACTTCCAAGTCTGGTGAAAAATGGCTTTTGTGTAATTTCTGTTATTTCATCTTTTCACCAGAAACAGTTATTCATTTTGCCAACAACAGGAGATTGTAGCACAGTCTGAATATCAAAAATATTGACCAAATACGTTTGGAGATGTCTAATTACCTATGCCACCAAATGTGGACGGAGGTAATGTTTTCACCTCTGTTTGTATGTCTGTCTGTCTGTCTGTCTGTCTGTGGGCAGGATATCTCAAAAAGTTATGGACGGATTGTTACAAAACCTGGTGGATGAGTTGGGTAGATGACAAGAACAAGCTGATAAGCTTTTGGTCAAGGTCTGAATCCAGATACAAGGATATTGTTAAGTGATTCTTCACCATTGAGAGATGGGGCCAAAAACGATATGTAGCATGATATTTCAAAAAGTTTGGACGAGTTATGACAAAACTTGGTGCATGAGTCGAGTGGGTGAAAAGAACAAGCCGATTTGATTTTGGTTCAGGTCCGGATGCAGATTCGGCCGATCAGTGGGGTACAAAACATAAACTGTTCAGCATGGCGGAGGTATGCACTCTACCCATTGCCGTTCTAGTTGTGTATGACGTATTTGCCATCGTGGTGTTGGTTGAGCATACGTTTTGGTTATCTCTCTTGGTTTTCAACATTCAGATTTTTATGATAGCGTATGTTTGGTAAAGGATTAGGGCCTTGCCACACTAACTTTCCTGAGACCATTACTCTATGTCTTGCATATTTCTCATAGACAATTCCAGGGGCATCGACAGTGTAATGGACTTGTTACAAAACCTTCGGGCCCTTACTTCACAAAATTGTTTAAATACTAAAAATTATTTAAATACTAACTCTTCCAACAAGTAAGCACCTTTCGATTTTTCACCAGAAATAGCTCCTCGTACATGGGAATATACTCTTTACCAAATATACTTTTTAATGGAATGACTTTTTTGTATACTTGTTTACTTTTTTAGAAACAAAGTCGAGACTCCTGGAAGAGCTACTAGAATGCAGAACAGCTAGAGCACAGTGGAAAACTGGGAAATACACCAACATCAGGATACAGGGACACTTGGAGGAGGAATAGGTGAGGTGACGAATGAATGGAACGAGTAAATGGAAAGATGGGCCAGGGGGAGTGGGGAGAAAATACAATAATATGGAAAAGGAATGGATGGGATGGGGATTAATGAGGGTTGAAAATAATAGGGAATAGGCAAAGCCAAGAAGCGAATGTAGAATTCTTCTTACATTCGCTTCTTAAATATATCAAATTTAAAACAGTCTTTTTGCTATGAAAAAATAAATATTACCTTAACATTACCTTCACAACAACAACTACACCGCCTGAACAGGATCTCATTTGAAAAAATAAACATTACCTCAACATTACCTTCACAACAACTACTACACCGCCTAGAACAGGATCTCATCTGCAAAAATAAACATTACCTCAACATTACCTTCACAACAACAACTACACCGCCTAGAACAGGATCTCATCTGAAAAAAAAAAAATCCTCAACATTACCTTCACAATGACAACTACACCACCTAGAACAGGATCTCATCTAAAAAAATAAATATTACCTCAACATTATACCTCAACATTACCTTCACAACAACTACACCGCCGGAAAGGATCTCATCTGAAAAAAATAAATTACCTCAACATTACCTTCAAACAACAACTACACCGCCTAGAACAGGATCTCATCTGAAAAAAAAAAAAATCTCAACATTACCTTCACAACAACAACTACACCCCTAGAACAGGATCTCATCTAAAAAAATTAATATTACCTCAACATTACCTTCACAAACAACAACTACACCGCCTAGAACAGGATCTCATCTGAAAAAAAAAAAAAATCCTCAACATTACCTTCACAACACAACTACACCACCTAGAACAGGATCTCATCTAAAAAAAATTAATATACCTCAACATTACCTCACAACGACTACACCGCCGAGAACAGGATCTCATCTAAAAAAATAAATACTAGATTGAACGTAGAATTTTTCTTACATTCGCTTCTGACTTTACCTATAACTTGTTCACAACTTATACGCAATTTCCGGTTACTTCGGGCTGGATTCGGATCAGCGATCAAATAATGTAAATCACGATTAAAAATTATTTTTTGATGATGCGGGAGATATCTTTATTAAAATCAGTGGAGGAAATATACACCATGTCTGATATTATTGGGTTTTCATGTCTCCGACGATGCCTTTATCTCCCGGCAGCATCATTCCCCATGACAAAAACCGGAAACAAAAAAAACAGAAGCAAAAAAAAACGGAAGCAAAAGGGTCATAGGCAACGACATGGATTCAAAATTGCCAGGGTATTGTGTTGTTGTTGTTGTTTCCTATTCTCTCATGTGCACGCGTTAAGTAATATTCACAAGATAGAAATAAAACCCAATCTGTTATACACCGCAAGCGTTTAAAAAAAACCGGAAGCAAAAGGTCATAGCCAACGACACGGATTCCAAATGTCTCAGGGGTATTGTGTTGTGTTGTTGTTGTTGTTTCCTATTCTCTCATGTGCACGCGTTAAGTATGAGGCTCATGCCTCGCTATTATGATTATAAATGAGGGATGACCAGATAAGGAGGTGAACAAGCATCTTGAAGCCCTGGTGGAAAGGAGGTGGTTGAACAGAGAAAGTTGATTCCACAGGTGTGAGAAAAGAGAAATTAATGAGTGAAGGTGAGCCATGAGCCTGGATGTTGGCATTTTATCAGAAGTGAGTTACTTTCAGAACACATGCTGTACCCTGGAGAAACCTGGGTGGAGGGTGGGTTTGTTTTTTTCTGTGGACAGGGCACAGAAAGGGCAGAGGGTGCAAGATCAGAAAGGAGGCAAAAGAAGTCGGGCCACCAATGAGTCGGGCCAACCTGTCCACAATGAGGAGGCCCAGAAATTTCTCTTCGTTATGTGAGATTCCAATCCTTTTAAAGGTCTTAGACTCCACGGTATCAAGACTTTAAAGTTGTCAAGCTAGGGCACCTGGCCAAAGGGGAGAGTAGTATGTCACGAGCTGTGAATGGAGGATTTGTAGGTTGTTGGAAGTTTGGATTTGTCAAGGAAATACTTGGCACGACAAAGGATGTCCAGATGGAATCTGGCTTTGGAGGCCAACTTTGATATGATTTGCCTACGAGAGGTTGTTGCTGATTGTGAGGCCCAAAAGTTTAAAGGAAGATTCGCTGGTTTTTATTTGAGGACAGATTACTTTGTCATTTGCTGCACAATATTATTCAGGAGAGAGTACATTAAAGAAAATGATGGGTTAGGAGGGTTGGACATTGAGGGGATAAAGGAAGGGAGCGTGAATCCCAAAATCCAGGCTCACTGCTCATCTGTACTCATTTGCTTCTCTTTTCTGTCTCCTGTGGAACCAACTTCCCCAGTCATTGCAGTCCCATTCTTCCCTCCAGGGCTTCAAGACTGCTATTCACCACTGATTCAGGTCACTCCCATCCATTCTTATGGTCTCTTATCTACCCCACATAACCCCATTACCAAGCACTCCATTTTCCAGGTTATTGTGATCCCCCCCCCTCCCACATCTCTTTCAATTTGTTAGATGTTGGCTGGTTTGTCCCTTTTCTATTTCATCCCTCTTTCCCTTTCTTCTTATTGCTGTGTTGCATTCATCTTGTGTGTAGCTTGTTCCCCCCCATGTGTCCTTCTCTCCTCCCCTTGATCTCACTCTCAGTCTCACTTCTACTCTGCTGTTGGTATTTTCCTTTTTCCATTTTGTTCCCTTCTCTTATGCTGTAGCTCTTCCATGAGCCTCGATCATGTATATAACCTCCTCCACCCCCCCCCCCCCAACACCACAAAAAAAAAAAAAACCACGACATCAATTGAAGTACGTTAACCACGGTGGAAAGCATGGTGAGGTTGACGTTTTGGGCTTTAACCCTTGGTTGGAGCAAAATACCTAATTGTAATATCTGGCCCCCATCCGGGTTAGCACTAGTCTTTTCAAGCATGACTGGTTCTTCATTCTACAAAGGGAAAGGTGTTTTGGGAGGGAAGTAAATGAATGAATATTATTTTGTGTTAGCCTTTGCTTTTTGGCTGGTGGAGGTGTTTCATTTCTTTGCCATGCATCCACACTTTTTGTAGATTTTATGACACTCGTGAAGAACCTGTGCTTATGGACAGGATAATTCCCCCAGAATTGGGTTATTTTACTCTGACTTGTAATACCCACTTTCACCAGGAGTGATGCTATGCCATGCGTATTTACATTCACAGAATCGGGGTGCTCCACACACCCTGAACCCCCAGGACTGTGAATTTTTTTTTTTAAACCGTATAAAACCTTCCCATGTACAACCGAGTACAGTACAACCATCAGTTTATCAACTCCTTCTGTTCAGTGGTTCAAGAGTGCATGTAAGCCGATGATGAAGTGAAACAGCAGTGCCACATTGGTGTTGGCAATGGGACATCACTTGTACCAAAAAGCTCATTTACAGTTGGTCAATAACCAAACGTGTGAAGTTTCAACAAAGCTTTTAAAAACCTAGAACAAACATTGCCTAAGGTCCAAGACAACCATGTGAAGGACTTACAGGAGCTTGAACGACGAAGTACTGTCAGGTCAGGTATGGAAGCATGCACCGGAGCAGCGCTTTGCTGCGTCCACTTTCTGCCGGTACTCCAGGGGCCTCTGTCTGGCCATTCCTCAGGCAAATGCCTGGCCCATCCCCATCTCCTTGAGATGCCGATCAACCTGCTGCAACCACGAGGAACGAGGTCTGCCCATTGGCCTCCTCCACTCACGAAGTTCCCTCGATGAGAGAATCTGGTGAGCAGTCAGCATCAGGAAAGCAAGCCACATGCCCATACAGCCGCATCTGGCACTCACAGACTATGCAGGTAACAAATCTCATTTGAGTCTCTCAGCAACCGCTCGTTGGACACAAAGTCTGACCAGTGATAGCCAAGGATTCTCCGAAGAGACCTGGTACCAAAATAATTAAGTCTCCATCTCAGATCCCTGGTCATAGTCCAAGTCTCACATCCATAGAGCAAGAGTGGAAGCACCAAGGACCTGAAGACTCAGACTTTTGTCTTCCCGCACAGGTACCGGCAGTGCCACACCCCATGATCCAGTGAATCCATGACTCACCAGGCCTGACTCGATGTCTATTGACCTCTAGCTCACAGCCAGCAGAGATATGAATATCACTGCCAAGGGAAGTGAATCTCTCCATGACCTCAATATCCTCACCACAAACTGGTACAGACAAGATAGCAGCATCCAATATGTCATTGAAAGCCTGGATCTTAGTTTTGACCCAGGAGACCTGTAATCCCAGCAGCTCTGACTCCTCAATCAGCATCTCCAGGGCCCCCAAAAGGATATCCAGAGTCTCCGCAAAGATGACTGCATCATCTGCAAAATTTAGGTCAGAGATCTTGACATTTCCAAACAATGTACCGCAGCTTGATCTCTCCGACATGCTTCCCAGAATCCAGCCCATACAAGCGCTGAAAAGAGTGGTGGCCAGTATATACCCCGACAAACTCCAGTAACAACTGGAAATAAGTTGGAGATGGTATCACCACATCTCACAGCACTCTCAGTACCAGAGGATAGTTCAGACATCAGATTGATCAGTTTTTGTGGCACCCCACAAAGACCAATAATCCTCCAAAGGGCTTCCCCATTCACTGAATTTAATGCTTTGCAGAGATCAACATAGGCTGCAAGCAGCCCCTGCCGAAACTCTCGTCTGCATTCGGTGACCCGAGGACCCGAAGAGCAAGGATACGGTCAATCATTGACCTCTGGTATAAAGCCTGACTGCTCTGGATGCTGGTGCTCAAGCAGATAGTGGCAAACCACATCAATAATTATCCAAGCAAAGACCTTGTCCAATACTGAGAGCAGCATCACCCCTCGTGAGTTGTTGCAGTCCTGGCGTTCACCCTTCCCTTTCCAGAGAGGGACAACAAGACCCCTCTTCCAGTCAGTTGGGATGATGCCTGTGTTCCAGGCAGAGCACAGTACTGCATGCAATGACATGAGTACAACATTTCCACCAGCCTTGAGAAGTTCAGCATGGATGCCACAAATCTCAAGAGCTTTACCCCATTTCAACCAGTTCACTGCAGCCTGTGTTTCCACAAATGAAGGTGGATCACAGTTGATTGGAGGGTCAGCAATAGGGATAGTAACACCCAACATTTGACTCAACAGCTGGTGGATCAGCCTGGTACAGCCGCTCAAAGTATCCAGCCCAGCAGGCCTTCACTTGGAGGAACACAATGCACAAATTCCCCTATAAGCAGGACGAGAATGGTGGATCAGCCTGGTACAGCCGCTCAAAGTATCCGGCCCAGCAGACCTTCACTTCGGACTCCTCTGTCAAGAGCCCACCACCCTCCGCTCTAACTGCAGTACACTGAGCGACGAGCTTGGAGGAACTCGATGCACAAATTCCCCTGTAAGCAGGACGAGAATCACCAAACCCAAAGAAGACGGCCTAAACATCATCCCATTAAAAAAAACAAAAATCCCTCGCTGAACAGAAGCTACTCTCTTCTGTGTCTTCTGTATTTCTGTGGTGTACAAACGGTTCTTGGGGATCTCGGGAAACTCTTGACAGAAACCTTGCGTTCTGTGAACACCTTCAGAATATTGTGTCATTGACAGAGTGACGGGTTAACTTTGTTCACAATCTTATGGGAACGATGTGTGGAACCAACGCCACCATCCTTCACACAGCCTCAATCATGCTGTTTTATACCACGGCAGAATACTGCACCCCTGTCTTGGCCAGAAGTACACACACCAAAGTTGTGTACATCCAGAAGAACACAGCGATGCGGTCCATCTCTGCGATCCCGCAGGGCACACCACGATCTTCGCTCCCAATCCTAACTAACATAGCACCAACATAAAAACGCTGAGACATGGAAAATATGCACGAATATCAAAAGCCCATGAAGAATCCTGGCCTCCAAATACACTGACATCACATGCCCACCAATGATCAGCCTCAAACCTAGGAAGCCATTCTAGACCCATGCCAAGTCTCTCCATGACAAAGACAACGCCACAGAAGATCACTGGAAGGAGATGTCGTCAAACACCAACATGCCACTGAAATTCCTCTAACCACAACACAACCAGAAATCAAGCTTCCAAGGAAGATGTCCTCCTTTAACTGAATGTGGACAATCCATTCAAGATATGGTCAATTTTTCTTCAAGTGAAAAACCTTCAGCACATCTTATTAGAAGGCCCCCACTAGATCCTCAAAGGGAAATTTGAAGAGCATCCACCAGGCTACTCCAAAGGCCGGCAAATGGTTATCTATAATTACCTCTGCTACCGAAGCTAGATGGAGGTTATTTTTCACCCCTGTCTATTTGCTGTTTGTCTGAGAGTAGGATATTGGGGACAAAAAGTTGTGGACTCCACCCACCAGACGAAACTTCGTGGAGAGGTTTGGTGTGTGACAAGGACGAATTGATTCAATTTTGGTGAACATCCAGATCTGGATACGAGAATTTTTCAAGTCATTCGTCACCATTGAGTGACGGGGCTAAAAACGACACGTAACAAGATATCTCAAAACGTCATGGACGGATTCAAACGAAATTTCATGGACAGGTTGCGTGTGCCACAAGGACGAATTTATTCGATTTTGGTGACATCCAGATCCGGATACGAGAATTTTTTAAGTGACTTCACCAGAGAGAGAGACAGACAGACAGACAGACAGACATAACAACCATCAACACAGTGATGGGGCCAAAAACGATACATAGTATATCATATCTCAAAAGGTTGTGCACGAGTTATGACAAAACTAGGTGGATGAGTTGGTTATATGTCAGGTCAGGCCAGAGCAGATCTGTGACTTGCTACAGGTATCATGTAAACCTGTACTAACCTGTTCCATGGTCGGGTTGTCAGCGACTAAATAATCTCCCCCACCAGGTTTTTTGGTGAGGAAGGTGTTTGGATATGGACACCGAGCAGGATTAAAAACAAAACCTGTAAAAGGGCGGAGGAGCTCCTTGTGAGCCAACGGCCATCCATATCTAGTGCCCAACTGTATTTGCGGACGTCCTCCTGCAGTTGGGTTTCTTCTTATTAGGAGGGTGGTATCAGGATTTGCACTCCGGCCACCGTAAAAGTACCTCCTGTGGGAGGGAGTACCTCCTGTGAAGCCTCCTTTCGCAGGGCAGCTCACCGGATGACGGGATTGGAGCAAAGCCTTTGGGCCCCCCAATCTTTGATGACAGGAGGGAAACCATGGGGTAATATTCCCGGGTCACATTGCGGGAGAGTGTGTCTGAGTGGTGCTGAGGTGTCGTCCACCAGACGGCGGTCTCCTTGGGTTAACCTGAGGCGGTTAACCCTTCGGGTGGGTGCCTGGAATGTCCTATCCCTAAGAGAGGATGATCACCTGTCTCTGTTATCATCTGAGCTCAAGCATTTGGACATCGGTATTGCAGCACTCTCTGAGGTTTGGAGACCGGATTGCGGCGAGATCATGGCGGGTGGTTACACGTACTATTGGTCTGGCCGCTCTGATGGTTACCATGCCCAAGGAGTTGCTATGTCCAATAAGCTGACTCCAATAATAATTGAGGTAACACCGGTCAACGAGCGTATTATGAGACTAAGGAT
>CM068957.1:71080102-71096578 GCA_035128595.1 Eptatretus atami | reverse complement strand
GGGAACCTGTTTGCTGGAATTAGCTGGTGGATGTTAAAGATCATATGGTGTCTTTTGATGAAGAGTAAGCAAGTTATTTCTGGCACCCTAATGAAACTTCAAATTCCTAGAATGCACGGGCACTGCATTAGCGGCATAGCTGCACCTCACTTCTTCTTTTGTATGCAGCACATGGCTGCGGGTTGCATCATTTGCTGGGGTATGGATGTGCCGCTGATGCAGTGCCCCCTGTAGGTTAGAGTAGGAAAATTTTTAATTAGGACATGGTGCTGGCGATATGTTGCCTACACTGCACAAAGAGCACCGTGGGATCTCACTCCACCAACTAATGCTGGCAGACGGGACGTCCCCGTTTATTGTCCATCCAAGAAACGGCACACACTGACGAATCGCTCTGCCTGCAAAACACCAGGATGACTGTTTATAGCTGGCCCAAGATTCAAACTCAGGCTAGACAGCTCAGAGGTGAGTGTGTGCACCTCACTAGTGATACAACCAGTGGCCAAATTGTAACAAATTCCAGCCAAACTGACTAATGACTCGATATGCTCATAGAAACATCTCTTTAATAGTTCTGATCTTTGTGTTGAACTCTTGTGGTTGAAAAAATATGCTTTCAGAGAAAAAATAATGAATTTCATGTTTTGAAGGATCTTCGTGTTTTCATGGCTTGCTGCGCCATTTCCATCCCTGCACTCCTTTCTTTCTCTCCCTCGTTCTTCCTGTTTCCTGTATAATCCTCAGCCACCACGCACAGCTCATCCTATTGTAAAGTTTTCTTGCACCGACTGTGAACCGATGGTCATCGACAAGTTACCCTTTGACAAGTATGAGTTGGAGGCATCACCCCTCACTCAGTACATCCTCGAGAGGAAGTCTCCACACACTTGCTGGCAGGTGAATACAAAACACTGATATGATTTCAGTTTTGCTGTTTTACTTATTTTATCAATTTTGGCCAACAATATTATCGTAACTCGCAAAATGCATTCTGATTTATTTCGATTAAATTGAGAATTATTTTATTTGCATTGAAAAATGAGCTGGCAGCTAATCTTTACCTTGTTCAACAGGTATTTGTCCAGAACAGTGCTAAGTACAGTGATTTGGGTTGTCCCTATGGTTACCTGAAAGCAAGCACCACACTCACCTGTGTGAACCTTTTTGTCATGCCTTACAACTACCCTGTTTTGCTGCCACTGCTGGGTAAGATACCGTTCATGTGCGTACATCATCCCGGCCTTCTTTATTGAATCTTTTGTGAAATTTTAATTTGCCAAGCTCATGTCGATGTATTGTACGTATTGGTATTATTGGATTAAAATGCAGATTGTCCAAGGCTATTTATAATTCATTTCTTCCCCTCGGAACTTTATGAGGCACGTGCCTGGTATTTACATCAGGCTTGAGGAATTTCCATCTTTCCGTGGATTTCCTCATTTTGTAAAGGTCATTTCCAAGATTCACTTAAAGGTCTACAGAATCAGAAATTCATGTTTGGCTTCACTTAACACATAATTAGTTTTTTTTTCTTGAATACATTTTTTGAAACAAATATTTTAGTGGTTTTTGGTGTCTTTGTACTCTCGATTGCCCTTGCCCTCAAAAAATGACGAAGCGATTACGTCATATATCACATGACCTGCTACATCTTCTTCAGAACACTTTTGCTTCTGGACTTGTGTTTACGTGCGGCCTAAATATGCTTTATACATAGAAACACCGTAATCACATCATCGACTAAATAAAAATTGAAGCGATTGAAACCTTAAACAATCCCCACGAAGATTGAAGATCATATCAATCTAATGAAAAAGAAGAAGAGTACCAGAAAGTGAGGGTAAGTAATGTACTGTTGCCTCAGCTGTTGCACAGTTATGTTCAATCGGTGTTAAGGTTAGATCCTGTTGTACATCACAGATGTACATGTACATGTACATTGTGAGTATAGTCCCATCCAATATGGCAATAAGCCGGTCGACTGGTGTCGACAATTGTTTACCCTTTTGTTTTTAAATGAGCACACTTCTCATTACTGCCAGAATTACGGAGAAGTGTTACATCAAAATACCTCTAAACTCCACATTTACCACGTTCTAACTCTGATTTACCGCTTAGCAGTTATTATTGCCGAGTGTTTCTTCGACACTATCCCGATTGTTGTGAACTCCAGGTATTTCATGAATGATGTCATCCCAAATTTCCACTTCGGATCATACATGTACGATTGTACGGTCTGACAGCACCTTCGACATCATGATTTTGACTCGTAATCTGAGGATTCTTGATCAGAAAATTCTTTGTCAAATTCACTTTTTGACGAGTCTGTAAAGCGAGTTGTGCGGCCATTAATTCTTTGCATTCTGAGACAATTCTACTGGTGATTATGTCACACAGGACGCAATGCAATAACCATGAAGGTTTTCTGGAATTTTTAGGGGCGGTACCAGCCAGGTTGGCTTTTTTAACTTTAACACTTCAAAAAATTATTAGAATTAAAAACCACTTTCAGTTCTTTATTACTTACAAATCAATATAATCACATCAAAAAAAAAAAATCATTTCTGATTCTGAGGACCTTTAAGCAACTGGTAATATGATACAAATTGCGATATGACCTTTGCATAAACAACACCATTGTTGAATTTGATTTGTGAAATCTCAGTTCAGCTTTGTGAAATGCATTATGAAAGCTTTCCCATTGACGCTGGTGAGAAGTTCTAGGCCCTTATCCCTCCTCCGTGCTGTTGTGTTAATTAATCAAAATACACAATTTTAATGTGCGTATTTGGCACAGTGTTGACATGGGTGTTGACGTATCGGTGTCAGAGCTGTGTTGAAATGCCTTCAGATTACTTGTTTACGTAATTTTCCGATCGATGATGTGCTGAGCAGCTTCCCCTTTCTGAACTATTTTTCAATTCCAGTGCTGCATTTAGCAAAAATATCTCTCAATGTTGCTTCGCATCATTTGATAATATTGTTGCGAATTCGCGCCCGCCGGCGTGCGATCGGCCACGTAACTCAAATCGCGGCACGTCGCGCCACCGGACGGACAATTCAGTCGTGACCCTCGGGAACTACCGCCCGGAGCCAGCACGGGTGGGTCTTTCGACCTCACCACAATCGTGGCAATCGGCCACCGCGTAGGGTAGGGTTGTTCGCCAAACTCGACCTACCTAAGTACCCACGCGATGGTTAACCGGGCGATCGTACCTCGCCACAGGTCGACTCCGGACACGAGCCGCTTGGCGGCCCGTTCCGTACTATCGGATAACGAGCGGTGTATCGTCGACCTGGATGGTTCAGATTAATTACCGGGATGTTGAACCCACTACGAACCCCTTACGTGATGCAAGATGGAGATTCAAATAGAGAAAGACGAAGCGAAACGGGCACAGTTCAACAAGCAAGCATTTTATTTCGCGACACACGGAAAGCACGTATATACAGCCATACAGAATGTACAAAAAGCAAGGCAAGAAGAACAGTTGACACCGACCTAACGCGTACACACAGCAACACTTACCAGTTTTACTTCACAGACGGCGCCAACACACATTTACACAAAAGCAAAAGAAGGAAGCCACCCTCACAGACAAGGAGGCAGACAGGCCCGTAGGCCAAATGTGCCGGACCTGGAGGAGCGTCAGGTCCGCGAGCCGGGGAGGTCTTACCCGCGTCCTCGTGACGCGTTGGCGGGCAAGCCGCAAAATGTCCGCGCCGCTGTGCCCCGACTCCGTGCCCCTGGCGTGCTCGTTGGCACCACGTTTGGGGTGGGGGAGGAACGGGGCCCCCCTTTGCACTATCTCAGTGCGGGGGAAAGGGAAATTGTTGATGCCCTGGGGGAGGGAGTGGCTGGCTGGCTTGGGTCCCGCGACGAGACGAGCGATCCCCCACACCGCAACCTCGTCGCCGACCGCCGTCCTCCTTCCTCGGACCCGAGCTCCCTTGCCCGACCCGCCGCCTGCAGCTCCACCGCGTGCACTCCACTTCTTCCAGCTCAACTCTCAACTCCGCTGCTCAACGCTCAACGCTCCACGCTCCACGCACGCTCCACGCTCCACGCTCACGCTCCACGCTCCACGCTCAACGCTCAACGCTCCACGCTCCACGCTCCACGCTCCACGCTCCACGCTCCACGCTCCACGCTCCACGCTCCACGCTCCACGCTCCACGCTCCACGCTCCACGCTCCACGCTCCACGCTCCACGCTCCACGCTCAACTCTCGACCACGCGAGTCGCCTTGCGCTCGCATCTTTATAGATCTCAGGGGCGCCGATATGCAAATTCCCGGATCAGAACGTGATTGGAGGCGGGGCCACACTGCCCCCCGGTCAGCCATTGGTCGGGCAAAAATGGGTGTGAACCTCCCCTGATCCTAAAATTTGCATAGACGGACATAGACGGAATTCACCTACACGCGCCTGGAGGCGGGGCCAAGCCGCCTCGCGCTCGCCCATTGGACGGAGGAGAAGTGGGCGTGAAGCATTCCTGATCCGCGGATCGACGCGTTCGGCCTCCACTGCCGAACGACTCCGGGACCACGACGTTTGCTGTTGACTGGTGGTGTTTGGAATGGCCGTAGAAGCGATGATGTGGGATGAAGTTGTGAAGGTAAAGGCGAAGGTGGTGGTGTTTGCGAATGGTTGTAGAAGCGATGATGTGGTGGAAGGTGGCGTCGTTGTAGTGTGGTTGGCGCTGTGGTGGGGATGGCGTGGTTGTTGAGATGCTGTTGTTTGAAATAAAAGATAGAACAGAAAAATGGCTAACTCAAAGCGTCGCAGCCCGGATGGATCACATAAATTCCTCTATACAACGGGTTTGGGCTAACTACACATGGACTTCTCGATATATCTCACCTGAGGACTCTTTATGGTGTAATGCGAATTTCCACAACCGTAACACTATTGAAGCGGACTCATTCTCCATAATGGGCAATACAATGCCAAACTGCCGGAGAGTAACTCCCAAGACGCAGAGCTGAGGCATATTGTGCACACGTGGAAACTCTGTGCCACGGTGTGGTCATTATTAATTCATTTGCTGCCGGGCAGCTTCTGCATGCGCATCCGGTTTTTCAGGGAAATTTAGTTGCGCTGGAGGGAAATTCTGCAGCTCAAAATCCACAGCGATATTATGCTTTAAACAGAACAGGTTTAATTAATAGCCATTGAGATGGAAAACACACAGTAAATCAATGCATTGAAAAGAAAAGGGGGGAAAAACCCCATCAGCATAACATGCTTATCCTGGATGAAGATGGACTCTTCTCCTGTCTTAATCTTAACATGTGCAGACTTCTTCAGTGACATAAGATATATGAAAGAACAAGACAGAAATGGAGGTGAATGTGGAGGGGAGCTTTTGTTCTGGGTTCACACAGTCCTTGAAATTCCTAGAAAAATGAAAAAGCATTTTCCAGTCCTAGAAAGTCCTGGAAAACTTGTCCAAGTCCTTGAAACTCCTGGAAAATCGGGAAAAATTGTGCAAATATAAATAATCTGCCAGCCCCCTGTTGGAATTGTTAATTCCACAGGTCTCTTATTAGACTGTTGCAACTTTAACCTCCCCCAGGGATTTTACCATTTGAGTCTCCTGAAATGGTTTCTCAGTCAGTCCGGTCAGTCCAGACTGCTGACTGCGAAGCTTATCCTAATCCCCCATCAATGGATTGATCGCATTGTGCTATTTAGCTGCTAACTTATTCCTGAGTTAATTCCCACTAATGTTATTCTATTCTATCTGCTCCTAATTATGTGGTAATGCCCCTGGCGTTTATCCATTCAGACTAAAAGTATTTGAGGACCATATATAATTGTAAATCAGCGCGCTGCTTGGGTGCAGGTGGTCAATGAGACATGCATCGCGTACAGTATTGTACTGAGCCTATCTCCGAATCAACACCGCGTTCCATGGAATCGAAATCAATTCCTTTGTTTTTGGTTATTATTGCTCTTCGGGTTTTTTAACCATGGCTTTCAAGAGGAAAACTATTGCTCGCGGTGAACCAAGTGCAAAAACATTCAAGGAAAGTGATGTCTTTTGACACAGTCAGTGGAGATTTTGGATAAGCTTGGTCAGATAAGGGTGTGCAGCGTCACTGGGCAGACATTATGGTGTTGAGTCTAGCATCTGTAAAGCAAAGAAATGCCCAGAAAACATAAGGGCTAGTGAATGCTCTGGTTTTGCACATGAGTTAGGGTGATTCTGGTAAACGCTCCAGTCCGTGACGTGTGAATTTATAGGGTGAGAATAAAAGTAACCCCTTCCTCCCCCCCCCCCAACCCTGCATAAAACAAAGGCTTCCTGTAGTCTGAAAATCCACCCATACATATGTGGACAGCAAAATTTGTTGACTTCAAATTTTTTTTTTAATGAGGATAATTATTAATTGAAATTTACTCTAAGCAATCCATGTGACATAAACTGGTGATTAATGCTGCAAAAGGTACAACTTGGAATTGTTCTGTGGTGCAACATGCTAAGCTCGTATATTTTGTCTTTAGGTATAACTGAAATATTCAATTGAATATCTAACAACAGAAAACAAACTAGAATGGCACTTGGTAGAGCGTGTATACCTCTGCCAGGCTGAACAGTTTACGTTTTGTATCCACTGATGGGGCCGGATCTGCATCTGGACATTAACCAAAATCGAGTTGGCTTGTTGTCCCCTACCCAACTCATCTGTCTAGTTTTGTTATAATCCGTCCACAACTTTTTGAGATATCGTGCTACATATCGATTTTGGCTCCACCACTCAGTGGTGAAGAATAACTTTAAAAATTCTCGTATTCGGATCCTGATCTTCACCAGAACATAATCAATTCATCCTTGTCTCACACACACAACCTGTCCACCAAATTTCATCTGAATCCATACTCCATAACTTTTTGAGATGTCCTGCTTATCTACAGACAAACAAACAGACAGGGGGTGAAAACATAACCTCCGTCCACCTTCGGTAGGTAAAAATCGGGGATTATGCACAGCCTTGAGGTGCTACACCTGCCAGTGTTCAGGGTAATCATCAGATAATTTTTTGAACAAATTTTGACCACCTATGGTCTGTCCAAAAGAATATCCAAAATCGGTTGCAAATTGAACAATCAAGACCAAGTGCTTCGAGTTTAAAATGATGTTTGTGAAGTAAAATGGTGTTACAAGCTTCCTGTACCTTTTCATATGTTTTTTTTTTACGGACAAGTAAACTGCAGGGGACCTGCTTATAAAGAGTTCTGTGTGAATGTGTCCTGTGTAGCACGTTAAATGGGCTAGTAAATAATAAAGTAAATTACAATGGCTAAATGATCACTAAACAGATAGGCTGCTATGAATCCAAAGTTGCCGGAACAATGGGAAATTTACGTGATTCGGGCCATCAGGCCACCGGGAATCTCAAGCTCCGCCACGAAGGCAAAATCATCTGTGTGTCAATGTTTATGATCTGAGGTAGTAGAGTCTGTTATAGAATGGCTTCTACCACTGGCTAATAAACGATTTGTCCTTTTTTATTCCCTCTTTTATACATCGATGCAGATGATTTATTCAAAGTGCACAAGCTGAAGCCACCGCTGAAATGGCGTCAGTCATTTGACAACTACCTGAAGGCCATGCCTCCTTATTACTTATTGGTAAGCTGATGTCTCTTTCTCAGTACCTGACACCGGGGCCACACACGTCGTAAATGTTTTTTATATAATTCTGGTAGTAATACGTTTTTGAGTGACATATTGGTCAAGCAAATTGACATAATGAGTCAAGCAAATTTTGCATGACATATTGGCGGAATGGTATAGTGGTGCAATTAATTAACCTTTTCTTGTATCTTGGTCATAGCTTAGAAAACTCCTTCACAATGCTGTCATTCAACAACAAAAGTAACCATTTATTGTGACAGGGTGCATGTGATGTTTTTTCAGCAGTCAGTGACCCACAAACACAAGATGTGGCTACCTCCACATAAATAACTGGGAAATTGATTAATACCTTGTCTCCATTTGTGGGTTGGTGCAGTTTGTACCCGTACGTTTTTCTGCAGCCAGTGTATTGATTTTATCCCTTTGCAGTACCCAATGCCAAGTCACCACACACTATATTGCCTTGGGTGAGGAGTATGCAAGCTGTTCATGTGACTCATCAAGCAGCCTTGTCCAAGGCGTTGCTCATATCAGACCTGGACGTCTTGCTCGTCTCAGTCTTTATCAATTACATGAGCACAAGATGGCTGAAAGAATGCCCACAATGTCAACCGAATGGACAAAGTGATGGCGATAGTTATTTTATGGCATGACGTTATAACACTGACCTCAGCATTATCGTCACTCGGTCTATGAACTGCGTCTCTCAGTCCAAGAGGTTTTCCAGGCTGTGTTTCCTTGTTTGGGATGAGTTCATGGAGCAGAATCTGGTTTGTGGAGAGCCAATATTGAACCCCTTGATGGAGATGAGGTATTAGGTTGCATTTTCTTGGGCATGAAAAATGTCTGCGTGTCACAGATTTCTGCATTTGATGAACTAGAAACACCTGCTCCCTTTGGGAGCAGCCTTGCCTTGAGGAGGGGCAGGATGGGGGCGGGGGGGGGATAGTGGGGGAAGTGGGGCAAATGTATATTTGTGCCATGGATAATAATCCTCCTTTTGCAGCAAGGGTCAGTAAACCACTTCCACTGTGGCACGTATACAGACAAAAATCATGTCGTCTTCCCCCACCTCAGAGTCTGGGGGGGGGGGGGGGTAGTTGTTTGGGTGAAATAAATCATAAGTCGTGTCCCATCCCACCCCTCCCCAATCATGGGGGGGGGTTGTTTTATTCGTGTGTATGACCTACACACACACACACATGCATTTTAAGGCCATTTTTCCTTGCTATAGTAGGGGTTAGTCTTGTGGGCCCCATGACAATCCCCTTTTGAGGCAATGTTTTTATGACCAGATGCCCTTCCTGACGCCAACCCTTAAGTCGCCTCTTACGACACGCAGGGATACGGTGTACCTAATCTAACCGGGGTACAACAACGGGACCAGTACACCTATACTCATTTCGCCGATCCTTGAAGGATGACAGGCTGAGTCGACCCCACCTGGTGTTAATTCAGCAGCCAACGGGGCTCAAACTCAGGACCCTAGGATCCCAAGCTAGCCACCCTAGCCGCTAAGCCAACACCAGGCTTGGTGTTATCAACACATATGCAAAATTTGGTGGAGATCAGCCCATTTTGTTGTTTTTTTTCTATGATTTTCAGAATTACATACATACACACGAACACACACATACAAAGAATTACCTTATATAATACCGTAGGGTGCCTAAGTTATTGCCGAGATTCACGTAATCTGGGTGTAAAAAAATTTTGGAGGACACATTTGGTCTCAGGGAATATTCTACTATTAACTGAATTAAAATTCCAAACAGCCATGGCATTGAGACCTGCTTTGTGACGGCTATAAAGCATATGGTGAGAACCTTTAAGCCGAAACCTTTAGGCATATGGTGATTAGTTGATCACTAATTGGCCAAAAAAATGGTACATACTGCTTCCTTGCTTGACTACACTCAGCATTTAGAGGTTAGAGCACGGATAGGATAAATCCCATGAGAGTTTTCCTTAATTATGGCCTGCGTCTTCTGTGGTAAGAAAAGCTTCATCACAAGATGGCACCGCTGACACCCAGAGTGTGCCGGGAAGTTACTTTCCCCACGGTAAATGCTGGGCTTATCTCGTGTGTCAAAGTCAAGCGCCATGCTGTCTGGTGTCTATCTTCATGTGTCCATGATCTGTGTCGCAGCTCTTCCATGAGTTATAGCCCCTTTTGAATGGTAAATAATTCACTGGTTGATATGGTTGATGATATTCCCCCCCCCCCACCTTTCTTGGGATGGATTGTACACAGCAGCGAACAAAGTGGAATAATTAGAAAGCTGAAGCATCAGTATATCCAGAAGAGTTTATGTAAATATGAACTAGTGATTCAATTTCCTGCCCTGGTACTTGGACAGGAAGGTATGAGGAACCTTTTGAGAAACTCACGACTTTAAGAAAGACAAGTCTGGAGACGGCGATGGTTCACGAGCAATGTACACGGCTCGCCTTTTTATTTTTGACCTTCGAGGGGACGCCACGGGAAACTGGTGGAATCGGAAAAACGTAAATGATGAAAGTTGTAGTACTCGAAGAGCACTACTTGCATACCAATTTTCATTCGAAACAGTTGAAACCCCTAGGAGCTCGATGCCCAATTTATTGATTTTTTGACATTTTCTAAGTTTGTGACTTGTGACCTTGACCTTGGGACGAAAATGAAAAATCGAGCTCCGTGGGCTATGCAGGTGCCATTGGGCTAACCAAATACCGAAACCCCTGCCAGATTTGACAACCCCCCTCGGAGAAGATGTAACTTGAAATCGGGAAATCGGCTACCCCCTAAAAACACATGTTTTTGGGGCGTGGCTCCGCCCATGATGGGCGCACCACGCCCATTCTCAGGAAAACACAACTAGATCATGATATAAACCTCCCACCCAAATTTTATCAGGATCGGATCAAAACTCACGGAGCTATGCTCGGGACAGACAGACAGACACACTCCCATAACGAATATAGTGGTCACTTACTGACTCGTGAACCAATATGGTAACCAACAGGTTGTATGAAACCTGGTCAAGAGCTCAATGGAACATGATTTGAAAGTTGAAGCACTGATGGTGTCTCAGAGTTTTTGAGGAGGAAATCAAAAAGTTTTCCTTCGAATATATTTTTCGCTGACTACAAAGTGAAAGCTCATGAGCGTAGGTGTTAGCCCTTTCCTGTGTCATTTCCAGATCGTCCCACACATTGCGTCCAGCAGTTGGTGGGTTCTCCGTTGTCAGTGGAATTGAAATTGTGTATTTTGACTGTGTGGGGCGGGAGACGTTTTCAGCAGGAAAACCTATTGACTCCTGCCCCCCTCTCTTTCCCCCTAGTTTGAGATCTCAAGACCATTTTAAGGGGTTTCAAAGTTTCCGAACCATGTTTACTTTGTCCTTCCTTGACATTCAATTGTTTCTTCACTGCAGGACATTACTGTCTCTGAAAGCCTGAATCGATATTATTCTGAAATGTTTTTTTTTTCAACTTACAGTTTTGCAAATGCAAACCCAATTTGTTTGTGCACTCTCTCCAGCCACTAAAAAAAGCGCTACGGATGATGGGAGCTCCAAACCTCATTGCCGACAATGCCGAGTTTGGACTCAGCTACAGTGTAATCTCATACCTCAAGAAGCTCAGCCAACAGGTCATTGTGGTCAGATATCTGTGGGAATTTGGGGGAAGTGGAAGCAAAACTTAATTATCAGTTACCAGCTACTGAGCTGGCTAATGGATAAACGTAATTTGTTACTCTGCTGATGAGCAAAAGTTAAATGTTCATATTTTGTGTGCTGTTTCATATCTTTGGGTTCAAATATTTCAGTAAATTTTGTATGTGTCTTTAACCATCCTACTATGCAGGCTAAAGTGGAATCAGAGAGGGTCATCAGTCTGGTGGGGAAAAAGCTACCCCAAGAAACTGGGCAGAAAGTACGTGGACGGCCAGCAATTGTAATCGGTCAGAACAAGGAGCTTCGTCAGCTTTTGGCATTGCTTGGTGGGGAGGGAAGTAGCTCTAGGGGACACCATGACTTCCCAGGCTTCCAAATGGCTGTGTTGAACCGAGTAAGTATCACTCTTTTTTGCTGTCATATCCTACTTACTCACATTTTGATTCCCCACATTCTTGAATTCTTGTAATCATAAACTAATTGTTTGATATGTCGTGAAAACCTGTGTGACAGGAAGTGAAGCCCCAGCCTTTTAGAAATGCATATGACATCCCACGCCACAGCCTCCTGGACCAACTGACACGCATGCGTGCAAACCTTTTGCGAGCTGCTGCCCAGAGTCATGCGGTCCTACGAAGTCAGGACGAAGGTACCGTCATGTCAGAGGGTCCGTTAACACAGACCGCTCTGAGCCGGAGGTCTAAGACCATCCACAGATCGGAAATGGTGTTTATTATACTGCATTCACTTAATACTGATATTCCTCAAGGATCGACCAAATGAGGCCGAACTTGGCGGTGAAATGCGTCAGAGGCTTGAGGCGGAAAACGTTCCTTTACAATTAAAATGGTGTTTATTTACTTTGAGATATGGGGATAAGGGTAGATGTGACAATCAATAAGTACGGAACAGATGTCGACAGACACAGATAGGGATGAGTGACGTGCAAACTTGTGTACAGAAGATAAATAAAACACTAAAACCTAACCCCCAACTGTGTCGCCGCTAATCAGTAACAGAATCATTCGGAATAACGGGGCAGGCAAGGATTTGCAGCTGGTATGAAGCTGTTAGATGCACAGGCTCGGGATGACCAGGATGGTTGTGGCTGCAGTGAAGCTCTGGGTGCGGAGGGGAAGAGGTGCGAAGGCGATGCGAGATGTCCTCCCGACTCTCCTCATCGCCTCAAACTGAGCTAAAGCAGACCAGAACTCCAACCGAACCAGACCAGAATTTCACTCCAACTCAAACTGTCACTGAACTGGAACAGAACTGCACACTGTAGAACTAGCCCTGAACAGAACTAAAATGGATCTGAAAACCAACTGCTGCGCTCAGGCATGGTTACAGCCCTGTTACACTTTGGCACCGCCCTTTTGGGCAGTGTGTTCGCATTCCCTGCGCGTCCACTTCTGTTGGTGTGCCATGATTCCACAGGCTGGGAGGCCCTAAAAAAAGTCTTACGCCCCTCTCCGGGGCTCTGCAGCCAACCTCGGTACCATGACATATCATCCACTGGCTAAACAATTCATGCTGTCTGTTTTTTTTTTTACGCAATGCGCTTTCTGTCTATCTTTGTGCCCAAGTCCTCACCCGGCTTCGCACGAAAACAGAAGATTGTTTTACACATACTATCTTATCCCTAGGTAGACTGTCTTTAAATTATATACGCTGCATCCTCAGTGTTACATGTAACAAGATGACCGACTCTGATGTTTTACCTGTTTACAAGAGTAAATCTCCGCTGCGCGAATCACACGGACCATGTTATTCTTACAATAATCTAGTTATGAACCCCCCTCCACGTAACAGTACATTTCATCCAGACGTGTCTCAGCGGTACAAACACTGTGCGAATAAGATGTGGCTGCGGTGATGTGTCATCAATGCATGTTCATATACAGATGAGCTGCACAGCATACCAGTGGCCCAGATGGGGAATTACCAGGAGTTCCTGAAGCAACAGCCACCGCCACTGCGTGAACTTGACCCAGATCAGCCCAAACGACATACTTTTGGCAATCCTTTCAAGCTGGACAAAAAGGTAAAAATATGTGGGATTTTGTGGGGTTTTTTTTTTTTTAATAATTTGGAAATGAAATTGCTCATCATGCAGGTGCATACATTGGAAAATAAAAACAAGCATGACAGTAACAAACATGGCTTCCTGAACTGCTGCCATTGTAATATTAAAGCAAAAAACTATGATGTGCAAGAAAGTATAAAAATGATTTAACGGAATGGACGGTGGGCCACAATCGGTATGTAGATGTTGATGTACTGCGACACACTATGATTGTAGAAATAAACTTCCAAAGAGATACTGCAGAGTCAACTGTCATCCTGAACCAGTAGAACTCTCACAACCAGAAAAGTTATCAGCAACATCCAGGTTAGAAAGTCAACCTTTGTACAACATGCACAAAACGAGGCTGCAGCTGATTGTGAGATGAGGAGTCAGCATGCAAGATGGATCTTCAAACAAACCTTAAACTGATGAGATGAACTATGATAAGATTTGGGAATGAGAACACACATCCACCTCTAATGACCAAGAAGGTGCCATTTATTTATCACATTGTTGTTTCGTTGTTTCTCTTTTGAATCAGGGTATGATGATTGATGAGGCGGACGAGTTCGTGACCGGTCCTCAGAACCGTGCCAAACGCCTGAGTGTGGATGGCTTACCCGGCGGGCCAGGAAAACGTCGCCGAGCCGCATCGCCTCTTCTGCGACCTAGGCCTTATACCCCACCAGTCCTCGTCAACCTCACACCTAGCTCTCCCAGAGGGCTAACCCCATCGCCACCAGCAATCACCGCCTCACCACAACCACAGCAGCCGAACCTCATAAAGCCCATCCCGATAAGAGGTGCCCTTGACTTTATTGCTTTCACGAATTTCCCGATATTAGTAATACCCAACCCCTCTAAGAGAAAAATATGCTATCGGTGAATTACCCCTCAATATTTCGTCATTTCCCCACCCTCAATACCCCCTCCCTCTGGCAGGGGTGAGGCCAGTGGAGAGGGGAGTGAGGGGGGTTGTAGTGGGTTATTTTGTGCCTATGAATGGAGAAGGGAGAACAAAATTTGAGGGAAATTTGCCATGCAGTTTGTTTTTTATGCCTCCGCTGACGAAGTCGCCGGTAGAATCATGTTTACAGGTTGTGTGTCCGTCCGTACGTACGTCCATCCGTCCATGATAATTTTCTCTGTTTTCTCTGCAACCGCTTATCCGATTGACACAAAATTTTCATCATCGGTGTGACTACTCATGTAGAATGTTTTAATGATAATTATGACATCATAGGTCACGTGTGGCATCCATGTTGTAAAGAAAGGAAACACTGGTCTTCTGTATCTCTAAAAACGCTCCATGGAAAAAATTGAAACTTGGCACATGTGAAGTAACTCCCCTGTCTTAGGTGGTTTTCTTATGACGTCATAATTGCATGCGTCGATTGAGGGTCATCTAGGGCTAAATTGTATGAGGGAAAACATTGATGACATTATCGGTCATGTGGCTTGGCAGCCATATTGTTTTTAACATAAAAACCTTCAAAAATCTTCTTCTCCGAAATGGCTGAACAAATCAAGGCAAAACTTTAGAGCTGTGGTCGCCTGTCCATGAGGAACAAAAAGTTCTCCACCTATGACATCATCGGTCACATGGTTGGGCAGCTATGATTTGTTTTTGAAGAATAAACCTTTAAAAATCATCTTCTCCATAACAGCTTGACAGATCGAGGGGAACGTCACCCACATGTTCCCCAAGCCTTGGGGATACCAGAGTGTTCACGAATAATTAAAAGGTCACATGGCCTGACAGCCATATTGGATTAAACGAAAATCTTTTCAAAAATTCTTTATCTTGAACCGCTTCATCATTCGACATGAAACGTCACAATTATGATGTCGTCGTCACGGGGAAAATATGTTTTAAATTTCAACCCGATCGGACGCATACTGTGGCAGCCAGAATTATTTAATATTTTGAATCTGGATTCTGGGATTTAAACCAAACTTGGTTCAAGTATGTATAATGATGTAATAATGTGGATGGAGGTATACTGGCACATCTATTTGCCCAATTAAAGCGTTTTTTTTGTTTTTTTTACACAATGACTTGTTCTGACCCAATTTTTCGTTCCAAATCACAATTCCAATGCAGAAATACGAGTTTCATCACATCATGTATATTTTAGCTTGTACTAAGCAAAACAACACATTTTACACTAGGAACCTTATTCATGCAAAAAAGTCTTATTTGCCCAATAGAAGGGTTTTTAACGCAATGACTTGCTATTCCATAAGATACTAGTAGAGATTACCTGTCGCTTCGCTGACGGACCAATTAGTCCTGTTTGCCAAAAATTGCGACATTAGTCACTTTGGCATCACTTTGCGGATTTAAAATAGCCTCTGAGGGCACGGCCACATAGTCCATGTTACTTCCCTCACAAAGTTGTAGCTGTACCCTGAGTTTGGAGTTTGTAGCTTTCAAGATGTGGCCAGGCATAATAACATCCCTTGCTGCTAGAAATGTTTCCCTTACACGATGTCCCCGGCTCCCTCTGGTTGTTGTTTTTCCTACTTTGACAGCTCCCTCCATTTTGGGTGAGAAGGAGAAAGAAAGAAGACATTTACCCGTGCAAAAGTGCTTTAACCCCTTCACTCCAACCCCCACCCCTCCCCATACCCGTCCTCACGTCCTGCTCCACCCATCCTCTTTGCCCCCCATTCGTCCTGTTGCCCATTCCTGTTACAAATGTCTCGCAGGTTCCTCCCGAACATCTGTTCCTGAGGCCAACAGCTGCGGTTAACTCCGCGTCCCGGCGGGTTGCTAGTCATCGTGGCCACCGGTTGGTACCGCCAATCCTGGCAGGGTTCTCACCACTTCATGTGTTACCCTTCTGTTGGATTGGCAGGATCAAGGGGGGTTCGTGCCCTCGATATGTACTTTTTGACGTGAAAAGCTTTACATGTTGCTGCGTTTGAGCCTAATATAAGGAGTAACTGCTGAAATCTATCTGTTCCGGTTCTTCCCGATATCTTTGTTCTTTGTTCCTTTCACATTTCTTGGTAATTTTTTTTCGCAATTCTCTTTATTCATTCTAACTAGCCGAAACCCCGTCACAGACGGATTCCGTTCATTCAACCACCCTCACCAGC
>CM068957.1:71049421-71065684 GCA_035128595.1 Eptatretus atami | reverse complement strand
AAGATCCTGGAAGCTGAAGAATGCCAAAGTTGAACCAGTGATGACAACGAACCTCACGGGAATGATGAAGAAGAACCTCACGGAGATATTAAAAACCATCCCTGGGAATATCACTACAAACGAACTACAGTTGGAAGCCGTCACAGGCTCAGTGACGATCCTGAAGAGAGCCCTCGGCACAAAACTTTGAAAACAGAAAACTTCACACCTTGGAACGTGAATCGTTACCCATTACCGAGATAAAAGTGAATACTTTGAGCCCACCCTGGGAGGACTCCATTCCACATTCTGAAACCCCATATGATAGGATCTGGGGCCATAGCCTGAGAGTAAAGACAGTAGTAGGGCATGGGTCTTTCACTCAGAGTAGTTAATGCATGGAATGGTCTTTCTGGAAAGGTAGTAGCAGCAGAAACAGTAGATAAGTTTAAATTGGATTTAGATAGGTACCTGGAAGTTATGGAGATAGATGGGTATAAAGATGTTGCAGGCTTTCAGGTAGCTGAGCATTGATGGGTGATTGTGTGCATCTGTGCGGAGTGTTTGAGGGGGTCTTGTCAAGGAGTGTTGTGTGGTTGATGTTTTTGTGTTTTTTTTACCCAAGAACCATGGAAAAAAAACCTACAGAAAAAAAAACAACAAAAAAAAACACAAAGAAATACATTTTTTGCATTTTTATTTTTTTGGTCTGATGTTGATGTGGTGCAGGCATGATGGGCTGAATGGCCTTCTTCTGCATCTGATTTCCTTGTGTGTTTTCAGGTTGTCCATCCATGCATCTGTCCATGATCAATTTTTGTTACCATGATAACTTGTGAACCATGAAGGGATTTTTTTTTTTTAAACCAAACTTGGTACAAAGGTGTATTATGATGGAAAGATGAACTGTTTTGATTTTGAGTTTAAAGGGTCAAAGGTCATGTGACCTTTAGCTGAAAGTAGCAAATTTTAGTTCCTGCAATTACTTGATAACCACTAAAGGGATCGTTACCAAACCTGGTACAGATTAATGTTGAAAAGTACTAATTTGGGGAAGGAAAGTCTTGAAAAGTAGTACTGTGGAAGTAGTACTGTGGAAGTACTCTTTGTAGTACTGTGGAAATGTTGATAATTTTGGATGGCCCCTCAGCTTTAGTATTACGATAGGTGTTGAGTCCGTAATTGGTTAGCTTGCGGTACTATTAGGTTCTGTCCGTCTTCCTCTTCACTCAAACTGTATTTGCTATATTAGTAATACCCATCCCTACCTGGAACAAAATATGGTGTCAATGCCCCCTCCCTGCTCGAGGTCCTGCTTCATCTTCATGTGACGGATGGACGGATGCGTCTCCTTTTAGTAATAGTAACACTCGTTCCCTCTTGGAGTGAAAATATGTCAATTCCCATGCCCTCCAGCAGGGGTCAGTGGTTAAATCACTTGCACTATTCTCTGTGTTCAGGCGACTGTCTCATCTCTCCCATTCTCACTGGGAGGGGGGATTATTTTGTGCCCATGACCTGACCCTGGGTACTGTGGAAGCAATTTTAGCTACCTCAAGACAGAAAAACTTTAGTTCAATACAAGCTGTTTATTCAGTGAAATAAAAGACACTCTTGCAGACAAAAGGAAGGCCCCAGCCTCCTACATCGTTGCAAGCTGAAGACTTAATTTTACATTGAATATTGAGTGTATCTATACAGTTTTACTAGGGTGTGTCTAGATAACAGATGGAACTTTGTGGACTTTAAAATTGCAACATAGAAGGATAATTGGTCTGTTTTGGAGCTTGCTTATAGCCCTGGGAGGGGGTGGGGTGAAATGGTCATTTCTTATTGCTGGTTCAGATCAGATGGTCATCAGATCGAGGTTTTGCAAGGTTGTTTACGACTACAGAGGAATGTGTATATTGTGCCCTCTCCTAGTTTTCCCAGCATATATTTATTAAATTATTTCTCAAAGCACTAAACCAAGTTAATTTGCATTTTTACATGATTATAAATTCAATTAGTAATCCAGTTTCCACAGTACCTCAAGCACATATGCAAAATTTGGTGGAGAATGACCCAGCCTTTTTCAATTCTTAAAACACACACACACACACACGCCTTATTTTCGTTGACTTCAAACACCCCCTCCCAAAGTCAGCGGCCAGGTTTTTTGCAGTTGTTAAGTGTAAAAACAAGGCTGAGGCATCTTACTCATCAACATTAAGGCATCACTTGTAATACCCTCCCCCACCAACACCGGGAGCGGCGCTACACAATATGCATTTACATTGAGAATTTTTGTCAGCCCCACCTTCGGAACCACCTAGAAGTAGGGGAGGGGGGGGGTGAGTGGGTGGAGAAAACCAAGTTGCTCCAACTTTTGTCTTTTTACCCTTAGTTACCCTCGCAAGTTTGGTTGGGAATGGATAAGTAACGACCACAAACAGACAGATGCCAAATTGCGTGTTATTATAGCACTAGCAACAACCACCCATCGCTTCACTGAAGGGATTACTCCTGTCCGTGGATGAGACCCTCAATGTGACCCTGGACCCCTCAATTATGTTCAGCTGCTGAAATCATAAGCTGTTAACACCGATGCATATGGCGACCGTTAAGTGCATATATTTTGGTTTTTCTATCGTATTTTGCATTGGAGCTAATCTTTTCTGTCATTTCTTCCCAGCTTCAAGAAACGAGTTTTAATCCAGCAATTAGAAGAAATGATGCAGAGCTTGCAACAGGAAGACTCACCATTGTTGCTTAGAGCACACATCCCACTTCTAGGCAACCACATCAACAGCAGGTGATAGATTCAAAGCCACGACAATACGAATCCTTGTCGACCAGGTCATGCCGAGAGTCAAGTACTTTGGTCGTATAACAAATGTTGCACTTGAACAGCAATATTTCACAGGTGTTTGAAGAAACCAGGGAGCAGATTCCTCATTCACCACTCCTGGCCCAGAGACGTGCAAGCAGTTTTGGTCAATGTTGTAAACGAGGCAGCTGTGGCTGTTGAAAAGTTCAAACTTTGGTGTCCACTGAAAGCTGCATCATCTATCGATGCCAAATGCAATTGGTCCGTTCATCATCCATGAGGAGATTGCACAGACGTCAGCACTTTCCCAGGTGGAGCTTGAAGCAAAATTTTAGTGGTTATCCCCGGTGCTTTGGTAAGAACTTTGCAATACACATGTACGGCGCACCACCAGCCAAGTGCGGAACTAAACGGATGTCACGCACCATGAAGGAGCCACTGGGATGCCATTTGGATTATGCACTCAGGACATCTTATACTCAATTCTATCTTCTTCTCAACTCAAAATGTGTGCACAGGTCATTTACTTTAAATGCTAGAAGGCTGCTCATATCATGTTGAAAAGAGGAAAGGAAAAAAAAAAAGGAATGAATGGTTACTTTAATTTGTCATTAAAACGATGAATTTGCTATTTTGCCAAAACGAATGAAAATGCTTCCAACTTACCTTATGAACAGTTTGAACGGGACTTTGAGTTAAAAAAGCAAATGTTTGCCTCAAAATCTCTACATTCATTCATACTTGCAATGCAGACAACTATGGAATGTTGTTTTGTTAATAAAAAAAAAAGTTATAAAAAATTTTTAAACTTTTTCTTTTTTGAAGGCCCAAAATTTGTAATTTTGGCAGGTCATGGAAAACGAGCATTTATTGTAAAATAAAATTTCTATGTTGAAATAAAATGATGGATTACTTTAAATGTTTTATTTTGATTCATTCACCTTACAAAACAAACAAAAAGGAAAAACAATACACTTAAATATATTCTCGGCAGATACGTGGGACGGGAAGGCAGATTCACAACACGTTTGGGAATGATTTACAACAGGGATCATTTACGTGGTTGAGGTGAGAATGAAGTTGACTTTTCTAATTATGCAGTAACACCAGCTTCCTTCTCAAGTCTTCCATCATGAAGAACTTCAGGTACCTCTGATGCGACAGCAACGCAGTCACTGGCGACGTCGAAGCTTCGTAATTGGCAGAATATTAGTGGCACCGTGTGTTGAGGGTTCTTGTGGCTGAGCATAGAGCACTTTCCCACGGTGGTTAAAGGAGTAGAAAGACGGTCTGTTACTCATGTTCTCAAAAGTCCTGCAGAATAAATTAAATGAATTTATTACTGTTCTGGTCAAAACTGCCTTTCAAGGATATTTTGAAGCAGATCACAGTGGAGGCAAAATCCAAGAGGACATTTCCTTTGAGATGTCTACAGCACTTAAACAGAATTGCCTCATTACCCCAAGCACGTGAAGTAAAAAGTGGGGTGAAGCAATTTGTCTGTCTGTCTACGAATGTCAGTTTATGATCGACAAACCACTTCCTTTCAATTGAATTTTATGTTTTCAACATTAATCAAAAGCGAACCTGGAGTTTCATAGTACTTTGGCTGTGAGTTCGTCCCAATCGCACATACGCAGAATGAAGAGATTTAAAACAAAAAAAATTCTGTTTGCAGTCAAAATTGAAAAATCATTCCAAACACGAAACTTACTATTTTTAAGGATATCATAAAGGACAAAAACAACAGGCACGAAGAGTTGGCGACTCAGACTCGAGTCGCAAAATTTTGCGATTTGACTCGGACTTGACAAAATTGACGACACTTGGGACTTGTGACTTGCTTACGAATCGCATGTGACGAGTTTATAATGACTTGTTGACAATGTTTGGAAAATAATCTTTGAATAAACATCGAATTAAAATGGGGTTTAAGATGAATGGTAAATGATTTCAAGTCTGCGTGCACGGTTCGGTGAATCACGACGTGTACGGTGTTTTGCACGTGTGCAGCACACCAGAGCTTGCAGTCACCGAATCGCGATCATTCTCCACCAATTTTAAAGTGAGTGTCCACACTCCAGATAACTCGGAGCACACCATGTCCAAGTGACATGATTGTGGGAAGCACAACTTCATTTAAAGCATGAACATTTGTGCCCAATCAGGGAAACTTGGCCCCCGATCGGTAACGTGTCAATAATTATAAATTATATCACGACTTATCTTTTGAAAAGGATGACATAAAAAAGTACGGTATCTAAAAAGACGATTGAAGTTAATAAGTTGTACGTTTCATTTTAAAGTACAGAACATAATAAATGTACGAGTAAATTATTAAAATCTCCTTCCCCATTCCTTCCTTACATTACATGCATGCTCTGATGGCCGATCATGAGGATGGCTTATAGGCTGCACTTGTTTAATTTTTTAATTAATTCATGATGGCGGCAAACCTTCCCAGAGTGATTGCATTTGAATTGAACATAAAAATTTGTTTTTGCTGGGAACAAAGCAAAAAAAAATGTCCACTGGATGAAGTTGTCAAATAACTTGAGTTAAACATCTTTTCAGCACACACATTGCAATAAATGAAGCCATGTGTCTTAATTCCTTGATAGCTTGTACTCCATGGTTTATAAAGTAAATGTGGGACTTGACAAGTTGAAGTAATACTATGGAGACTGGATTTGAGACTTGCCCTCAAAGACTTGAGATTTACCTCAAATGACTTGATATCTCTGTGAAGAACTAATGCAACATGTTAAATTAGGTAGTGTAAAAGACACCGCATCACCGGCCGTGAACACGAGAACACAAATCGCCTTTTTGGCAGCTTCAAACCCCTTCCGTTTAGCAGTATTTGGACAAAATAGTATGGCATCTTACGTCATCACTACCAATCAAATTTGCCGCTCGTAGACCATGTCCACGTCCATATTTCTCATGACTGTATGGGGTAAGGTGTTCTATGAACTCTCGAGTTGGGTTATTGCTATCGTTGAATACCCACTTAAAACGAAGCTCAGCTGTTGCATCCAGATCTTTGAAATCACCAGCAATGTTGACAACACCACAGAGTGTCACAAACAGGCCAAACAGTGCCTGTAACACCACCTGTGAACATGGAAGCATTAAAAAGAAAATAAAACTTCAAAAGCAACAATTTGAACTCTTAATGACGAGTCTGTTCTAACCCACTATTCATTCCATAACTTCAACGTGACAGTGCAAGTGCACCACCATGTGTCATTCTCAATCTTTGCATCTACCCATGATCTTTTCTACCCTCATTAATTCTCCCCATATATAATTTAACTAGTAGGTTGCAAAGTAGCTTTTTCTCATCTGTTCATTCATGCCCTTGTTGCATCTGTCTGTAGTGCCACTTACGTTATGTATCCCACTAATTGGCTGGATCTGCATCTGGACCTGAACCAAAATCTAATTGGCTTGTTCTTGTCACCAAACCAACTCTTCCACCAAGTTTTGTCATAATCCATCCACAACCTTTTGAGATATTGTGCTATATATATTGTTGTTGGTCCCCTCTCTCATTAGTGAAGAATCACTTGAAAAATTCTTTCTGGATCTTCCCACAATCAAATCAATTCGTCCTTGTCACACACCCAACCTGTCCACCAAGTTTTGTCCGAATCCGTCCATAACTCGAGATATCCTGCACAGGTATTTAGAAAAGGCTATTTGGACCTTAATGCCTGTGTTATATCCTAGTTGGATTAGATTTTGCTGAACTTCACTTTTAAGTCGAGTTAGTGCCCAGAGACTATCCATGCGAAAGATATGAGGATCTTTTACATACACATTTCAGATAGGACGGCTGGTCTTACCTCCCTCTCATTTTAATGGCCCCCCAATTATTCCCACCTTGGGTCAGTTGGGGAAAGTTTTTGACCCACGACGATATGTTTCACAAACTGGCTGGCCAGGCCGAACGTTTGACTGGAGATAGTAGGAATTTGTCATTGAAGTTGCCAGTGATAACTTGCTTCTCTTTGGGAAAGACACCATGAGATCGAACATCCACCAACAACCAGTGGTCCTCCGACTTATCATCCATCCGATGGATAGCACACACATTGATGTACCACCCTGCCTGTGAAACACGAGAGATAATTTATAGCTGGGTGGACATTTGAACCCAGGCTGGACAGCTCCCAAGGCAGGTCTTTGGATCTCACAAATGTGAACCACACTCAGTGGCATCATGGTTGGAGCATCCACTCAGAATCTGGGACATTGACACTTTGGAACCCAAGTCATGGCAAAGACTCGAAATGGAACGTGTTGTTTCCTCGCTTGACGCTCAGCATTTTAAAAGGATAGAGCACGGGCAAACAGCCATAGGTTGGCAACCACTGCACATGCTTGATGGGCTGAGTGTCCTGCGTTGAAGTTCCTTGTAAGTGGACTGGTATTTAGCTCTTCGTTAAGCTCGGAAGATTATAGTGGTTTGGTTCGCATTTCCTTCACCTTCGGTGGTGTTCCTCACCCTATTATCATCCCAGAAGATTATCGTGGTTTGGTTCACATTTCCTTCACCCTAGGTGGTGTTCCTCACCCTATTATCATCCCAGAAGATTACAGTGGTTTGGTTCACATTTCCTTAACCTTAGGTGGTGTTCCTCACCCTGTTATCATCCCAGAAGATTATAGTGGTTTGGTTCACATTTCCTTAACCTTAGGTGGTGTTTCTCACCCTATTATCATCCCAGAAGATTATAGTGGTTTGGTTCGCATTTCCTTCACCTTTGGTGGTGTTCCTCACCCTATTATCATCCCAGAAGATTATAGTGGTTTGGTTCACATTTCCTTCACCTTAGGTGGTGTTTCTCACCCTATTATCATCCCAGAAGATTATAGTGGTTTGGTTCACATCTCCTTCACCTTCGTGGTGTTCCTCACCTATTATCATCCCAGAAGATTATAATGGTTTGGTTCGCTTTTCCTTACCTTAGGTGGTGTTCCTCACCCTATTATCATCCCAGAAGATTATCGTGGTTTGGTTCACATTTCCTTCACCTTAAGTGGTGTTTCTCACCCTATTATCATCCCGAAAGATTATAGTGGTTTGGTTCGCATTTCCTTCACTTTGGTGGTGTTTCTCACCCTATTATCATCCCAGAAGATTATAATGGTTTGGTTCGATTTCTTTACCTTAGGTGTGTTTCTCACCCTATTATCATCCCAGAAGATTATAGTGGTTTGGTTCACATCTCCTTCACCTTAGGTGGTGTTCCTCACCCTATTATCATCCCAGAAGATTATAGTGGTTTGGTTCACATCTCCTTTCACCTTAGGTGGTGTTCCTCACCCTATTATCATCCCAGAAGATTATAGTGGTTTGGTTCACATCTCCTTCACCTTAGGTGGTGTTCCTCACCCTATTATCATCCCAGAAGATTATAGTGGTTTGGTTCACATCTCCTTCACTTCGGTGGTGTTCCTCACCTATTATCATCCAGAAGATTATAGTGGTTTGGTTCACACCTTCACCTAGGTGGTGTTCCTCACCTATTATCATCCCAGAAGATTATAGTGGTTTGGTTCACATCTCCTTCACCTTCGGTGGTGTTCCTCACTCTATTATCATCCCAGAAGATTATAGTGGTTTGGTTCACATCTCCTTCACCTTCGGTGGTGTTCCTCACCGTATTATCATCCCAGAAGATTATGGTGGTTTGATTCACATTTCCTTCACCCTAGGTGGTGTTCCTCACCCTATTATCATCCCAGAAGATCCCAAATGCCACCGATTACATTTGGGATTTATTCCTCGGGGTCGGTTTTAAGAATCCATTTCAACTTTTCATTTCTTTCTCCATGTTTTCATCGTTCCAAGTCGTTATAGCGAACGCAGTGAGCTTCATACTTAACACGTGCACATGAGAGAATAGGAAACAACACAATACCCCTGACGATTTCGAATCCGTGTCGTTGGCTGGGGGAAAAGAGATTCTTTTGACAAGATTTATTTGTCAAGCACTTCATTTTAGTTCAGAGTTTGCTCTCTCAGATGAGGAATGTTGATTCTGTCTCGTTCTTAGGAGATTATTGACTGCTACAACACCTGTTTAGTCATGAGAATCGATCTATTATTTGTATGTTAGTGTAACTCAATGTGCTTTCTTTTAGTTTGTGTTTTTGTTGGTTGTGTGTCGGTTTGGGATTTGTGATCCTTTCGTTTGTCGTCCTGAGTTAGGCCCCATTGGCTGCTGAAATTATAACTATCGCAGGAGGTTGACTGTGGTCAGTCTGTTCATCTTCCGTAGGGGTCGGCAAAATGAGTACCAGTGTACTGGTAAGGGGACACTGCATCAGCGGCAGAGCCACGTCCCAACCAATGATGCAACCAGCAGCCACAGGCTCACTCGATAGAGAGAGAGAGTTAGTAAAACAGCTGATAATTCTATGCTTGCGTACATTATGGGCATTAGGAGCATTAAAGGTATTGACCGATAACTTGCATTTATATAAAATGTAATTAAAAGTTATAGCTACTGATGACATACTACCCATTGTTACAAGATTCATAATTAAGCAACCTCAGTAAGAATTATGAGAAGACGAAGAACCACATATAAATTTTGCTATACGACATAATAGTTGACATTCAATCGGTAGAAATTCAGCAATGACTGGTAAAGAGTACAATATGGGTCCGACTTGGGAAGTCAAACACCTTTCTGATAGAATTTCTCCATGATATATATATAATTTAGAAATATTTTTACTTGTTATGTCCCACAGCAGGCATCAATAGAATGAGGTGCAAAAAGACTTAAACAGATGATACTTGACATGATATGAACAGTGCATAAATTTATATAAAACTGAATTACAATCAGGCAAATCAATGAGACCAAATATATATCTATGTGTGTGTATTCATACAAAGAAAAAATATAAATCTAACATCATTAAGTATGAAAACATAATTTTGAATGCATCTCACATAAATAATTCCAAAGCACAAAAAATTAATTTGTTGGGTGTTTTCAATCTTAATTTCACAAGAAAATAAAATAACTTAATTCTGCATAAAAGTACATGTAATATTTTCACAATGTAAACTTAGGCTGGGTTTCCAACATACAACATTACAATTAAATATGCTGCAATTCTTAATAATCAAATACGTGGACAGCTGGCACAGCGTGTTGCTCTTACTCATTATTACACTAGTACGTGCCCGTACGTGCGTGGCCGTATGTGCAAAAAAAAAAAAAAAAAACTTTCAAACAAGGTGTCATAGACTGGTACTTACAAAATCATCAACTTGACCTCTGACCTTGTCTAATAAAGCTGTCTCTAAGAGAAGGTAGCGACGCAAACCAGAAGTTTCTACGATGATTCTGTACCAAACCATCAAAAATCGAATGTTTGACCTCACTGTGACCTTGACCTTTGACCGATTTTGACCAAAATCTAATCAGCGCTAGCCATCACCCTCCTGAATCACGTGGTGTAATTTGACATTGGTAGCTTCTTCCGTTCTCGAGTTATCGTGCCTACAAACAAACACACAAACACACACACACAAACAAACAAACAAACACAACAAACAGAGGACGGAAGTCATCAATATACTTACGAAATCTAAAGATTTCATAAGTAACACCACACAGGCCGTTCCTTTGCTCTCGGAAACGACGACTGGATTGGGCATTGTGTTTATCTATAAATGCGCATAAGCAATCGAGCAATTATGAGATACAGTAAGTCATCACTATTCGGAAGTCCGTACATTGTAACCCGTAATGGGGACGCGGCTGAGGATCTCTTCCCCATTGGCCACGCCTACGCAGTTGGTTTGGTAAATAAATGGCCATAACTTGGAGGCACTTGGCTGATTAATATCAAACCTTGAAAAGGCACACACTCAGGTCCCCAGCAATATAGCTGGCAAGTTTCAATTAGATCGGACCATTGGTTGTCGAGAAACAGTGGTCACAGACACACAGACACACCATTGCTGGAATTATAGATAGATGAGGGCTTGTTCCTGCCGCGCACTCCACGTCGATCAGGGGATCTTCTAATAATTCCAGCAATCTCTGTGTGTGTGTGTGTGTGTGTGTGTGTGTCTGTGACCGCTGTTTCTCGACAACCACTGGTCAGATCTAATTGAAACTTGCCAGGTATATTGCTGGGACCTGAGGATGTGCCGTTTCAAGGTTTGATATTAATCGGACAAGTGCCTCCCAAGTTATGGCCATTTATTTACCAAACCAATGACAAGACACGTTATTGCGTGGGCGTGACCGATGGGGAAGGGAAGCTCAGTCGCGTTCCCCATTACGGGTTACAACGTACGGGCTTCCGGAGAGTGATGACTTCGTGTATTCTAATAATTTCTCGATTTCTTATGTGCATTTATAGATAAACACAATGCCCCAAGTTATGATCGTTTTCATATTAGACGTGCATAACTTTCGGTAACATCAGAGTGAGCTGGTGTGCTCCGAACCAGGAAGTAATTTTTTTTTCTCTTCTCTTCTCTTTTGTTTTTCCTTGCGATGACATTGCGAAAAGGCAAAATACGTTGGCGCTAATTGAATATTTGGGCATTAAAGGAAATTGCGAATAATCGTAACTGCGAATAATATGCGAACTTCCGGGCCAGCACGTACGGACATGCGAGAGCGAAGAAACGGCCTGTGTGGTTGTTGTTTCTTGCTCGCGGTTTTGAATATTTATTTATTATTATTATTATTATTTTTTTTTACGGGCACGTACTAGTATTTCAAATGTTGTGATATGGCAGTGTCCACAGCCGCCTCCGTTGCTGTTGGCTGACTGGTCATGGTACTGTCTGAAAAATAACAAGAATTTCCACTTCGTATATATTGGGCTTTATGATCATCAAACAAGACTTGCAATGTGAATTATGCTCAAGTCATGCACATTATAAACTATCATTTAGCAGAGTTCATTACCTCTGGCAACTTTATAAAAATTCAGTTTCCGGAAGGTCTCTTCCCATTCTTTCCACACAAATTGTATGTGGACATCACAGCATTGGACATCACCCTTATTTTAGAAATAAAAACAATTTAGTACACCAGTGTTCGAAGCAGCTTGTAACAAGTTTTAAGTTCCACTGCCCTTAAAAAGCCTCAATTAATATTATTCTTTAATAATTAAACTTATTTTCATGTCTTTTGATAACCATTTTACCAAGGAAAACAATTGTGCACTGAAAAACTTGAACAATTCCCTAGTGACAAACTACCACAATGAAGGCTTCATTGTTACAAGCGGCAGTTTGTCGGCGGCCAAAGGGTTAATATCTTTTATGACAAAACTTCACATTTTTCGGCGAACAATAACTGACAATTGTTTTCCTTTTGCCTTTGGTTAGGCCTAACTCGTTAAAAGAGGACATAAAAATAATATATTATAAAAAAATAATATTAATTGAGCCTTTTTTAAGGGCAGTGGAACTTTTAATTTGTTACATTGTGGAGCAATGCGGTAATTCGTCGGACCCGAACGGCCGAAGTATTATCCACACAGAAAATATTTTTAAAAGGTTCTGAACCAATTAAACTTGTTCAAAGTAATTTTTACAGAGTTCCCTTTTGCCACAGATCGGTGTTTTTTTTCACCAGGCCCGTGGAAAAATTAATTCATTATTTACCGTCGATTTCTCCACACGATCAGGGCCATATCGGGAGGGCCATATCAGGGAGGGCCATATCAGGGGAGGAGGCCATATCAGGGGAGGGCCATATCAGGGCCATATCAGGGGAGGGCATATCAGGGGAGAGCCATATCAGGGGAGGACCATATCAGGGGAGGGCCATATCAGGGGAGGGCCATATCAGGGAGGGCCATATCAGGGGGGCCATATCAGGGGAGGGTCATATCAGGGCCATATAGGGGAGAGCCATATCAGGGGAGACCATATCAGGGACAGCTAAACGTGATAAACGAATGATGAAATCGGGTGCCAGAGGATTCGATCGTCAGATAAACGTTCCCGAGTCCAAGGCTCGAACCACGATCAAGTGTCCCGAAGGGCCTGGGAGAGTTTCCATTGAATGTAACGATATAGATTCCAGCACAACAGTAACAGGAACACCATCATGGATTCTGTGATCTTTAAAACGTCCAGAAACAAAAGCTAAGACACATAAAATCGATTTATAATATTATACTTACCAAAAATGATCACAGCGGAAGATAATTTTAACTAAAAAAGTTAAAGTCTTCTGCAGATTAAAGCGGATTGTCTCTGCCACACTCAGAAACAGCTGAAAGTTCACAAGTTTAAACCAAACCTTGCGAGTGGCGGCTCGTGATGCGGAAATAGGAATTATCCAATCAGATCTCTCCTCCAGTGAAAGGCAAACACAATCACCCGCACGAGGTGGAAAAGCGGTCACCATGGCAACACACGAGGCAGAAAAAAACAGTTTTAGATCATCGAGCTGCGCGCTGCGGCTGTACCGCGTCGTGATCTGGTTGTACAGCCAAGCGGCCGATTCCCGACGTCGTGAATCTTTCATACTGACGTCGTGTGTCTGCTGGGATGTGGCGATCGAGCTCACTGCACACATGGTCCACCTTCTTCAACCTCAGTTTGGCGATAACCCTCGAAAAGGGGAGGTCATTGTGTGCCATTTAATACCTTACCCAAATTCATTGTGGTTTAACAGATCTTACATTGGACATTTATCCACAGGACCACACCTCCGAAGAAGTGTTGTGGTGCGGTGTGGTGTGAGAATATGGCCGTGACGTTTACTCAAAAGGTTTATAACAAACCCTTACCAAGTGTCAGGATGGCCGAGCGGTCTAAGGCGCCAGACTCAAGGCTTTCCAGCTTTCCATGTACTGACATGGTCGGGTGTTCTGGTCTCCACATGGAGGCGTGGGTTCGAATCCCACTTCTGACATTGACTTTTAAAATACTGTTATAAACACTATTTTTCAGTTCCTCCACTATTTTTTTACCAAGATGGACATGAATGAGAGAACCGTTGGTGGATATAGTTGCAGGTTTCAAAATGGGCGGAGTTGGAACAGAAACAGAAGCAAGACGAGTTTCACACGGATCGTCTCCCGGAATGGTGTTTGTATATCAGACGCATCTGATTGGTTTAAACTTGTTGCCGTGATGCTCAGGTCCTTTGAAGTAATGGACATCGAGAGGGTCCTCGAGGATATTGGCGAGGATGGAGGCCGTTCTTGATTAAATCTCGGTGTGATTGAGTTGTATTATCTGTGACGTGGAAATGTCGGATCGTTTTGCGTGTAATAATAATAATAATAATAATAGTGTAAAGTGGATGTTTCGTTTTTTGTCGTTGTTGGGGAAAAGGGGGATGCAGCGATCTGGTGATGTCACTGTTTAATTTCGGGTGATCGGGTGATTTGGGATTTGATCTCAAATCCGTCGGTTTCTTTGTGTTAATGCTAAGCCTTTGTGCGCTTTGTTCATCCATGGCGCTATCGTTCGCAGTAGTATCTTCGTTTTTATTTGTTTTTATTTTTGCTGCAAAACCAGGCCGAAACTTCTTTCCGTTATTTGACCATGAATACTAGGTAAGTTATTTATTCTTCTTCTTTGAAGTACAGAGAGGTAAAAATATAATTTCGCAGCAGCCTTCACGTCCGACGTCCCGAAAACAACAATACCCACAATACGAAACGAACGAAGACGGGAAAGTTTAACACATTTTATGTTGTACGAAGGGAAAGAATAAAAGTTGAAATCTTCCTCACGTGAAGAAAAGTCGCAGTGCATGACTAGCTGACCGCGTCATCATGGCGCGGGTTCGGGCTCACAGGATGTGGCAGTGGCCGTGGCCTTCGGCTTGTTTGCTCTTGCTCACGCTGCCTTCTCGGCAGCGCAGTGTAAGTACAACTACCCGGCGGGTTCCGGGTTTAGCGTGTTTGGTTTACGCCTGATTGTGGCGCTCGCTGTTTCGGTCAGTTGTTGAGATCGTGCTCTTCTGTGAATGCTGTATGTTTCAGATCGAGCATACACGCGGCTTACAGAGCAGGAGACCGAAGATTTACCTCTGGATGTAAGTTAACGGATAATATGGAATAGGCAAAGCCTAGAAGCGAGTAGAATTATTCTTACATTCGCTTCTTAAATATATCGAATTAAACAGTCTTTTTTGCTATGAAAAAGTAAATATTACCTTAACATTACCTTCACAACAGCAACTACACCGACTAGAACAGGATCTCATCTGAAAAATAAATATTACCTAACATTACTTCACACTACACCGCCGAGAACAGGATCTCATCTGAAAAAAAAAAAATCCTCAACATTACCTTCACAACGACACTACCCGCCTAGAACAGGATCTCATCTAAAAAATAATATTACCTCAACATTACTTCACAACAACAACTACACACCTAGAACAGGATCTCATCTGAAAAATAAATATTACCTCAACATTACCTTCACAACAACAACTACACCGCCTAGAACAGGATCTCATCTGAAAAAAAAAAATCCTCACATTACCTCCACAACGACACTACACCCGTAGAACAGGATCTCATCTAAAAAAAATAATATTACTCAACATTATACCTCAACATTACCTCACAACAACTACACACACCTAGAACAGGATCTCATCTGAAAAAAATTAATATTACCTCAACATTACCTTCACAACAACAACTACACCACCTAGAACAGGATCTCATCTAAAAAAATAATATTCCTCAACATTATACCTCAACATTACCTTCACAACAACTACACCACCTAGAACAGGATCTCATCTGAAAAAAATTATATTACCTCAACATTACCTTCACAACAACAACTACACCACCTAGAACAGGATCTCTATCTAAAAAATTAATATTACCTCAACCTTACCTTCACAACGACAACTACACCGCCTAGAACAGGATCTCATCTAAAAAATTATATTACCTCAACATTACCTTCACAACGACAACTACACCGCCTAGAAACAGGATCTCATCTGAAAGAATAAATACTAGATTGAACGTAGAATTCTTCTTACATTCTCTTCTGACTTTCTATAACTTGTTCACAACTGTATACGCAATTTCCGGTTACTTCGGCCTGGATTCGGGATCAGCGATCAAATAATGTAAATCACGATTAAAAATTATTTTGATGATGCGGGAGATTATCTTTATTAAAATCAGTGGAGGAAATATACACCATGTCTGATATTATTGGGTCTTTCATGTCTCCGACGATCCTTTATCTCCCGGCAAGCATCATTCCCCATGACAAAAACCGGAAACAAAAAAAACGGAAGCAAAAGGGTCATAGGCAACGACACGGATTCAAAATTGCCATGGTATTGTGTTGTTGTTGTTGTTTTCTATTCTCTCATGTGCACGCGTTAAGTAATATTCACAAGATAGAAATAAAACCCAATTGTGTTTATACACCGCACAGCGTTTAAAACAACCGGAAGCAAAAGGGTTAATAT
>CM068957.1:71012134-71027310 GCA_035128595.1 Eptatretus atami | reverse complement strand
GGTCAGAGGTCAAGTTGACGATTTCGTAAGTACCAGTCTATGACTGCTTGTTTGTTTGTGTGCAGGATATTTCAAATAGTTGTGGATGGATTCGGACGAAACTTAGTTGACATGTTTGGTGTGTGAGAATGAAGAATTGATTCAATTTTGGTGAAGATCCGAATCCGAATCCGGATCTGATAATTTCTTAAGTGATTGTTCACCATTGAGAAATCGGGCCAAAAACGATATTTTCGCATGGTGTTTCAAAAATGTATTGCATGCGAGCGACGGGACAAAACGCGCGGGCGTCGGGACAAAATGCACGCCTGTCCGGACAAAACGCTTGCGCGTCGGGACAAAACGCGCACGTGTCGGGACAAAACGCATGCGCGTCAGGGCAAAACGCATGCCATTGGGACAAAACGCGCGTGCGTCGGGACAAACGCACATGCGTCCAGACAAAACATGCGCCATTGGGGCAAAACGCGTGCGCGACCGGACAAAACGCGCGTGCATCCGGACAAAAGACGCGCGCTTCGAGACAAAAGGCGCACATGTCGGGACAAAACGTGTGAGCATTGGACAAAACGCGCGAGCGTCGGGACAAAATGCGTAAGCGTCGGGACAAAACGTGTGCACGTCAGGACAAAACGCGAGCACGTCGGGAAAAACTTGCACGGGTCCAGACAAAACGTGCGCCATGGGACAAAACGCGTGCGCGACTGGACAAAACGCGCGTACGTCCGGACAAAACATGCGCGCGCCGGACAAAACGTGAGCGCGACCGGACAAAATGCGCGCGCGCGTCCGGACAAAACACGCGCTTGTCGGGACAAACGTGTGCGCATCGGGACAAAACGCGAGCACGTTGGGAGAAACGTGCACGCTTCCAGACAAAACGTGCGCCATTGGGACAAAACGCGCGTGCATCGGGACAAAACGATGCGCGTCAGGGCAAAACCGCGCGTGCGTCGGGACAACGTGTGCCCATCGGACAAAACGTGCGCCATTGGGGCAAAATGCGCGTGCGTCCAGACAAAAGACGCACGCGTCCGGACAAACATGAGTGAGACCGGACAAAATGCGCACGCGTCCGACAAAACGTGCGCGCGTCGGACAAACACATGCGCTTCGAGACAAAATGCGCACGTGTCGGGATAAAACGCTTGAGCGTTGGAACAAAATCGCGAGCGTCGGGACAAATGACGTGAGCGTCGGGACAAAACGCGCGCTTCAGGACGAAACGCGAGCACGGGACAAAATGTGCACGGTCCAGACAAAACGCGCGAGCTGGACAAAATGCGTGAGCGTCGGGACGAAAACGCGAGCACGTCGGGACAAAATGTGCACGGGTCCAGACAAAACGTGCGCCATTGGGACAAAACGCGCGTGTGTCCGGACAAAACACCGAGCGCGACCGGACAAAAGACGCGTGCGTCCGGACAAAACGACGACAGAAAAACGCATACAAAACGTGCGCCATGGAAAACGCGTGCGCGACTGGACAAAACGCTGGCTGCGTCCGGACAAATGCGCGTCCGACAAAAAGCGCGCGTCCGCACGCACGCACGACGCGACAAACGCACGCGCGTCCGGACAAAACGCACGCGCTTCCGGACAAAATGCGTGCGTGTCGGACAAAACGTGTGAGCGTTGGGACAAAATGCGTGAGCGTCGGGACAAAACGCACGTGCGTCGGGACAAAACGCGCGTGCATTGGGACAAAACCGAGCACGTCGGGAGAAAACGTGCACGCGTCCAGACAAAACGTGCGCCATTGGGACAAAACGCGTGCGCGGCTGGACAAAACGTGCATGCGTCCAGACAAAACGTGCGCGCGACTGAACAAAATGCGCGTGCGTCCGGACAAAACACGCGCGCGTTCGGACAAAACTCACACGCTTCGGGACAAAAATGTGCGTGTCGGGACAAAACGCGTGAGCGTTGGGACAAAACGCGCGCGTCGGGACAACACGCATGCTTCGCGACAAAACGTGCGCATGTCGGGACAAAACGCATGAGCGTTGGACAAAACGCGCGATCGTCTGGACAAATCATGTGCGTCGGAACAAATCGCGGGAGTGTCGGGACAAAATGCGTGCGCGACCGGACAAAACGCGCGTGCGTCCGGCCAAAACAGCGCGCATCCGGACAAAACAACACGCTTCGAACAAAACGCGCGCATGTCGGGACAAAACGCCTGAGCGTTGGGACAAAACGCACGCGTCGGGACAAACGCGCGACGCTTCGGGGCAAAACGCGCGCATGTCGGGACAAAAAGCATTAGCGTTGGGACAAAACACTCGAGCGTTGGGACAAAATTCGTGAGCGTTGGACAAAATGCGCGCGTGTCTGACAAAACGCACGCGCTTCGGGACAAAACCCCGCGCGTCAGACAAATCGCGCACGCGTCGGGACAAACGCGCACGCGTCGACAAATCGCTCGCGCGTTGGACAAACGCCATGAGCGTGGGACAAAACGCGCGAGCGTCGGACAAAACGCGCTTGCGTCGGGACAAATAGCGCACGCGTCCGGACAAAACGCGCGAGCGCCGGACAAAACGCGCGAGCGTCGGGCCAAAACGCGCGAGCGTCGGGCCAAAAGCGGAGCGCGGGCAACGCAGCGAGGTCGGGCCAAAACGCGCGAGCGTCGGCCAAAACGCTGCAGCGTCGGCCAAAACGCGCGAGCGTCGGGCAAAAACGCGCGAGCGTCGGGCCAAAACGCTGCGAGCGTCGGGCCAAAACGCGCAGCGTCGGGCCAAAACCGCGAGCGTCGGGCCAAAACGCGCGAGCGTCGGGCCAAAACGCGCGAGCGATCGGCCAAACGCGCGAGCGTCGGGACAAAACGCGCGAGCGTCGGGACAAAACGCGCGAGCTCGGACAAAACGCGAGCGTCGGGACAAAACGCGCGAGCGTCGGGACAAAACGCGCGAGCGTCGGGACAAAACGCGCGAGCGTCGGACAAAACGCGCGAGCGTCGGGAGAAAATGCAGTGCGCGTCGGGACAAAACGCGCGAGTGTCGCGACAAATTGCGTGCGTGTCCAGACAAAACGCACGAGCGTAGGGAAAAAACACACGCGCGTCCGGACAAAACGCCGCGCATCCGGACAAACAAGCGAGCGCGACGGACGAAACGCGCGAGCGTCGGGGCAAAACGCGCGAGCGTCGTGGCAAAACGCGCGAGCGTCGAGCAAAATCCACGAGCGTCGGGTAAATTCCGTGTCGGGGTAAATTCCGCGAGTGTTTTGTCATTGTTACATTGGAGACAAGTGGATAACATTGGCTCGCCATGGTTTCTGGTTCAGATGAAGGCTGCAGATGGCACCACCAAAGTCAGGGAATTGGGGGGGGGGGGTAACGTGATTGGTTCACGGCGGTTCCTGGTTCAAAAAGGAAAGTTTCTAAAGTTTATAATGCTTTCGACCACGACTGCACAATTGCAGTTTCATTAAAGACGCTTGCAAAAAAAACAATAAAAAAAACATGTACCATTTCAATTTTTTATTGAACGTTCCTATTGTGTAATGTCTGTGTGTGGGGACCTGGTAATTACTGGATACATCAATAGATGCTGTTCGTATTTTCATTCTGTAAGTGACTCACGGGGGATGGTGTCGTGGGGAATGACGTGTTACACTGGTGAGACATCCCATGAAACTATGTTTATCCTGCGAAGCTACAATACATGTACAGGAAGCAAGCAGGTCATGTTCATGGCCCGTGGAAGATATGTTTTAGAACTGTGTTCTGCTCGTGGCTCGTGAAAAATAAATAAGCAAATAAATAAATAAATCGCCGCGAAAACCGCAAATACGTGGGGCAATTTCCCATGAATGTAGGAACATGTCACAAATTATCAACCGCGAGTACGCGGAATCTGCGAATGTTGTAACCGCGAATGTCGGGGTCCGGGTGTAATGTATAAGCAAAGACATGGAATACATCATTGCTGTTGATGTCAAGTCTTTTCTCTTTTCAAAGAGGTGATGTCTGGCCACCAGTTTGGATTATGGCCAAGTCACTCAATTCTGGCCAGGCTGCTGCTCCCTCTCTCAGCAATAGTTGGAGCCCCTAAAATCTAAAACAAGAGGTCAGGACCATCTCTGGATATATCTCGGCTATTTCATCCATCCTAACACTCTTGGCAATCTTGCTGCTTGTGGCATACAAGACTACCTTCATACCTGGCTTTCTGATTCATCCACTCAAGCAGTCAACACGTTGCGATCAATGCGACCATCTCATCTCATCTCCCTACCCTCTCCCATTTATCACCTTTGCCACCGAAGGTGGACGGAGGTTATGTTTTCACCCCTTGTTTATCTGTATGTCTGTGAGCAAGGCATCTTAAAAAAAAATACAAAAAAATACGGACGGATTCAGAAGGAACTTGGTGGCCAGGTTGGGTGTGGCACAAAGACCAATTGATTCAAGTTTGGTGAGGCTCCAAATCCAAATACGATAATTTTTTAAGTGATTCTTCACCACTGGGAGATTGTGCCAAAAACTAGACGTAGCATGATATCTCAAAAAGTTGTGGACGGATTTGGACGAAACATGGTGGATGGATTGGGTGTGTGACAAGGACAAGCAAATTTAATTTTGGTTCAGGTCCAGATCCAGATCCAGATCCAGATCCGACGCATCAGTGGGATGCAAAACGCAAACTGTTCAGCTTGGCAGAGGTATGCGCTCTACCGAGTGCTGTTCTCGTTTCGTATGCACCACGAGGCAGCGAGTAGCATCATTTGCTTGTAGTCCGGCAGATATGTGAAATATTCTGGTAGTTTTGTGCCTTTGATGATACAAGCATGAAAATTTGGTACACAGTTATAGCATACCCTTAGGAAACATTTTGGATATAGGGACATTCCAGATTACCCCTAGGGTCAAAATGGTGGCCATTTTACAAAATGGCTGCCACGAATAACAAATTCTGCCTACAAGGTCAGCAAAGTCATATGTGCTTGGTGCAAAACAAATGTAGTGAGTATAATATGATTATTATCAACTAGTATGCACATGCTTCATTATCTACTTCATATTTGACTAAAAAATGCATCTACGGTGTCTATGAGGGACACAGATAACAGTTTACCATCGCAATAATGCATGGCTGGAACAAGAGCTCTGCAATATGATCATGCATGTGAATGTTACCTGAATATTGTTTCTGGAAATATAAATAGATCAAAATTCAAATTTGGTGAAAGGAACTTAGACTCCATGAATATTTCATTATTAATTACATACTGGTAGCTGGCAATGTCGCGATTAAATGCATAAATTTGCGAAATCGATATTGATGTACTCACTGTATTAATTTTCATGATTGCATAATAGAAATGTTCAAACTACAATGGTGTGTTCATATTGATTTGGGTTTAACATGGTCCTGTCCAGCGCAAAGAAATAATGTATGGTGGCCTATTGGGACATCGAGTGACAATCACCCAAGATCGCCATTGTGTATATATGCATCTCCTCTGGGCTGGGGTTCGTAGTTGAAACATTTTAACTCTGCTATTCTGTTTTCAGGTGATAACTCCACTGTATGTACCAAAGACTAATCCCCTGCTTGGTGGTGGTTCTTCCCAATTTTACAGTGACTGATTGGTGGTGGTTCAAAACAATGGCCAAGCATTTCAAACTATTAGACCCCCAGCAGCGAGGGCCAAGTACATCTGTTACATCAATTAACCAGACACACTGGAACCTATGTGTGCTGTGTCAGATGACACCACTGAGCCTCTTCATTGTCCAGCTGACTCCAAGCGAAGCACAGGAGGGTCTGGATACCAGACTCTGGCAGACAACCTCCTCAGGTTCAGGAGATCGACTGCTTGCCAAAATCTCTCGACATGTCCCGCTTGGACGATGGTGAGGGTATTGAGTCCACCTTCCAGCACCACAGGGCTAAGTGGCATGATTCGTGCAGATTACAATACAACAAAACTCAATTGATTCGGGCAGAGAAGAGGAAAACAACCAGTGGGGATACGAAGGCGTGACACGAAAGTATACCCGTCAGAGTGTGGACCGCACAGAGTCACTGCTCGAAACGTGTTTCTTTTGTGACAAGCCAGCAGGTAACGAGTCTTTGCGAAAAGCTTCTACCTTTGACCTGGACAGACGAGTCAGAAATGTGCTCTGAAACTAGAAGACAAGCCACTTATTGCTAAACTGAGTGCTGGAGATATGATGGCGCAAGATGCCCTGTACCATGTGAAGTGTCTGGTTTCCCTCTATAACAAGCAAGGGACACAAAGAGAACCTTGGATGACCAGGATGATATCAATCATGGCATAGCTCTCGGAGAACTGGTGTCCTACATCGATGATGCCCGCATGGACGCTCTGTGGCACCAGTGTTCAAGCTGGCAGACCTAACAAGTCTGTACAACAACCGGCTGAAACAGCTTGGAACAGTCTTGACTGGACGTGTTCACTCGACCAAACTCAAGCACCGGATCATGACATATTTTCCGGACATGGAGGAGCACAAGCCTGGCCGAGATGTTCTGCTAGCTTTCAACGAGGACATCGGATCAGCCCTTCACAAGGCCTGTGAACACGATGCTGATAGTGATGGTGTTCATCTTGCTAGAGCCGCGAACATAGTCCGAAGAGACATGTTGAAGATGAAGACAGCCTTTAGTGGTTCATTTGACGCCCTCTGCCAAGAACAATCCGTGCCAAATTCTCTTCGTGGCACTAGTTGCTATGATCCTGAATGGTCCCACGATCCAAGAGCAGTCAAGCCACTCATCTGTATCAACACCCACTCTTACAATCTCACAGCTCCTCATGTTCAACAGCTACGCACGCCGCCGACAGAGTACGAGTATTGAGTCTACCAAGCACGGCCACAATCGGGAGACCCCGTGCCTGTGTACCTGGGAATGCTGATGCACACAAAGACTCGCAAACGAGACCTGGTTGACACTCTGTTCCACTGGGGTCTCTCCGTCTCCTATGATAGGGTGCTGAGCATCTCCACGGACTTGGGGAACAGTATCTGCCACTTCTTCCAGCAGGAGGGTGCAGTTTGCCCACCTGAACGGAAGAGTGGTCTGTTCAGGACTGCGCAGTGGATAACATCGACCACAATCCCAGCTCAACTAGTGCTCAGACTCGTTCCACGGCACTGGCATCTTGCTGTTCCAGCACCCGAATAGTGAAGTGTGTGGAGTTCAACGGCTGCGGGTAGTAGTCTCAGATGATGTTACTACAACAGCAACCACTGCACACCTGCCAGAGTCATACACCACTGTACTCCTGTGGTTCCTGGTAAACGTGAACCACCGATGCCCAAGTTGGCTGGTCCCAACAGAAGTGACTGCCAACTGATCCCTCAAGCAATGCAGGTGGAATACAGGTATGCCACAGAAAATATATCATTTGAAAGTTGTACATATTCTGTATTCATATATGTGCCTCAATCTCTTGTTAACTGTGTGTGGTGCTGAGGTCCTGTCTCTTGTTAATTGTGTTGATGAGTTCTTGTCACTTTGACAGTGGCTAGAGCAGATGGCAGTTAGTGTAGCATCAGACACACACACTACAGGGAGACGAGACTGTGTCATGGGCTGCATATCATGCCAGCAAGTAGTCCATTCCAGAGGAACCAGAGTGTGGCGTGACCCTCACCTCATTGCTGCCTCTCTTCTACCCAGGCCAAGTCCGTGGCTATGATTCGTCACTCCATGGACGTCATCAAGACAGCAGTTGAGATCTGAACCCTGGTCAGATCCCAGTCCTCACAGTCGATCAGCCACTGTACGCACTCGCCAAACAGATCCAGTGGAGATGGCCAGAAACACATGGAGAAGATCACTTCGTCATCCTATTTGGTGGACTCCACATTGAGATGGCTGCACTGAAAACTCTGGGTGATCTTCTGGATAGCAGTGGGTGGACAGGAGCTCTGGTGCAGGCAGGAGTTGCTACAACTGGTACTGCTGATTCCTTCCTGAAGGCTGCCCATGTTACACGCACTCGGCGAGCTCACCAGGTCACAGCCAGTAGCCTCTATCTCTCTCTACAGAAAGCCTTCAGCCAAGGAGCAGATGAGGGACAGGATCTAGAAGACTGGTGTGCTGAACGTGTGCAAGCCAGTCCGCAGTTCCACTTCTGGTGGATCTTTCTACAGTTGGAACTCACTGTCCTAATCTACGTCAGATCGTCCGTGAAGGGAACTTCCTGCTATACATTGATGCCCTGAGCAAGATTGTCCCCTGGTTCTTCACCTTGGGTCATACCAACTACGCCAGGTGGATACCAGTTCACCTGCGCGACATGGTGACACTGGCGACCAAACATGCAAGTGTATACACGCAGTTTCTGCCGGCAACTTCACAGTAAAGAAGACCACTCATGCGTTTTCTGCGATGGCCATCGACCAAGCCCACGAGCAGAATAACGCATTAGTTAAGGGTGACGGAGGAGCTGTAGGCCTGACAGAGAATCCCGCTGCATTACGCCGCTGGATGGTGTCTGGTCCAGAGATGGCCAGAGTGATCGCTGAGTTCCAGGCCACATCAGAGACCAAGAAGGCTGTTCACAAACACCACGAGCAGACCAAGCACACACAGGTAGCCTTTGCTAGAGATGTGCGTTCACTCACTCAAGTCATGGGGGAGATGGGCAACCCATTTTGTGATGACAGCAAGGATCTCCTGGTGCTAGACAGCAGAGACCTGGCAGACCAGCAGTTATCAATACTGTACGCCAGATCGAGAAGCTGGGACAAGAACGCATGATCCTATGTCCATGAGAGACTTATCAACCAGACAAAGCCCATCACCGACCCAATCAAGAGAAACAACCTCCCTCTCTTCAGCCGACCTCCAGTCAGAGAGAAGTCAAGAGCACAGCTGCAGTTTCATCTCTGAAGACGACTGCTCCCTGTTCTCCAGGTTGTTCATTGCGTCCCAGATACGTGATGGAGATCTTGATGAGTTCTTCGCACATGAGAACCAAGCATGTCCCCCTGCACTGTCACACATGGGCAAGATGAGACTTGGAACAAAGTCTGATCTGGTTGGCTGCTTAGAAGATCTGGTCCCTCCACAGGAGAATGCTGCTGCTGCTGCTAGTCCAGCAGTTGAAGTCATCATCCTTGATGGTGCAGCGATCATCAGTATGCTGCCACCTGGCACAGCAAAGACCTTCAACGAGTATGCATCAGAAGTATTCTTGCCATACATCACATCTCAGCTGCAGATACGAGCAGGATGGATATTGTCTGGGATGAATACCTCACAGACAGTTTGAAGGCAGACACTAGGAAGAAGCGAGGCAAAGGCATCAGGAGACGAGTTGAGCCATCTAGTTCCATTCCTGGAAACTGGCAGACCTTTCTTCGCACAGAAAAGAACAAGATGGAGTTGTTTGACTTCCTAGCCACCAGAGTAGCAACAACAGAACAGACAAACAAGTCATCAGCACCACCACAAAGATGTGGTTTGTACGCAGGCCCGAGATGTTGCTGGTCTTGCCCCTTGTAGCCATGAAGAGGCTGACACAAGAATGCTACTCCATGCTGAAGACGCTGTGAGGCAGGGATACAGCAAAGTGTCGATCCGTACAGTAGCACTGATGTCGTGGTCCTTGCGGTGACAGCAGCTGGACGTCTGGACATTGATGAGCTCTGGGTTGCTTTTGGCACAGGAAAGAACTTCAGGTTCTTGGCAGCTCACGAGATGTCTGTGGCACTGGGACCTAACAAGTGTCGAGGTTTGCCATTCTTCCATGCCCTCACTGGATGCGAACACTGTTTCAAGCTTCGGAGCAGGGGAAGAAAAAAAGCATGGGAAACCTGGAAAGCCTGTGATGAGGTCACTGATGTCACTGCAGCATTCTGTGCCTTGGCTGCCACGCCAACTCCTTCAGCCGTAGATGACCACATGGATGCACTGGAGCGTTTTGTTGTTGTGCTCTATGATCGCACCATTAGCCAGGAACATGTCAATGAGTGTCGCAAGCATCTGTTCACCCAGAATGGCAGATCAATAGATGCTCTCCCACCAACTCGTAAAGCCCTGAAACAGCACATCAAGAGAGCTACCTACCAAGCCGGCTACTGTTGGGGCCAGATGATGGTGTCCACACCAGAGCTCCATCGCCCAGTGACTGGGGGTGGGTTCACACTGATAATGGCTGGGACATATACTGGACAACCCTCCCAGAGGCAACTGAGGCATGTCGGCAACTACTAAGGTGTGGCTGCAAAAAGTGATGCAGAGGACAGTGCAAGTGTGTCAAGGCTGCACTCCAGTGCACAGCTCTATGTCACTGTGGTGGGGAGTGTACAAGAGAGTAGAACTGGGACAAGAGAGATCACAGATGATAATTATGTAACATGTACACATGTATCCATGCATCATAGTAGACTCTGTTACCTGGATCTAGAGGTTCCACTGTATAATTTTGACTCTGTAAGTTGATGTTAGGATCAAACAAAGCACTTCCTCTGAGTTCAAGAGTGTTAAATGAACAACAGTCATTCCATGGTGCTTGATAACAGTTTTTTGAAGAGTTTGTTGTAGAAAACCGTCCAAAAGTGCAAAAATGCACCAAAAAATGACCAAATAAATGGTTTATTCACGCTTTGTCACCTTTATTTGCTATTTCTTATTTGCTAGAATCTATATTTAGTTAAATAAAACCACTGGTATGCTTCTTAAATATAGTTGTATCCACATGTATCCTCCTTCTACAACACAAAATCGGCTATTTTGTAAAATGGCCGCCATTTTGGCTCTGGGAAGAATCTGGAATGTCCCTATATCCAAAAAGCTTTGTAAGATACTGCCCTAGCAGTGTGCCAAATTTCATGCTGTATCAGCACTAAAAGGCACATTTTTTTCACATATCTGCCGGACTATTGGGGGTGCCGCTATGCCCCCTGTAGGTTAGGGCAAGATTTTAAAATTTGTTCAGGATACCGGTGATAGCTCACCTACTCTTCGCAAAGCACACTAGATCTTTAACGCCCACCAACTGATATGCCAGCAGGTTGGACGCCCAGTTTAACGTCCATCCGAGGGACGACACACACATTGATGAATCATCCTGCCTGCAAGACACCAGGACAGCTTGTAACTCGGAAAGTTCGCCTCTCCTGAGATATCCTGCCAAAGTACGGCGATTGTGAGAAACTCATATAAAGGTGATTATTTTATTCAAAATATTCAAGGAGACTGTAAGATATGATGTTTTGTTGTCAGAAGCGTTATTTTAATACACTACAATGTACAAATGTGATCATATTTTCTTTTATCTTCTGGAACGTTTCATTATGACGGTACAGCCTCATGAGCGTGCCAAAGGAAATTTCACCTCCCTGCGCCTTGTATTTATTATCTATCTATAAATCCAGGTGTGTGTGTGTGTGTTTTATACCAGTATTTTAAAAGTCAATGTCAGAAGTGGGATTCGAACCCAGGCCTCCATGTGGAGACCACAACACCCGACCATGTCAGTGCATGGAAAGCTGGAGAGCTTTGAGTCTGGTGCCTTAGACCGCTCGGCCATTCTGACACATCGAAAGACATTGGTAATAAAACCATTTGAGTAAACGTCACGGCCATATTCGAACGACCACACCACAACACAACACAACACTTCTTCGGAGGGTGTGGTCCTGTGGATAAATGTCCAATGTAAGATCTCTTCCAACCACAATGAATTTGGGTAAGGTTTTAAATGGCACACAATGACCTCCCCTTTTCGAGGGTTATCGCCAAACTGAGGGTGAAGAAAGTAGATCATTGTGTGCAGTAAGCTCGATCGTCCACATGACCTTTCTGCCCCAGTTAAGAGCTGCATTCAAAGCAGAACCTCGTGAGGGAGTCGCGATCAGTGATCTGTCCAGAGTTTATTCATCACAACTATGGAAATGTGCAGCTTTGTATTTACAGTGTAGTTATATACATTTACACGATAGTACTACACCATGTGGGACCACCATCAAAAGGGTTTCATGCTTCCCTCCACAACCGAAGGTGAAGGTGATTCTGCTTTCACCCCTCCCTGTCTGTTTGTTTGTTACTTGCAAAATCGAAGATTTTTCAAGTTTATTGGTTAGTCGATTTTGATATTTTGTCTGTTTGTCTGTGTCTCCTTGTCGCCTGCAGGTCACAATTTCAAACCGATATTCACGAAACTTGATCACATGGGAGAGTTTGTCACAAGGAAGAAGCCTATTGTTTTTGAGGTGAAAAAGTCAAAAGGTCAACATCGGCCAAAGGTCAACAATTTAGGTGAGATTTCTAAAACCCTGAATTTTCATCTGATTGACTTAAAATTTGAAGGGGATTTATGTTTCAGGTCACTGAATTTAACCAGCCAATTATTTTTAAGATCAACGCAGACCAATAGGGCAACATAGGCTAAAGGTCAACAACTAAGGTGGTATTTCCAAAATCCTCAATTTTAATCCGATTGACTTGAAATTTGAAGAGGATATATATTTCAGGTCACTGAATTCAACCACCAATTATTTTGAAGGTTCACATCGGCCAAAAGGTCAATGTCGGCCAAAATTCTAAGAATGTCAATTTTCATTCTGTTGACTTGAAACTTGAAGAGGAGTTGCAGATTTGGTCATTGAATCCAACTAAAAATTATTTTTGAGGTCCAATTTGTTTTATGGATTTTGCAAGTGTCATGCTCTGCATGACGTGTTCTTCTTGATTGTTTGTTTGTTTGTCTTTCTGTTTGTTTATGTACAGGATATCTCAAAAAGTTGTGGACGAATTCGTCCGAAACTTGGTGGACATGTTGGGCGTGTGGCAAGGAAGAAATGGTTCAATTTTGGTGAAGATCCAAATCCGGATCCGGATTTGATAATTTTTTAAGTGATTCTTCACCTTTGAGAAATCGGGCCAAAAACGATATTTTCGCATGGTGTTTCAAAAAGGTATTGGGCTCGATATGTTCTCATAGATCAGGCAATACATGGCAGAGGTATGCACTCCACCGAATAGTCTACCGAGTGCCCTTCTGGTATTTTAATGTTTTCACAAAAGGTCGTTTTTCTTGCAACATGCAGACACACGCAGACACACACAAACACACACCCAAAAATTAATTATATATATGTATATATGTATATATGTATATATATATATATATATATATTATATTATAATCAGTAATATAACCGGGGTAGTGGCGTGCGCCTGTAATCCAGCTACTCGGAGGCTTGGGTTGGAGGATCGCTTGATGAAGGGAGCTCTGCTCTGCGCTGGGCCACGCTATGAGAGGGTGGAGGGCAGACCGGAATCATGGCGAAACCCAATCCTTATCCCTGTGTCGTAAGAGGCGACCAGGGTTGCGTCAGGAAGGGCATCCGGCGTAAAACCTGTGCCAAATCAGTATGCGGATCATACGGATGATCCGCTGTGGCGACCCCTAAGGGGAGCAGCCAAAAGAAGAAGAAGATATATATACAGTAATATATAATAGTTGCGAGCTACAAACACGGGTACAAATACAACTTTGTGGGTGGGGTAACATTGGCTATGTGGCCGCGGCTTCATGCAGGGGGAGGGGGGTGGGGGGCAGACGGGGGTGTAAATACTCCATGCAAACGTGTACCGTGTAGCGCCACCTGGTGGTGGTGACAGAGGGTATTACTATTTCCAAATTTCCTTTGGCGATAAAGTGTTACTTCTTCACGTTTCTCTTCCTGCACAATTACAGATAAATGGAGACAGACAACGTGGGATTGTGAGATACAAGGCGGTCAGATGTAATTAATTGCCAATTAACAAAACGAAATACACAGTTGGTCTGTCCATGAAGCCGTGACAACATGACTATTAATTAACGCAAAAATGCTCAAATTGGCCTAAAACAAGCTTTTTTCACCAAACAAAAGCATTGTCTGACTCAACTTTTTGATCTGCATCACTATTCTGAAGCGAAAACACGTGATTTTATTGAAATAGTGAGTATTTTAGCATCAAATTCGCAAAACGCTGCATTTCACAGAAAAAACTTGAAACGCAAAAATGCTCAAATTGGCTTAAAACAAGCTTTTTCACCAAACAAAAGCATTGTCTGACTCAACTTTTTGTTCTGCATCACTATTCTGAAACGAAAACGGCGTCATAAATTCGACACCTACCCAGTAGAGTATCTTTAGCAATCAAAATTCGCAAACGCTGCCATTCACAGAAAAAAACTTGTGCAAAGCAAAAATGCTCAAATTGGCTAAAACAAGCTTTTTACCAAACAAAAGCATTGTCTGACTCAACTTTGTTTCTGCATCACTTTTTCTGAGCGAAACACGTGTTTTTGAAATATGAGTATTTTAGCTTCAAATTCGCAAAAGCGCATTTCACAGAAAAAACTTGTAAACGCAAAATGCTCAAATTGGCCGAAAACAAGCTTTTTAACCAAACAAAACATTGTCTGACTACTTTTTGTTCTGCATCACTGTCTAAGCGAAAACGGTGATTTTATTGAAATAGTGAGTATTTTAGCTTCAAATTCGCAAAACGCTGCATTTCACAGAAAAAACTTGTAAAGGCAAAAAATGCTCAAATTGCCAAAAACAAGCTTTTTACCAAACAAAAGATTGTCTGACTCAACTTTTTGTTCTGCATCACTATTCTGAACGAAAACGCGTGATTTATTGAAATAGTGAGTATTTTAGACTTCAAATTCGCAAAGTGCTCATTTTCACAGAAAAAACTTGAAACGCAAAAATGCTCAATTGGCTAAAACAAGCTTTTCAACAAACAAAACATGTCTGACTCAACTTTTGTTCTGCATCACTATCTGAGCGAAAACGGTGATTTTATTGAAATATGAGTAATTTTAGCTTCAAATTCGCAAAACGCTGCATTTCACAGAAAAAAACTTGTAAACGCAAAAATGCTCAAATTGGCCTAAAACAAGCTTTTTCAACCAAACAAAGCATTGTCTGAACTCAACTTTTTGTCTGCATCACTACTTCTGAGCGAAAAACGCGTGTTTTTTGAAAATAGTGAGTATTTTAGAAATCTAAACGCAAAACGCTGCATTTCACAGAAAAAACTTGTAACGCAAAAATGCCAAATTGGCCTAAAACAAGCTTTTCACAACAAACTTGTCTGACTCAATTTTGTTCTGCATCACTATCTGAAGCGAAACGCGTGCTGAATTTATTGAAATAGTGAGTATATTTAGCTTCAAATCGC
>CM068957.1:70996302-71011134 GCA_035128595.1 Eptatretus atami | reverse complement strand
TCCTCACCCTATTATCATCCGAGAGATTATCCTGGTTGTTCAACATTTCCTTCACCCCCTAGGTGGTGTTCTCTACCCTATTATGCATTCCCAGAAGATTTACAGTGGTTTGGTTCACATTTCCTTTAACTTAGGTGTGATTCCTCACCCTGTTATCATCCAGAAGATTATAGTGGTTTGTTCACAGTTTCCTTAACCTTATGTGTTTCTCACCCTATTATCATCCCAAAGATTATTAGTGGTTGATTCGCATTTCCTTCACCTTGGTGTGTTCCTCACCCTATATCAATCCCAGAAAATTATAGTGGTTGGTTCACATTCCTTCACCTTAAGGTGGTGTTTATCTCACCCTATTATCATCCCAGAAGATTATAGTGTTTGTTCACATCTCCCTTCACCTTCGGTGGTGTTCCTCACCCTATTATCATCCCAAGAGATTATAATGGTTTGGTTCGCATTTCCTTTACCTTAGTTTGGTGTTCCTCACCCTATTATGCAATCCAGAAGATTATCTGGTTTGGTTCACATCTTCCTTCATCCTTAAGTGGTGTTTCTGCACGCCTATTATCATCCCCAGAAATTATAGTGTTTGGTTCGCAGTTTCCTTCACTTTGGTGTGTTTTCTCACCCTATTATCATCCCAGAAGATATAATGGTTTGGTTCGCATTTCCTTTACCTTAGTTTGGTTTTCTCACCCTATTATCATCCAGAAGATTATAGTGGTTGGGTTCACATCTCCTTCACCTTAGGTGGTGTTCCTCACCCTATTATCATCCCAGAAAATTATAGTGTTTGGTCCACATCTCCTTCACCTTAGGTTGTGTTCCTCACCCTATTATCATCCAGAAGTTTATAGTGGTTGGTTCACATCCTTCACCTAGGTGGTGTCCTCCCTATTATCATCCCAGAAATTCATAGTGTTTGGTTCACATCTCCTTCACCTTCTTGTGTTCCTCACCTATATCATCCCAGAAGATTATAGTGGTTTGTTCACATCTCCTTCCACCTTCGGTGTGTTCCTCACCTATTATCTCCAGAAGATTATAGTGGTTTGGTTCAATTTCACCTTGGAGGTGTGTTCCTCACCCTATTATTCATCCAGAAGATTATAGTGGTTTGGTTCACATCTCCTTCACCTTCGTGGTGTCCTCACTCTATTATCATCCCAGAAATTATAGTGGTTTGGTTCACATCTCCTCACCTTCGGTGGTGTTCCTCACCGTTATCATCCAGAAAGATTATGGTTGTTTTATTCACATTGCTTCACCCTAGTGGTGTTCCTCACCCTATTATCATCCCGAAGATCCCAATGCCACCGATCATTGATTTATTCCCGGGTCGGTTTTAAGAATCATTTCAACTTTCATTTCTTCTCCATGTTTTCATCGTTCCCAAGTCTTATGCGAACGCAGTGAGCTCATACTAACACGTGCACAGAGAGAATAGGAAACACACAATCCGCTGACGATTTGAATCGTGTCGTGGCTAGTACCTTTTGCTTGGTTGTTTTAAGCTGTGTGTATATAACAACAAGGTTTTATTTCTATCTAGTGATAAACCTTACTGCGTGCACATAGAGAATAGGAAACAACACAACAACACACGTAAACATGGCAATTTTGAATCCTGTGTCGTTGCTATGCCTTCTTGCCTTCGTTTTTTTGTTTCCGGTTTTGTCATGGGAATGATGCTTGCGCGGAGATAAGGGCAATCGTCGAGACATGAAGGACCAATATATCAGACATGGTGTATATTTCCTCCACTGATTTTAATAAAGATATCTCCCGCATCATCAAAAATAATTTTTAATTGATTTACTTATTTGAATCGCTGATCCGAATCCAGAGCCGAATAACCGAAATTGCGTATACAGTTGTGAACAAAGTAATAGGTAAAGTCAGAAGAGAATGTAAGAAGAATTCTACGTTCAATCTAGTATTATTCTTTCAGATGAGATCCTGTTTAGGCGGTGTAGTTGTCGTTTGAAGGTAATGTTGAGGTAATATTAATTTTTTTTAGATGAGATCCTGCTGTCAGGTGTGTAGTTGTTGTTGAAGGTAAGTTGAGGTAATATTAATTTTCTAGATGAGATCTGTTCTAGTGGTGTTAGTTGTGGAAGTATGTTGAGTATAATGTTGAGGTAATATTAATTTTTTAGAGAGATCCTGTTCTAGTGGTGTAGTTGTTGTGAAGGTAATGTGAGGTATAATGTGAGGTAATATTTATTTTTTTAGATGAGATCTGTTCTAGGTGGTGTAGTTGTCGTGTGGAGGTAATGTTGAGGAAGGATTTTATTTTTTTCAGATGAATCCTGTTCTAGGGGTGTAGTTGTTGTTTGTGAGGTAATGTTGAGGTAATATTTACTTTTTTCAGATGAGATCCTGTTCTTAGGTGGTGTAAGTTGTTGTTGTGAAGGTAATGTTGAGGATATTATTTTTTAGATGAGATCCTGTTCTAGGCGTTAGTAGTTGTGTTGTGAAGGTAATGTTGAGTAATATTTTTTTTCAGATGAGATCCTGTTCTAGGGTGTGTAGTTGTTGTTGTGAAGGTAATGTTAGGTAATATTTATTTTTTTCAGATGAGATCCTGTTCTGAGCGGTGTAGTTGTTGAAGGTAATGTTAGGTATATTTTTTTGCCAGATGAGATCCTGTTCTACGCGGTGTAGTTGTTGTTGGAAGTATATTGAGGATAATGATTTATTTTTTCAGATGAGATCCTGTTCTAGGCGGTGTAGTTGCTGTGGTGAAGGTAAGTTAAGCAATATTTACTTTTCATAGCAAAAAGACTGTTTAATTGATATATTTAAGAAGCGAATGTAAGAATAATTCTACGTTCGCTTCTAGGCTTTGCCTATTCCATATTATCCGTTAACTTACATCCAGAGGTAAATCTTCGGTCTCCTGCTCTGTAAGCCGCGTGTATGCTCGATCTGAAACATACAGCATTCACAGAAGAGCACGATCTCAACAACTGGACCGAAACAGCGAGCGCCACAATCAGGCGTAAACCAAACACGCTAAACCCGGAACCCCGCCGGGTAGTTGTACTTACACTGCGCTGCCGAGAAGGCAGCGTGAGCAAGAGCAAACAAGCCGAAGGCCACGGCCACCTGCCACATCCTGTGAGCCCGAACCCGCGCCATGATGACGCGGTCAGCTACGTCATGCACTGCGACTTTTCTTCACGTGAGGAAGATTTCAACTTTTATTCTTTCCCTTCGTACAACATAAAATGTGTTAAACTTTCCCGTCTTCGTTCGTTTCGTATTGTGGGTTATTGTTGTTTTCGGGACGTCGGACGTGAAGGCTGCTGCGAAATTATATTTTTACCTCTCTGTACTTCAAAGAAGAAGAATAAATAACTTTACCTAGTATTCATGGTCAAATAACGGAAAGAAGTTTCGGCCTGGTTTTGAGCAGCAAAAATAAAAACAAATAAAAACGAAGATACTACTGCGAACGATAGCGCCATGGATGAACAAAGCGCACAAAGGCTTAGCATAAACACAAAGAAACCGACGGATTTGAGATCAAATCCCAAATCACCCGATCACCCGAAATTAAACAGTGACATCACCAGATCGCTGCATCCCCCTTTTTCCCCAACAACGACAAAAAAACGAAACATTCCCACTTTACACTATTATTATTATTATTATTATTACACGCAAAACGATCCGACATTTCCACGTCACAGATAATAATACAACTCAATCACACCGAGATTTAATCAAGAGCGGCCTCCATCCTCGCCAATATCCCTCGAGGACCCCTCTCGATGTCCATTACTTCAAAGGACCTGAGCATCACGGCAACAAGTTTAAACCAATCAGATGCGTCTGATATACAAACACCATTCCCGGGAGACGATCCGTGTGAACTCGTCTTGCTTCTGTTTCTGTTCCAACTCCGCCCCTATTTTGAACATGCAACTATATCCACCAACTGGTTCTCTCATTCATGTCCATCTTGGTAAAAAAAAATAGTTGGAGGAACTGAAAAATTAGTTTATAACAGTATTTTAAAAGCAATGTCAGAAGTGGATTCGAACCCACGCCTCCATGTGGAGACCAGAACACCCACCATGTCAGTACATGGAAAGCTGGAAAGCCTTGAGTCTGCGCCTTAGACCGCTCGGCCATCCTGACACCGTAAAGATTTGTTTATTAAACCTTTTGAGTAAACGTCACGGCCAATTTCTCACGACTACACGCCTCACAAACTTCTTCGGAGGTGTGGTCCTGTGGATAAATGTCCAATGTAAATCTTTAAAACCACAATGAATTGTGAGTAAGGTATTGAATGGCACACATATGACCTCCCCTTTTCGAGGGTTATCGCCAAACTGAGGTGAAGAAGGTGGACCATTGTGTGCAGTGAGCTCGATCTCCACATCCCAGCAGACACACGACGTCAGTATGAAAATCACGACGTCGGGAATCGCCGCTTGCTGTACAACCAGATCACACGCGGTACAGCCGCAGCGCGCAGCTCGATGACTAAAACTGTTTTTTCTGCTCGTGTGTTGCCATGTGACCGCTTTTCCACCTCGTCCGGGTGTTGTGTTTGCCTTTCACTGGAGGAGAGATCTGATTGGATAATTCCTATTTCCGCATCACGACCGCCACTCGCAGTTTGGTTAATACTTGTGAACTTTCAGCTGTCTGAGTGTGCAGAGACATTTCCGCTTTAATCTGCGAAGAACTTTAACTTTTTAGTTAAAATATCTTCCGCTGTGATCATTTTGGTAAGTATAATATTAATAATCGATTTTATGTGTCTAGCTTTTGTTTCTGACGTTTAAAGATCACAGAATCCATCGAGTGTTCCTGTTACTGTTGTGCTGAATTATATCGTTACATTCAATGGAAACTCTCCCAGGCCTTCGGGACACTTGATCGTGGTTCGAGCCTTGGACTCCGGAACGTGATCTCGACGATGAATCCTCTGGCACCCCGATTTCATCATTCTTTATCACGTTTACTGTCCCTGATATGGTCCTCCCCTATATGGCTCTCCCCTGATATGGCCCTGATATGCCCTCCCCTGATATGCCCTCCCCTGATATGGCCCTCCCCTGATATGGCCCTCCCCTGATATGCCCTCCCCTGATATGTCCTCCCCTGATATGGCTCTCCCCTGATATGGCCCTCCCCTGATATGGCCCTGATATGGCCCTCCCCTTGATATGGCCCTCCCCTGATATGGCCCTCCCCTGATAGCCCTGATCGTGTGGGAGAATCGACGGAAATAAATGAATTAATTTTCCACGGGCCTGGTGAAAAAAAACACCGATCGTTGGCAAAAAGGGACTCTGTAAAAATACTTTGAAAAAGTTTAATTGGTTCAGAACCTTTTTAAAAATATTTTTCTGGTGTGGATAATACTTCGGCCGTTCGGGTCCGACAATTCCGCATTGCTCACAATGTAACAAATTAAAAGTTCCACTGCCTCTAAAAAGCTCAATTATATTATTTTTTTTATATATATTATTTTTATGTCCTCTTTTAACGAGTTAGGCCTAACCAAAGGAAAAGGAAAACAATTGTCATATTGTTCGCCGAAAAATGGAAGTTTTGTCTATAAAAGTATTAACCCTTTGGCCGCCGACAAACTGCCCTTGTATACAATGAAGCCTTCATTGTGTAGTTTGTCACTAGGGGAATTTCAAGTTTTTCAGTGCACAATTGTTTTCCTTTGAAAATGGTTATCAAAGACATGAAAAAATAAGTTTATATTTAAAAGAATAATATTAATTGAGGCTTTTAAGGGCAGTGAACTTAAAACTTGTTACAAGCTGCTTCGAACACTGTGTACTAAATTGTTTTTATTTTCTAAAATAAGGGTGATGTCCATTGCTGTGATGTCCACATACAATTGTGTGAAAGAACTGGAAAGAGACCTTTCCGGAAACTGAATTTTTATAAAGTTGCAGAGGTAATGGAACTCTGCTAAATATTAGTTTATAATGGCATGACTTGAGCATAATTCACATGCAAAGTCTTGTTGATGTCATAAAAGCCCAATATATACGAGTGGAAATCTTGTTATTATTTCAGACAGTTACCATGACCAGTCAGCCAACAGCAACGGAGCGGCTGGACACTCCATATCACAAACATTTGAAAACTAGTACTGTCCCGTAAAAAAAAAATAATAATAATAATAATAAATAAATATTCAAACGCGAGCAAGAAACAACAACCACACAGGCCGTTTCTTCGCTCTGCATGTCCGTACGGGCGCTGGCCGGAGTCGCATATTATTCGCAGTTACGGATTATTCGCATTCCTTTTAATGCCCAAATATTCAATTACGCCAACGTATTTTGCCTTTTCGCAATGTCATCGCAAGGAAAAACAAAAGAGAGAAGAGAAAAAAAAAATTACTTCCTGGTTCGGAGCACACCAGCTCACTTGATGTACCGAAATTATATGGCACCGTCTAATATGAAAACATCATAACTGGGCATTGTGTTTATCTATAAATGCACATAAGAAATCGAGAAATTATTAGAATACAACGAAGTCATCACTCTCCGGAAGCCCGTACGTTGTAACCGTAAGGGAACGCGACTGAGCTTCCCTTCCCCATCTGGTCACGCCCACGCATAACGTGTCTTGTCTTGGTTTGTGAATAAATGGCCATAACTTGGAGGCACTTGTCCGATTTAATATCAAAACCTTGAAACGGCAAATCCTCAGGTCCCCAGCAATATACCTGCAAGTTTCAATAGATCTGACCAGTGGTTGTCGAAAACAGCGGTCACAGAACACACACACACACACACACACACAGAGATTGCTGGAATTATAAGTAGATGCCCTGATCGACGTGGAGTGCGGCAGAACAAGCCCTCTCATCTATAATTCCAGCAATGTGTGTGTCTGTGGTCTGTGACCACTGTTTCTCGACCAACCAATGTCGATCTAAATTGAAACTTGCCAGTATTATGCTGGGAACCTGAGTGTGTGCCTTTTCAAGTTTGAATTAATCAGCCAAGTGCCTCCCAAGTTATGGCCATTTATTACCAAACCAACTCGTAGGCTGGCCAATGGGGAAGAGTCCTCAGCCGCTTTCCCCATACGGTTACAATGTACGACTTCCGAATATGATGACTTACTGTATTCTCATAATTGCTCGAATGCTTATGCGCATTTATAGATAAACACAATGCCCCAATCCAGTCGTCGTTTCCGAGAGCAAAGGAACGCCTGTGTGGTTGTTACTTATGAAATCTTTAGATTTTAAGTATATTGATGACTTCCTCCTCTGTTTGGTGTTTTGTTTGTTTGTTTTTGTTGTGTGTTTGTGTGTTTGTTTTAGGCACGATAACTCGAGAACGAAGAAGCTACCAATGTCAAATTACAACACGTGATCAGGAGGTGATGGCTAGCGCTGATAGATTTGTCAAAATCGGTCAAAGTCAAGGTCCACAGTGAGTCAAACATTCATTTTGATGGTTTGTTACAGAATCATCGTAGAAACTTCTGTTTGCGTCGCTACCTTTCTCTAAGACAGCTTTTATTAGACAAGGTCAGAGGTCAAGTTGTGATTTTGTAAGTACCAGTCTATACACCTTGTTTGAAAGTTTTTTTTTTTTTTTGCAACATACGCCACGCACGTACGGCACGTACTAGTGTAATAATGAGTAGAGAGCAACCAGCGCTGTCCCCCTTATGCCAGCTGTCCACGTATTTGATTATTAAGAATTTGCAGCATATTTAATTGTAATTTGTATGTGGAAACCCAGCCTAAGTTTACATTGTGAAAATATTACATTACTTTTATGCAGAATTAAGATTTTATTTTCTTGTGAAATTAATATTGAAAAACACCCAACAAATTACATTTTTTTGTGCTTTGGAATTATTTATGTGAATGCATTCAAAATATGTTTTCATACTTATGATGTTAATTTTATATTTCTTTGTATGAATACCACACAAATGATATATTTGTCTCATTATTTGCCTGATTGTAATTCATTTATATAATTTTATCACTTTCATATCATGTCAGTATCATCTGTTTAGTCTTTTGCACCTCATTCTATTGCCTGCTGTTGACATAACAAGTAAACATATTTTAATTATATATATATCAGGAGAAATTCTATCAGAAGGTGTTTGACATCCCAAGTCCAGGACCCATATTGTACTCTTTTACCAGTCAATTGCTGAATTTCTACGATTGAATGTCAACTACTTATGGCGAATATAGCAAAAATTTATATATGTGTCTTCGTTTCTCTATAATTCTTACCTGAGGATTGCTTAATGATATGAATCTGTAACAATGGTAGTAGTTCATCAATAGCTATAACTTTAATTAATTTATATAATGCAAGTTATCGTCAATACCTTTTATGCTTCCTATCATGCCCATAATGTACGCAAGCATCAAATGTACAGCTGTTTTACTAACTCTCTCTTCTCTCTATCGAGAGTTAGCCTTGTGGTGCTGGTTCATCATTGGTTGGGGACGTTGGCTTCTCCGTGCATGCAGGTCCCCCTTACCAGTACACTGCGTACTCATTTATGCGACCTCGAAGGATGACAGCTGAGTCAACCTCCTGGTGTACTTTTAATTCAGCAGACGAGAGCTTGAACTCAGGACGCTAGATCCCAAGCCACCCACCCTAACCACTTAACCAACAGCTTGAAGTTTTACTAACATTGCATGTATGATGATGAGTTGTACTAAAAGATGCCTTTGTCAGTGTCAATTTATATTTAGAGAGAAGCTCCACAGTTCCTCTCGGTTGGAGCAAACTTTCTGAAATATTGAATTGTTACTGTGCTTTGCACAAAGTGAATTTTCAAAAAGTATTATTATATTTCCCATGTAGGTATTTCTTTTATTCCCCATTTTTAGTATGTTTCTCGATGCAATGGTATCTACTTTATTTATTGTACGTTTGTTATTCTGAGTGTGCTTTTTTCTGGTAGAATATAGATATTATTTATCTGTTAATACTGCTTGTGATATTTTGCCGCAATCATGCTCTGCGTGCATACGTGATAATAAAAATATTATGAATTACAGGTTGTTTTCAAGTTGGTGGTTCATTATGTGTTACTGTGCAAACTTGTATAATGATGTTGCCCATACAACTTCCAATGATTTTGTAATGACCGGTTGGAACAGCAGTGCTCCGCTGGCCAGACCACGGTCAAGGGCTCCACAAGCTGGAAGCTGTAAGGGAGTCATGCACTGGCATGTTCGTTTCTTTGGCGTGCAAGAAAAGGGCAAAAACAAAAACTCCATTTTATGGAACGTTTTTGATAAAGTTGAAAAGAAATAAGCGTCATGCTTCAATTTGTACACGTTGACAATTGACATCATGGTGTTGCAAATACAACTTCCCACTGACCCAATTGTTGACGTCAGGTACAAACCAGAACACGACGCGTGCAACAACGTCATATTTCAACGTTGTCACAACGTTGAATCTGCACGTCTTGGGTGTGCAAAAACAACTTCCCACTGCCATTCTGAGTCAGGATAGAACCGCAAACGAACGCTTGCAGCCGTTGTGTGCCTCTGGGAAGGTGAGATTTCTAAACCCTCACTTGTCATCCGATTGAATTGAAAATTGAAGAGGATTATATTTCAGGTCACTGAATTCAACTAGCCAATTATTTTGGAGGGTCAACATACGACCAAAAGGACACTTAGCCCAAGTCAACAAGTAAGGTGTATTTTCTAAAATCCTCAATTTTCAGCTGACATAATTGAAATTGAGGAGAATGCAGCAGGTCACTGAATTCAACACCTATTAATTTTGAGGTAAAAGGCGCTAAATATCAAAAAGGCCAAAAAGGCCAATTTGCCATATATCTAAACCTCAATTTTCACGCATTGACTGAAATTTGAGAGGGTTACACATTTTTGTCATTTGAATTCAACCACCAATTATTTTGAGGCTAAATTTGGTTTTTGGATTTTGCAAGTATGTAGCTCTGCACGACGTAAAGATTTCGTTAGAAGTATATTGATGGACTTCCGTCCTCTGTTTGTTGTGTTTGTGTGTTGATTTTAGGCACATAACTCGAACGAAAGCTACCAATGTCAAATTACACCACTGATTCAGGAGGATGATGGCTAGTCTGCTGATTAGATTTGGTCAAAATCCGGTAAAGTTCAGGTCACAGTGAGGTTCAAACATTTCGAATTTTTGATAGGTTTGGTACAAGAATCATGCGTAGAAACTTCTGGTTTCGCGTCGTACCTTCTCTAGTAGACAGCTTTTATTATGACAAGGTCAGAGGTCAGTTGACGATTTCGTAGAGTACCAGTCTATGACTGCTTGTTTGTTTTGTGGCAGGATATCAAATAGTTGTGGTGGATTCGACGAAACTTCAGTTAAGCATGTTTGGATGTGTTAGAAATTGAGAACTTGATTCAATTTTGGTGAAGATCCCGAATCCGAATGCCGGATCTATAATTCTTAGTGTGTTCACCATGAGAAATCGGGCGCAAAAACGATATTTTCGCAGGTGTTTTCAAAAATGTATTGCGATGCGAGCGACGGACAAAACGCAAGCGGGCGTCGGGACAAAATGCACGCCTGTCCGACCAAAAACGCTTGCGCGGTCGGACAAAAACGCGCACGTGTGCGGGACGAAAACGCGATGCGCGCAGGGCAAAGAGCGCATGCCATTCGGCACAAACGCGCCGTTGCTCGGGATCAAAACGCCATGCGTCCCCAGACAAAAACATGCGCCATTGGCAAAACGCTGTCGGCGACCGGCACAGAAACGCGCGTGCATCCGGACAAAAGACCGCCTCGAGACAAAGCGCACATGTGCGGACAAAACGTGTGAGCATTGGAACAAAACGCGCGAGCGTCGGGACAAAAAATGCGTAAGCCGGACAAAACGTTGTGCACGTCAGGACAAAAACAGCGAGCACGTCGGGAGAAAACTTTGCACGGGTCCAGACAAAACGTGCGCGCATCTGGGACAAAACGCGTGCCGACTGGACCAAAACCGCGTACGTCCGGACCAAACATGCGCGCCGTCCGGACAAAACGTTGGCGCGAACCGGACAAAGCCGCCGCTGCGCGTCCGCCGACAAACACCGCTGTGTCGGGACAAAACGTCGTGCGGCATCGGACAAAACGCGAGCACGTTGGAAGAAAACGTGCACGCTTCCAGACAAAACGTGCGCATTGGGACCAAAAACGCGCGTGCATCGGACAAAACGCGATAGCGCGTCAGGGCAAACGCGCGCGCGCGGACAAATCGTAGTGCGCATCGGGACAAAACGTGCGCCATTGGGGCAAAATGCCGTTGCGTCCAGACAAAAACGCACGCGGTCGACAAAGACATGATTGAGACCGACAAATGCGCACGCGTCCGGACAAAACGTGCGGGCGTCCGGACTAAAACACATGCGCTTCGAGTACAAAATGCGCACGTGTCGGGATAAAACGCCTGAGCGTTGGAAACAAAATGCGCGAGCGTCCGGACAAATGCGTGTTGAGCGTCGGACAAAACGCGCGCTTCAGGACGAAACGGCGAGCACATCGCCGGACAAAAGTGCACGGGTCAACAAAAACGCGCGCAGCGTCGGAAAAATGCCGTGGAGCGTCGGGACGAAACCGCGGAGCACGTAGGACAAAATTGTGCACGGGTCAGACAAAACGTGCGCCATTTGGGACAAAAACGCGCCGTGTGTCCGGAACAAAACACGAGCGCGACCGGACAAAAGACGCTGCTTCGGACAAAACACGAGCCGACGGAGAGAAAACGCACGCGCGTCCGACAAAACGTGCGCATTGGGCAAAACGCATTGTGCCGCGATAGGACAAAACGCGTGTGTCCGACCCCAAAATCGCCGTCCGGACAAAATGCGCGCGTGCCGGACAAAACGCGACGCACGTCCGGACAAAACCACGCGCGTCCGACAAACGCAACGCGCTTGCCGGACAAAATGCTGCTTTCGGGACCAAAACGTGTGAGCGTGTGGAGACAAAATCGTGAGCGTCGGCAAACGCACGATGGCGTCGGTACAAACGCGCGTGCATTGGGACAAAACGCGAGCCAGCGTCGGGAGAAACGTGCACGCGTCCAGACAAAAGTGCGCCAGTTGGGACAAAACGCCGTGCGCGGTGGACAAAAACGTGCATGCCCGTCCAGAACAACGTGCGCTGCGACATGAACCAAAATGCGCGTACGCGAGTGCGTCCGGACAAACACCGCGCGGTTCGGACAAACTTCACACGCTTCGGGACAAAAAGTGTGCGTGTCGGGACAAAACGCGTGAGCGTTGGGACAAACGCGCGCGTCGGACAAAAACACGCATGCTTCGCGACAAACAGTGCCATGTCGGGACAAAACGCAATAGCGTTGCGGACAAAACCGCGGATCGTCTGGACAAATCATGTGCGTCGAACAAATCGCGCGAAGTGTCGGACAAATGCTGGCGCACCGAAGCCAAAACGCGCGTGCGTCCGGCCCAAAACACGCGCGCATCCGGACAAAAAACACACGCTTCGGAACAAAAACGCGCGCATTCGGGACCAAACGCTGAAGCGTTGGGACAAACGCACGCGTCGGGACAAACGCGCACGCTTCGGGGCAAAACGCGCGCAGTTCGGGACAAAAAGCATAGCGTTGCGACAAACACTCGAGCGTTGACAAAATTCGTGAGCGTTGGGACAAAATCGCGCGTTCTAGGACAAAACGCACGCGTTCGGGAAAACCCGCGGTCAGACCAAATCGCGCACGCGTCGGACCAAATCGCGCATCGCGTCGGACAAATCAGCTCGCGCAGTGGACAAAACGCATGAGCTTGGGCAAAACGCGCGAGCGTCGTGGAACAAAAACGCGCTTGCCGTCGGACAGTAATGAGGCGCATCGCGTCCGACAAACGCGCGAATTCGCCGGGACAAAACGCGCGAGCGTTCGGGCCAAACGCGGCGAAGCGTCGCGGCCAAAACGCGCGAGCGCGGCCAAAACGCTGCGACGTCGGCCAAAACGCGCGACGTCGGCCAACGCGCGAGCCTCGGGCCAAACCGCGCGAGCGCGTCGGGCCAAAACGCGGAGCGTCGGGCAAAACGCGCGAGCTCGGGCCAAAACGCGCGAGCGTCGGCCAAAACGCGCGAGCGTCGGGCAAAACGCGCGAGCTCGGGCCAAAAAGCGCCGAGCGTCGGCCAAAAACGCCGAGCGTCGCGACAAACGCGCGAGCGTCGGACCAAAACGCGGCGAAGCGTCGGGACAAAAACGCGCAAGCGTCGGACAAAACGCGCGATGCGTCGGGACCAAAACGCCGCGAGCGTCGGGACAAGACGTGCGAGCGTCGGGACAAAACGCCGAGCGTCGGAGAAAATGCGGCCGCGGACAAAACCGCAGGTGTCGCGACAAATGCGGCGTGCCAGACAAAACGCAGAAGCGATAGGAAAAACACGCGCGTCGGACACAAAGCCCGGCGCTCGGAACAAAACGCGAGCGCGATGGACGAACGCGCGAGCGTCGGGCAAAACGCGCGAGGCGTCGTGGCAAAAACGCGCGACGTCGAGCAAAATCCCGAGCTCGGCGGTAATCCGCTGTCGGGGTAATTCGCGAGTTTTTGTCATTTTACATTGAGACAAGTGCATAACAGTTATGCTCGCATGAGTTCTGGTTCATATGAGGGCTGCAGAGGCCACCAAATCAGGATTGGGGGGAGGGAGCGGGGTAACGTATTGTTCACGGCGTTTTTTTCCCCCTTTTTGTTCAAAAAGAACGTTTCTAAAGTTTATAATGCTTTCGACCAGCGACGCACAATTGCAGTTTCATTAAGACGCTTGCAAAAAAAACAATAAAAAAAACATTACCATTCAATTTATTTATTGAACGTTCCTATTGTGTAATGTCGTGTGTGGGACCTGGTATTACTGGATACATCAATAGTGCTGTTCGATTTTTCATTCTGTAATTTGGACTCACGGGATGGTTCGCTGGGAAATGACGTGTTACATCGGTGAGACATCTCCATAACTATTGTTTTCCTGCGAAGCTTCAATACATGTACAGGAAGCAGCAGTCATTTCATGCCGTGAAGATATGTTTTAAACTGATGTTCTGCTCTGGCGTCGTGGAAAAATAAATAAGCAAAAATAAATAAATCGCCGCGAAAACCGCAAATACGTGGGCAATTTCCCATGAATGTAGGAAACATGTCACAATTATCAACGCGAGTACGCGGAATCTGCGATGTTGTAACCGCGAATGTCGGGGGTCCGGGTTAATATAAGCAAAACATGGAATACATCATGCTGTGTGATGTCAAGTCTTTTCTCTTTCAGAAGAGGTGATTGTCTGCCCCAGTTTGGCTATGCCAATTCACTCAATTTCTGGCCAGGCTGCTTTGCCCCGTCTGCTCAGAATAGTTGGAGCCCCTAAAACTAAAACAGAGTCCAGGACCATCACGATATATTCGCTGTATTTCATCCACCTTAACATCTTGGCATCTGCGCTTTGGCACAGACTACCTTCATACCTGCTTTCTGATCATCACTCAAGCAGTCAAACGTTGGCGTTCCATCGAGCCATCTCATCGATCTCCCTGACCCTCTGACCATTTATCACCTTTGCCACCGAAGGACGAGTTATGTTTCACCCCTGGTTATCTGTATGTCTGTGAGAAGTCTTAAAAAAAAATACAAAAAAATACGGCACGGATTCAGAGAGGCTTGGTGGCCAGGTTGGTGTGGTCACAAAGACCAATTGATTCAAGGTTGTGGGCTCAACAATCCAATACGATAATTTTTAAGTGATTCTCACCACTGGGAGATTGCCAAAATTAACGTAGCATGATAACTCAAAAAGTATCTCTCTCTG
>CM068957.1:70958348-70970871 GCA_035128595.1 Eptatretus atami | reverse complement strand
TACATTATTTGATCGCTGATCCCGAATCCAGGCCGTCGTAACCGGAACTTGCGTATACAGTTGTGAACAAGTTATAGGTAAAGTCAGAAGCGAATGTAAGAAGAATTAAGAGAGAGATTATCTACTATTCTGTTCATAACATTCCCTTGATGTTTGTCCCACTGTCAGTTCTACCTTGCTCTCGCCATGAACCTCACTCCTGTAAGAAAAAAAAACAATGTTGGTAGATGCCGAAGAGTGTATATCGCACCATCTCTTTCATATAGCAAGTGTGAGTTCAGTGTGGTTTATGGTTTTCGTCTGACTGTGTCCTCAAGGTGATGCTCCAGATGTTCAAAGAAGGTTTCAATCTCTGACACAAAAAGGTCCTCAATGGATGACCCAAAGCGAATAATTATTCAGGTTGTTGTGCTTAAAAAGTAATTCAAAATAGCAATGCTGTTGTCATACACTAAGGGCCCTCATCATATTGTTTCATCAAAGCTTCAGTGTCTTAAAATGTGTTGGTTTTTTAGACAGACACTGTCTGTTTTTTTTAAGAACATTGTTTTAGACAGTGTTCTAAAATCTCCACAATAAGAGTACCTTTGTAAAAGCCAATCTTTTTCAGTGTGGAGAAGAATGGAAAATGTGCAATATGGCAGGTTCATTTAGAATAGGGGGTGCGCCCAAAAGTTTTTAGCTGCACAGCAACATGTGCATTGCTAAAACAATCAATGTTTATAATTTTCCATTTCAGAAACTTAGTCACAAGGTTTTCCTCTTACTATATTTGTGATAAATGTAGAGTAAAAGTTAGGCATCAGCATTGTCATCCACCACCCATACTTAAACTTTCTCCTTCAACAGCAATGCCAAGGCCACATAATGAAAAACTTGTACACCACAGCATTGTTTTCTGCTTTGCAAAGTATGCAAGACCTCTATCTTTCGTCTCCCCGTCTCCAACAACCCAGTTAATTGGCTCATTCACGAAAGCAATCTCGTTATGTACCATCGACTTCAAAAGGATAAAGGTTCTGTCACGATTGCCTTTTGTCGACGACTTTGAAATGTTCTTGTAATCGTCATGAAGATTGCAGAGATAAATTCACGGCATAATGACCCACATTGGGAAAGTATGACCGGGGCAAATTTTCACATTGTGTCAACACTTTTTGCTTGTTTAATTCTGTAGCTCAAATTGCAGAGTGTTTCCGACATTTTTGTATGTATGAGACCAAGACAAAAATACAGATGGGAGATTTACTGACCAATAAAAGGGGATAAGGGAGTTGGTTCACAAGTACTGAAGTTTGAAAGCAGAGGTGAGCATCTAATTAGTACCTAGCAAATTAGTTTGGCATCTGCTCTGAATAAATGCCAAAAGAAAAAATGCTTAGGGATTTAAAATAACAGACAGTAATATTAAAATATCAAGGAATACAAGCAATAACATTTTTATTAATGAAACGGGGGAGAGGGGGGGGGAGTCCTTGAACTCTTGGATTGCCCCCACACCACCCCTCCCCCCACAAACAGCTATCATCACCCCACATACTCATTTTGGGATATGCCATTGCAATACAATTTTTGCATTATTTTGTGTATCAACAATGGCAATGCAAGGTTATTGCAAGTGCAGGCTTAAATTTCCTAAAATCTGGATGGCCAGACAACAAAATGTATACAAGTCAAGTTCATGAACTTTGAGAAGTTAATCTTGAAACATAAAAATAGCCAAATGAAATGAATATTAAAGACTGATGATTCAGCATTTCAAAACAACAATTGCACATCACAAGTAACAGTAACAGTACTAAACTTCAACTTGTTTTTGTTGAACAAAAGTAGTTCAGTCCATGTCGGTCGGGCTCACGAGTGGGTGTACGGTTGGCTCACAAGAGGGTAAAAGAAGGTTAATAAATTTAAAAATGGATTTGCTTATTTGTCCATGATGAAATAATTTGTAATTGTGTCCAACTTCCCAGGTGATGTGTGATATTCGCAATGGAAGTTTTGTGAAGTCCATCAGATTCATGAATAAAGGGACCCACAATGAGGGCCAGTGCAGGGGAAAGTGCAAAATCCGTCAGCATGTTAAAGAAAGCAAATTCAACAGAATGTGAAACGAAAAAATTGGAGCAATGAGCTTCAAGAGGATGCTGTTGTCACAAAGCAAACAATGTTGTGGTTTCAAGCATTCAATTTGGGCCTTCGATGACTCAAAACAATCCCAGCCAATAAAGAATGATGCACATAGAAACTGCGGGTTTATATCTTACAAGCATCAAAGAAAATGGTGTAAAAATGGAAAATAACAGAAACAAGGAACTTGCATGCCATAATAGATACAGTTGAGAAAAGGAGTAAAAAGAGAGTTATGCTAAAAATACTTACCCAAGATTCAGGTCTGGCACCTCAGATAGTGAGATGTCCCCAACTATTGCTACAACACTTGGTCCTGAGCAGAAACCGATCCGCACTCAGTGGACTCTGGGTCATGTTCAAAACGATGTCTTCGGCCCAAACCTCACACTTTCTCAGATGGATACCTCTCACCATCAAAGCCACCAAAGATTCCAAATACAGCAGAAAAAATGAATCATACTCTTCATGGAACTAGCATATCATGAGTGGACCTGCTCATCAGGAAAAAAACAAGTCTGATAATGACTTAATGGTGCAAAAAAGGAATAGCAAGATGTTATGTGAATCTTCTTTTCTATCAACCCCCAACATTTCTCATCTCAAAAAACGCATCCTCACTTTTGCAAAGCTAAGTAGAGGCACGCTTCATTCTGGAAGAATGAAGAAGAGAAATCCTCCATACACAAGACTTCCTCACAATTCCCAGAAGGACACGCGAGTAAACTACCCTTTTCCAAGAACTTTGGTTCAGAACTTTATCCTCCAGCCCCCACAAATGAAGCCGCTAGCAGAAAATGAACTCGAAGCAAGAGTGTTCCTGAAGTCCTTTGGGCAACAGGAACTTGATGGCAAATGTTGTTTATCAAAAGCTCATCAATATTACTGGGCTTTGAAAAATTGCCAATTGGAAAGGCACAGCCATGAGTTTGGGTCCCAATGGACAGAGAATTAAGATGCACCAAGAAAACTTGTATGAGGAGAGATTGGTCTCCAAACCCTGGATATCATCATTCAGGATCGGGAAGGATATTTAAGCTATCGATGCTCAACTCGGCGTTGATGCACGGACAAGGAGCATGTCAGACAGGTGAAGGCAGTGTGGCTTTGTTTAGAAGGACAAATGCCCTTATTGAGAGGGCTTGCAGCGATACTGACATGTTATGGTGCATGCCTTTACTTCGTGACAATACAACAGCAGAATTACAAAAGCAATTATTTCGCAAAATCTGCCATTAATATTCTCAATTAATGGTGTGTGAGAATGTAAGTATTGTAGTACATTGACTTCCATTGGCAATGCTGATTTTCAGATTGCAGTGCCACGTGAAGATTTAAATTCCCATTGTTTGCAATCCTAACTGTCTCAGCCCGTGGTTTTGTAAATCCTTGTGGTGAAAATACGTCCAGTGGATAAGCAAGACATAGTTTGTAATATGGAGGTTTATTGTGAAAACACATTGGTGGAGAGCATGTGACTCACAATTACTGGTGAAATCTACATCCTGAAACCCAAACAAAAAAAGTTAATCGAGCTCAAAAATGAATATCCAGCTTCACTTACCTGAGCTAGCAAGCTTGCAAGAATCTAGATACGAGTGAATTTTAGAGTGAGCAGCCTTCTAAGGTGCAGAATAATTTACAGCAATCACGCAAAATTTGATTGCAGAACATTGTACGTAATTCAAATGATTATTCCACAAAGCCTGATGGCTCGCTTTGCTCGCTTCTCCAGCAGCGTCATTAAGAGATTTAATTATGTGTTACAGATTTGTGCGTTGTCATGATTTCCATACACAATCATATAAAAAGCATTATTTTGTACAGATTTTGTTGTAATGTTGGTTATATTATATTATTTGAATTGATTTGTAATATATCAAACAATATGTACATATTGTTACAGTTAGCGGGGGGTAGATGGAGGATTTTCATAGCAAATTTAGGAATGTATAGAGTTGCTTGGTCCCGTGGACAATGCAGGAGACATCTCGATGTAAGTAAGGAGGGAATCTGTGAGCTGAATTGGAACTTGTCACCACACAGGGGTGGTGTGTGTTAATTAGATAGGGATTAAGACCAATTTTCCCCAGTTGTAAATTTCCTCCCCTATGACCTTTCCTAACGTTTTGGATTTACAAAGCCAGCCATGAAAGTAAGAATACGTTTTTTTTATAACAACAACATCCAATAACCACAAGCAAGCCAAACACGTGCCGAGCAGGCAGTACCAAGCCCGCAACCTTCCTGGGTTTTCGTAAAGCAAGCCCAGCGCCTGGAGCTGGATGATTGATGGGCGTGACATCAGAAGGAAGAGGTTTTGGTTTTGGTTGGGTTTTGAGTTTGGTGTAAGGAAGGCACGCGGATCGAGAGACGGAGCTAGGAGATGTGTGTAGGAATCGACATTACAGCTAGCTTTCTTCAGCAAGAATAAAGACGTACAATTCTCGTATTCCATAACTGAGGCGAACTGGTTCGCGTGGTGGAGCTATACGCTGGCCATTGCTCTGGCTGTCGTGAGAGATCGACTTCGAGCCTCGTGTAATATCACCCAAGAAATGGCGTCAGCAAGCGTGAATCGATGAAAAGCTGCACGGCAGTTGGTGAGCCCTGGGTTGAATTACCCCTCACAATTACCTCATGTACATTTCCCACCCAGAGCGTGGCTCGGCGCCCATTTTTGGGGCACATCTTCCCACGCAGGGAACGAAAGTGCTCAATCCCATACAGTTCATAGAGACAATCTCTGAACAAATGCTAAGTGTCAGAATGAAAAGGGATAATTGATTTTCTTTGTTCCCCCTTCTTGTATCAAAATCTTGTGTGTAAGGGCACCTCAAATTTAGACCTTAATTTATTCACGTATTATTTATTTTACTTTTTGGGTGGTCGCTAGACTACCCTTATTCTCGTTTTTCCGTCTGTCTGTCTGTAAATGTCTGTTGGTGGTCGTAGACTACCGTTATTCTCAGGTTTTCCGTCTGTCTGTATGTATGTAATGGACAGCTCTAGAGGCACAGAGGAGTCAACCGTTTTTGATGATAACTTGACTGGTAAGGTTCATACGATCTAGTGTTGTATGCTTTTGAGCACCGTTGATATGGGAACGCCACTGTTGCCTAGCAAACGGACTGAAATTTTGAAAAAAATCCGAAAAAATTCGTAAATCAAAAATTGGCCTTCTGCCGCTTTTATGCGCCCTACCTACAATCAACCTCTTGTCAAAAATTTCAGCCGATTCGTCAAAAACTGTATAGAAAGTAAATCAATTATATTACTATAACATGCTTTCACCCCAACGTTCACGTTTGGGATTCCGTAAATGTAGGTTAGGGAATCCGAACACAAATGAAATGAAGCACAGTTGCTCGTCATGTTCTTATAATGGAACAACGAACGGCAAAAATGTCATCTGTGTGTTCTCTTATCTACAATTTCAAATCTTGCTTATCTAACCGACCACCCATGTCGCCTAGCTGGCTTGTTTGTATTATTACCCTTGTAAATATTTCTACTTCATAAATCCCCGTTTAAATTTTAAGTTGCTGTTCTGTGTATCTGTGTTGGGTTTCGATGTATAAACTCCTTGTGCTGATGTAATTTTTGCTTCGGTTCCCGACCATGTAAGAGAAAACCAAGCAAAAATAGAATTTTATATACATATAACAAGGCCCAATAGCACATCTTTCACCATGAATTGGAGGAAATACCAAACAGCTCTCATTGAATCAATTAACCTCAGGTGGCTAGGATTTTCAAATGAAGTAACGACCATGCTCTTATCAGCCAAGAAAAAAGCTGCATAAAGCAACCAAGAAGAGCAACACAATGGACTCAGACGAGTTTGATATCACTGATCTTGCCAGACTCAAGAGCAGACACTCGAACCATTACACACCACCACTCTGTCATTATACACCGAGTCATCCACACCCCAACAATAATTACCCCCGTGCACGCAAGGCAAAAATTGGGGTTAAGTAATTGGTTAAATCTGTCTGTCTGTCTGTCCTCGCAAACATGGTTTATGAATCGAGGAATGACTGAATTTCAATGTAACATCAACAATTTTGAACACGAATCGAATGAATCGGAAAACAAACCTGCAAGTTTTACTGTACTTTCCTGCTTCTGTATTGTCCGATCACACATGCGCAGATGAGCGAGATAATTTCTCACCCTGTCTGCCTGCCTGGCATGTCAAACAGAATTGAAAGTCATTCCCAAACAGAACTCAACTGTTTTAAGGACGTCTAAAGGACCAAAAAGAACAGGCACGAATAATCATGTGATGTGTTAAAATAAGGTGTGGAAAGAACACTCCATACGGCAGTAAACTTCTGGAATTTTTTTTTTTCTCCGAACCCTTAAAGAATCAATTTTATTGATTGATGATATAGATATACATATATATATATATATATATATATAATATATATATATATATATAATGAACACAGTACAAGGACAATTCGCCTTTTTAAGCACTTTCAAACTCTCTTGTTTTGTAGGACTCGACAAAATATTCCGGTCATTTTACATATGCAGGGACCAATTAAATTTGCCGCTCAACATACACCGACCATTCTTGTTTCTCTCAATACGCAAGGGAAATGTGTTCTTTGAACTCGTCCAATGGCATATACGATTTGTCCTTTGTGCAAAATTATTTCCCATTAATTCATGTAAATTACATGAGGTGTCCCAAGGACCTTCGTCGCTTACCTGTATATTCGTCGCACAAAATCTCCGTGAGCCTTCTCCAATTAAGAAGAAAAACATGGTAAGGAGGAAAAAATTAAAACAATGACAAGTGTGTGTTTCCACAACATAATGAGTTTCAACTTTGTTTGAATTTTTTTATACATCAAAAAAGAAGAAATAGGATTAATAAGCAATCCATCCATCCATCCATCATGGAGGCATGTCTGCACAGAGATTGATGCTGCCTAAGCAGTCTCCTTGCTATTTGACACAATCCCTTGAACAGGTCACCACTCCAAATACAGGATACCAGCAAGCAGCACTCAATTGCCAACTCAGGATGACAGGCAGTTTACCCCCACCTGAATTAAATTCAAACAGCTAAGTGGGATTTGAACTAAAGATGCTAACACGCCAAAGCCCAACCACCTAACATTAAGCCAAAACACCAGGCATGCAATGTTCACACGGAATGGCAAATCATTACTTCGTTTAAGGATGCGCTTCTCAGAGCCTTTACTGATCGTTATATTTGTAAGGAGCCCTCTGTCAATTTTTACTTAAATTGTGGCAGGCTGAAGCTGCGATTGAATGCTGCTCACTTTCTTCGATGCTGATGTGACTTAATCCCCTTCCCAGTGTCAGTGACTTGTTTTTGAGTCATTGTGATGTGAGGCCTTTGCACGCATGAGTTTATGACTCATGCGTTAAGACTGGTGATTAAACTTGCTCATTTGAAAACTGGTTTATGGCACTGCTATATTTGTACATTATGCATTTGCCAAGCTTGAGAATGTGAAAAGTTATTATCACGAGGTGATTCAAATTTGCCTAGAACCTGGTATGCACAATGATGATTCAAATGCCTCATTTGAAAACTGGTTTAATGCACGCTATATTTGTACATTTGCATTTGCCCAGAGCATATGAGAATGGGAAACTTATTATGCTGAGGTGAATTCAAATTTTAGGCCGAGTGATGAAGCTACTAGCACAGAGCCAGGTTGTGCATCCTATCCATAATTTTCGATGTTTTTAATTGTATTTTTGAACTTTATGGGTGGAGATAAATAAACAGAGTTGCAAATCTCACTTTGTTAATGAAAAACGACTTCATTAAACAACCTTATTTAGGTAACAACCTTGTGAATGCTGTATCGATGTGAAGTTCCAAATGCTGAGCACGACAGTCACTGAAAAAGACTGATTTCAAAGTCATAATGCGTTTCAAGTGCTAGTCAGAGGAATTTGTGTGGATTGTAAAACCCATCGCTAGAATTCCACTCTGAGGTTACCAATGTAGTCCTGCAACCTTCTGCCCTCTCAAAATTCCAAACCAAAATCACCCCTTCCCCTTTCTGCCACCCAACCCCCTTCACACCACCAAATCTACCTTTCTTTCTCCATCCAATGGCTATGTCTGTGCCAAAGACCAAAGGTTCTCCAAGTCTTTCCTAGACCTTTTTTTTCTCTTGCTGGCCAGGTGTGGTGCCCTCCACCCAGGAGCTGGTATTGAACACCTGCACAATCCTCTCTGTCCTGCACAGCATACAGAACGATTTATTCAGTGCCAATCACTGGTATCCACCGAAATCTACTGCAAGAATGCAGTCTACAAAGAGCCTACATTGGTGTGTTTGGTCAGAAATATGAGTGAAAAATTGAATGATAAATCTCCAAACTATCTCTGTGGTCGTTACTTTCTCAGTTTATGATCCTTGCAAAAACAGGCCTTTGCATGTTTAATCTTATTAACTTGGTTGAGCTGAAGGCAAACAACACCAAGTAATTTGTAATGTTAAAACAATTTTTGATGTTTTTTTTTTTAAACATCAAACAATGGAGTGTGAAATTAAATGTTTTAAAGGTAAGAAAGAAACAAATGTGGGAGAAAAGAGATTGTATTAGGAAGAAAAAGAGAAGGCGTTCAGGGTGGAAGGGGGGATGGAGGTTTCAGGGGTACGAAAAGAAAAGATGTGGTGAGTGATAAGGGTTACACCAAACTGAGCTGGAGATTTGAGCTCTCCTGCTGGGGGGTGGGGGGGTTTTGAGTTGATCAATTGTAGTGGTAATTGCATCATGCAGGCATGGGGATGTCTGCCTCAGTAAAGCCTGTCTCTGACCATTTCAACCAGCCTCCAGGACCCAACCACAATGGCTCCAGCTGTCTGTTTTGGGCCGTCTCCACTGGACCAGGCATCAGACAACCGCAGTGCAGATGGGAGGCGACTGAGTCCTCTGGCAACGGGGGGAGCAAGGGAGGGGGATGAAGCGCCATCCGGTGAATGCTGAGGCAGGTGGGCCCTGCAAACAACAAGCGGGTCCAGGGAGGAGGCCACCCATGATTGTGGGGCGAACCTGGAAAGGATATTTGGGAGATGGTGGACCTGCTCAGTTGCAAGATCTGGGCGCAAGGCAGGCAAGCCACAGTGATGGCCTTTGGATAGCATCATTACCATCTAATGGTAATGTGAGATGGTAATTTTTTAATGTACTTTTGAACGCTCAAACTCTGAATTTTCAGGGAAGGCAATTTGGAATTTTTTGGGGCACACCACCTGACCCGTGAGGTGTTTCAATTGTGATCGATGGGTAACTGTCACGGGACTGCAGAGTCCTGGCACAGGAAGAACCCTTGTACCTAGACCACCAACTCCCCTCAGAACAGTGCCTGATGAGCCGGCACTCACCCTTACCCCCGTCGCGCCCCGCAAACCCTGGGAAACCAAGTTGTGCTGAGCATACAGGGCCGTGGTTCAGTAATGGTAGATGGCAGAGCTCTTGTCTCTGCGGCAAGTCGTTGAGTTGTGGACAAATGACATGAGTCGTTTAACAATTATGTGCAAAAATTGAACGGGCCGTTGGGGTAGACGCTGCAGTGGAACAGGAGTAACCAACGATCATCACCTTGGTGATCTGAATTTGAGTGCAAAACGGTTGGACCAGATCCAGCGTTTGCAAACCATAGTTTGCATTGGCTACGGGACAATGGCCCCCATCAGAGAACGTGGTTTGTTAATCCTCAGTTGGGGTATTTTAAACATAGAGATAGAAGTAATGGGTTGGCCCAACGTGTGTGACGCATGTCAATAGGGTGAAACTTGTTCACACTGGCGGATGTATAGATTGACTCGGGCAGTGGTGTTCCTCCGGGTGGATTGGAAAAGCTGCCAGTTCGGGGGTGTGAGCTCGAGACTGCTGATCCCCATGAACCAATGCCCTGGGTGATGAGGCAATAGTCCTGGCACAATGGCAGGCTCACCAAACTGGCGAGAGCCCTGTGGATTAAGTGGAGCAGCCTGGAAAGGATAGCCAATCCAGGACTTAGTCCATGGGCGTGGCCATCGATGAACATCACATGCCCGCGTTGTTCGTGGTAAGGATAAATTAACGTTATCACAGACATATACTATAGGATGTGGCATGAAGATAGCAGGCTGTACCCAGTTGTAAACTTTGGCAGAGATGAGAGATGTAAATAATCCGGCCGCACTGACCCAGAGGGAATCTCTAAAGCCCAGTAGGGAATGGCCGTCCATTTGTGAGATGGTAAATTTGCAGTGGCATAAATTTAGAGGAGGCCCGTGGGAGGTCCTTACACAAATAATTATTAACCGTCATTTAGACATCAATCTTTTTGTTTTTGAAGCATTGGACGTACAGGCCTTCAAAACATAGATCAACAACATGAGGCCCCGGCTGTTCGTCCAACCTGACCAACGCTCCGCTGGAGCGAGAGGGAGAAAGCTGATGAAACAATGGAAAAAAGACGCTTGATGCAGGTGTCATTGGAGTCCTCAGGAAGTCCTTGGATGGCACCGGTTATGGCTGGTTAAAAAAAAAAGGATGAGATCACGCGTTTCTGTGTGGATACGGCCAAGCTTAAACAATGAACACTCTTTGGCTCTATCACCTGCCTCGAATTAACGATACCCTCAATGCCATTGTGGGCTGCAATTGGTTCTCAACTTGGACCTTAAGAGTGGTATTGACAGGTGGAGATGGATAAGGCAGGGAAGAGAAAATGGGCATTTTCCAGAGGTAAGGGAACTGTATCAGTTCCTTTGATGCCAATTGGTTTGTGTGACGCCCCCGAATCTTTGATAGATTGATGGAGCGGGTAACGAGGTGGCATGCCATAGCAATCATGTCTGGTGTGCCTGCATGAGATCACTGGTGGCATGCTAAAGACATTTGACTAAGCCATAAACCAATTTGGACCAAGGTTTTGGGCACCTCAGATGGGGATATGAAGTTGATCCGGAAAAATGCACTTTGGTTTGCGAAAGAGGTGGCCTATCTTGGTCACGTGAAAGGTCACGAGGGGGTGAAAACTGACCCAGGTTAAATACAGGCTGTAGTGGAATGGCCCGTACCTCACAACATTAAAGAGCTTAGGGGGGTTTTGGGACTATCTGCTCGATTTTATCGGCGTTTTCGTGGCTAAATTTGGCGGAGATAAACCAGGCCCCTTCACCAGGTTACAGAGAAAGGGAACGGGGTCTAATTGGAGCATGGGAGTTGCAAAGAATGCCCTTCCTCGAATAGTGGGGGTGTTTTGACTCTGCACCCATTTTAGCTTACCTCAATGGTGACAAGACCTTTACCCTGGACATCTGATGCAAGACAGGAGGGATTGTGTGCAGTTTTGCCTCAGATATGGGGGGTGGGGGGGGGCGTTGAAAAAGTGATCGCGTATTATAGTCGGGCTGAGAGAAGGCCCCAGCGAAATTATTCCATCACTGGCAAACATTATTGGCTATGCTGTCTGCTACGAATAATTTCCACAGTACTTGTATGGGACAGAAATTTTTGTTATAACAGACCATTCGTCCTTAGCAGTGTCTCTAATGGTTCAAGGAAAACGAGGGCCAGATTGCAAGGGGGAGGGGGAGCGGGAGGATAAATTAGCAGTACGATTTCAGTCTGGCCCATGGAGCTGAAAAGTCTCATGGGAATGCTGATGAACTCTTGATGCTCCCCATCTGGAAGAAAAACTGGTAAAAGTCCTGAAACAAGGCAAGAGGGACAGGGACAAATTGGCAAACACTTCTCATAAGATCCCCGTCTGTTGCAGCTCGAAATGATAGGGCCAGTTTTGGCACTAATCTCCGGTGAGGAATTTGGAACTTTGGTGTAAACACAATCGATAACGATTTGCAGGTTTTCTGCCGCCTCTGTTAGCAAGAAGTCGTCTGTGAATCGTAGGTTTGATAATAACCTTTCCTTGGATGTTAACTACTTGCAGCACATCATGTATTGCGTGCAGCATTACGAGTTCAAGCACATGTTGAAGAGCTGGGATGATATCGCACATCCCTGATGGAACCCCAACTGTAATGCTGAACCAGTCAGAAAATATCTCCATTCACTGTTACTGTGTCTCTTTGACTTGCTGTAGAGGTGCTTGAAGTAGCTTGGTGATTTTAACAAGGAAGCCAAATCATTTAAGTGCCCTCCATAAAGCCATCTGACCACACAGAGTCAAAACACTTTTTCAAAGTCTATATAATGGCAATATACATCCTTGTTCATATCCAGGTATTTTATAGCGAACGCAGTGAGCTTCATACTTAACGCGTGCACGTGAGAGAAATAGGAAACAACAACAACAACAACAACAACAACACAATACCCCTGGCTATTTGAATCCGTGTCGATAGCTATGACCTTTTGCTTCCGGTTGTTGTTA
>CM068957.1:70935808-70948668 GCA_035128595.1 Eptatretus atami | reverse complement strand
AAGAGAGAGATTATCTACTATTCTGTTCATAACATTCCCTTGATGTTTGTCCCACTGTCAGTTCTACCTTGCTCTCGCCATGAACCTCACTCCTGTAAGAAAAAAAAACAATGTTGGTAGATGCCGAAGAGTGTATATCGCACCATCTCTTTCATATAGCAAGTGTGAGTTCAGTGTGGTTTATGGTTTTCGTCTGACTGTGTCCTCAAGGTGATGCTCCAGATGTTCAAAGAAGGTTTCAATCTCTGACACAAAAAGGTCCTCAATGGATGACCCAAAGCGAATAATTATTCAGGTTGTTGTGCTTAAAAAGTAATTCAAAATAGCAATGCTGTTGTCATACACTAAGGGCCCTCATCATATTGTTTCATCAAAGCTTCAGTGTCTTAAAATGTGTTGGTTTTTTAGACAGACACTGTCTGTTTTTTTTAAGAACATTGTTTTAGACAGTGTTCTAAAATCTCCACAATAAGAGTACCTTTGTAAAAGCCAATCTTTTTCAGTGTGGAGAAGAATGGAAAATGTGCAATATGGCAGGTTCATTTAGAATAGGGGGTGCGCCCAAAAGTTTTTAGCTGCACAGCAACATGTGCATTGCTAAAACAATCAATGTTTATAATTTTCCATTTCAGAAACTTAGTCACAAGGTTTTCCTCTTACTATATTTGTGATAAATGTAGAGTAAAAGTTAGGCATCAGCATTGTCATCCACCACCCATACTTAAACTTTCTCCTTCAACAGCAATGCCAAGGCCACATAATGAAAAACTTGTACACCACAGCATTGTTTTCTGCTTTGCAAAGTATGCAAGACCTCTATCTTTCGTCTCCCCGTCTCCAACAACCCAGTTAATTGGCTCATTCACGAAAGCAATCTCGTTATGTACCATCGACTTCAAAAGGATAAAGGTTCTGTCACGATTGCCTTTTGTCGACGACTTTGAAATGTTCTTGTAATCGTCATGAAGATTGCAGAGATAAATTCACGGCATAATGACCCACATTGGGAAAGTATGACCGGGGCAAATTTTCACATTGTGTCAACACTTTTTGCTTGTTTAATTCTGTAGCTCAAATTGCAGAGTGTTTCCGACATTTTTGTATGTATGAGACCAAGACAAAAATACAGATGGGAGATTTACTGACCAATAAAAGGGGATAAGGGAGTTGGTTCACAAGTACTGAAGTTTGAAAGCAGAGGTGAGCATCTAATTAGTACCTAGCAAATTAGTTTGGCATCTGCTCTGAATAAATGCCAAAAGAAAAAATGCTTAGGGATTTAAAATAACAGACAGTAATATTAAAATATCAAGGAATACAAGCAATAACATTTTTATTAATGAAACGGGGGAGAGGGGGGGGGAGTCCTTGAACTCTTGGATTGCCCCCACACCACCCCTCCCCCCACAAACGCTATCACACCCCACATACTCATTTTTGGATATGCCCATTGCAATACCAATTTTTGCATTATTTTGTTATCAACAATGGCAAATGCAAGGTTATTGCAAGTGCAGGCTTAAATATTCCTAAAATCTGGATGGCAGACAACAAAATGTATACAAGTCCAAGTTCATGAACTTTGAGAAGTTAATCTTGAAACATAAAATAGCCACAATGAAATGAATATTAAAGACTGATAATTCAGCATTTCAAACAACAATATTGCACATCCACAAGTAAACAGTAACAGTACTAAACTTCAACTTGTTTTGTTTGAACAAAGTAGTCAGTCCATGTCGGTCGGGCTCACGAGTGGGTGTACGGTTGGGCTCACAAGAGGGTAAAAGAAGGTTTAATAAACTTTTAAAAATGGATTTGCTTATTTGTCCATGAATGAATAATTTGTATTGTTCCACTTTCCCAGGTGATTGGATATTCGCAATGGAGTTTTGTGAAGTCCATCAGATTCATGAATAAAGGGACCCACATGAGGCCAGTGCAATGGGGATAAGTGCAAAATCGTCAGCATGTTAAAGAAAGCCAAATCAACAGAATATGTGAAAACGAAAAAATGGAGCCAATGAGCTTCAAGAGGATGCTGTTGTCACAAAGCAACAATGTTGTGTTTCAAGCATTCAATTTGGGGCCTTCGATGACTCAAAACAATCCAGCCATAAAGAATGATGCAGATAGAAACTGCGGGGTTTATATCTTCAAGCATCAAAGAAGATGTGTAAAATGGAAAATAACAGAAACAAGAACTTGCATGCCAATAATAGAAAGTTGGAAAAGGAGTAAAAAGAGAGTTATGCTATAAAATACTTACCCAAGATTCAGGTCTGGCACCTCAGATAGTGAGATGTCCCCAACTATTGCTACACACTTGGTCCGGCAGAAACCGATCCGCACTCAGTGGGACTCTGGGTCATGTTCAAACGATGTCTTCGCCCAAACCCACATTTCTCAGACTGGAATACCTCTCATCACATCAAGCCACCAAAGATTCCAAATACGCAGAAAAAATGAAATCATACTCTTCATGGACATAGCATATCGATGAGTGGACCTGTCATCAGGAAAAAACAAGTCTGATAATGACTTAATGTGCAAAAAAGGAAGTAGCAAGAATGTTATGTGAATCTTCTTTCTATCAACCCCAACATTTCTCATCTCTAAAAAACGCATCCTCACTTTTGCAAAAGCTAAGTAGAGGCACGCTTCATTCTGGAAGAATGAAGAAGAGAGAATCTGCATACACAAGACGTTCCTCACAATTCCCAGAAGGACACGCGAGAAACTACCCTTTCCAAGAACTTTGTTCAGAACTTTATCCTCCCAGCCCCCAAAATGAAGCCGCTAGCAGAAAATGAACCGAAAGCAAGAGTGTCCTGAAGTCCTTTGGGCAACAGGAACTTGATGGCAAATGTTGTTTATCAAAAAGCTCATCAATATTACTGGGCTTTGAAAAATTGCCAAATTGGAAAGGCACCGCCATGAGTTTGGGTCCAATGGACAGAAATTAGAATGCACAAGAAAAACTTGTATGAGGAGAGATTGGTCTCCAAACCCTGGAATGATCAATCATTCAGGAGTGGAAGGAATTTAGCTATGATGCTTCCACCTCAGGGTGTGTCGAGAGAAAGAGAGCATGTCAGACAGGTGAGGCAGTGTGGCTTTGTTTAGAAGGCAAATGCCCTTATTGAGAGGGCTTGCACGATACTACGTTATGGTGCATGCCTTTACTTCGTGACAATAACAACAGCAGATTACAAAACAATTATTTCGCAAAATCTGCCATTAATATTCTCAATTAATGGTGTGTGAGAATGTAAGTATTGTAGTACAGTGTGACTTCCATTGGCATGCTGATTTTCAGACTTGCAGTGCCACGTGAAAGATTTAAATTCCCATTGTTTGCAAATCCTAACTGTCTCAAGCCCGTGGTTTTGTTAAATCCTTGTGTGAAAATAACGGTCCAGTGGATAAGCAGACATAGTTGTGTAAATATGGAGGTTTATTGTGAAAACACATTGGTGAGAGCATGGTGACTCACAATACTGGTGTAATCTACATCTGCTGAAACCCAAACAACAAAAAAGTTAATCGAGCCTCAAAAATGAATATCCAAGCTTCACTTACTCTGAGCTGCAATGCTTGCAAGATCTAGATGCGAGTGAATTTTAGAGTGAGCAGCCTTCTAAGGTGCAGAATAATTTAACAGCATCACGCAAAATTTGATTGCAGAACATGTACGTATTCAATGATTATTCCACAAGAGCCTGATTGGCTCGCTTTGCTCGCTCTGCCAGCAGCGTCATTACAATGGATTTAATTTATGTTACAGATTTGTGCGTTGTCATGATTTCCATACCATAATAAAAACATTTTTTGTACAGATTTTGTTGTAATGTTGGTTATATTATATGTATTTGAAATTGATTTGTAATATATCAAGCAATATGTAACAATATTGTTACAGTTAGCGGGGGTAGATGGAGGATTTCATAGCTAAATTTAGGATGTATAGAGTTGCTTGGTCCGTGGACATGCAGGAGACATCTCGATGTAAGTAAGGGGGGAATCTGTGAGCTGAATGGAACTTGTCACCACACAGGGGGTGGTGTGTGTTAATTAGATAGGGATTAAGACCAATTTTCCCCAGTTGTAAATTTCCTCCCCTATGACCTTTCGCTACGTTTTTGGATTTACAAAGCCAGCCATGAAAGTAAGAATACGTTTTTTTGTTATAACAACAACATCCATACCACAAGCAAGCCAAACACGTGCCGAGCAAGGCAGTAGCAAGCCCGCACCTTCCTGGTTTTCGTAAAAGCAAGCCCAAGCGCCTGGAAGCTGGATGATGATGGGCGTGACATCAGAAGGAAGAGGTTTTGGTTTTGGTTGGGTTTTGAGTTTGGTGTAAGGGAGGCACGCGGATCGAGAGACGGAGCTAGGAGATTTGTGTAGGAATCGGACATTACAGCTAGCTTTCTTCACAATGACATAAGAGACGTAAATTCTCGTAATTCCATAACTGAGGCGAACTGGTTCGCGTGGTGGAGCTATACGCTGGCCATTGACTCTTGGCTGGTCGTGAGAGATCGACTTCGAGCCTCGTGTATATCACACCAAGAAATGGCGTCGGCAAGCGTGAATCGATGAAGAAGCTGCACGGCAAGTTTGTGAGCCCTGGGTTGAATTACCTCCCTCACAATTACCTCAGTACATTTCCCACCCAGAGCGTGGCTCGGCGCCAATTTTGGGCACATCTTCCACGCAGGAACGAAAGTGCTCAATCCCAACAGTTCAATAGAGACAATCTCTGACAAAAGCTAAGTGTCAGATGAAAAGGGATAATTTGATTTTCTTTGTTTCCCCTTCTCTGTATCAAAATCTTGTGTGTAAGGCACCTCAAATTTAGACCTTAATTTACTTCACGTATTATTATTTTACTTTTTGGGTGGTCGCTAGATACCCTTATTCTCAGGTTTTCCGTCTTCTGTCTGTAATGTCTGTTGGGTGGTCGTAGACTACCGTTATTCTCAGGTTTTCCGTCTGTCTGTATGTATGTAATGGACAGCTCTAGAGGCACAGAGGAGTCAACCGTTTTGATGAAACTTGACTGGTAGGTTCATACGCAGATCTAGTGTGTATGCTTTTGAGCACCGTTGATATGGGAACGCCACTGTTGCCTAGCAACGGACTGAAATTTTGAAAAAATCCGAAAAAATTCGTAAATCAAAAATTGGCCTTCTGCCGCTTTTATGCGCCCTACCTACAATCAACCTCTTGTCAAAAATTTCAGCCGATTCGTCAAAAACTGTATGAAAGTAAATCAATTATATTACTATAAATGCTTTCACCCCAACGTTCACGTTGGGATTCCGTAATGTAGGGTTAGGGAATCCGAACACAAATGAAATGAAATGCACAGTTGCTCGTCATGTTCTTATAATGAACAACGAACGGCAAAAATGTCATCTGTGTGTTCTCTTATCTACATATTTCAAATTTAGCTTAGTCTACCGACCACCATGTCGCCTACTGGCTTGTTTGTATTATTACCCTGTAAATATTCTACTTTCATTAAATCCCCGTTTAATTTTAAGTTGCTGTTCTGTGTATCTTTTGGGTTTCGATGTAAAACTCCCTTGTGCTGATGTAAATTTTGCCTTCGTTCCGACCATGTAGAGAAAACCAAAGCAAAAATAGATATTTTATATACAATAACAAGGCCCAATAGCCATCTTTCACCCAATAATTGGAGGAAATACAAACAGCTCTCATTGAATCAATTAACCTCAGTGGCTAGGAATTTTCAAAATGAAGTAACGACCATGCTCTTATCAGCCAAGAAAAAAGCTGCTAAAGCAACAAGAAGAGCAACAACAATGACTCAGACGAGTTTGATATCACTGATCCTTGCAGACTCAAGAGCAGAACACTCGAACCATTAACACACACTCGTCATTATACCCGAGTCATCCACACACCAACAATAATTACCCCCGTGCACGCAAGGCAAAAATTGGGGTTAAGTAATTGGTTAAAATCTTGTCTGTCTGTTGTCCTCCGCAAACATAGGTTTATGAATCGAGGATGACTGAATTTCAATGTAACATCAACAATTTTGAACAACGAACGAAATGAATCGGAAAACAAACCTGCAAGTTTTACTGTACTTTCCTGTTCTGTATTGTCCCGATCACACATGCGCAGATGAGCGAGATAATTTCTTCACCCTGTCTGCCTGCCTGGCATGTCAAACAGAATTGAAAGTCATTCCAAACAGAAACTCAACTGTTTTTAAGGACGTCATAAAGGACCAAAAAGAACAGGCACGAATAAATCATGTGATGTGTTAAAATAAGGTGTGGAAAAGACACTCCATACGGCATAAACTTCTGGAATTTTTTTTTTCTCCGAACCCTTAAAGAATCAATTTTATTTGAATTGATGATATAGATATACATATATATATATATATATATATATATATATATATACTATATATATAATGAACACAGTACAAGACAATTCGCCTTTTTAGCACTTCAAACTTTCTGTTTTGTAAGTGACTTTCGACAAAATATTTCCGGCATTTTACATCTCAGGACCAATTAAATTTGCCGCTCACATACACCGACCATTCTTGTTTCTCCATACGCAGGGAAATGTGTTCTTTGAACTCGTCCAATGGCATATACGATTTTGTCCTTTGTGCAAAATTATTTCCCATTAATTCATGTAAATTACAATGAGGTGTCCCAAGGACCTTCGTTCGCTTACCTGTATATTCGTCGCCACAAAATCTCCGTGAGCCTTCTCCAATTAAGAAAGAAAAACATTGGTAAGGAGGAAAAAATTAAAACCAATGACAAGTGTGTGTTTCACAACATAATGAGTTTCAACTTTGTTTGAATTTTTTTATACATCAAAAAGAAGAAATAGGATTAATAACAATCCATCCATCCATACCATCTGGAGCATGCTCTGCACAGAGCATTGATGCTGCTAAGCAGTCTCCTTCGCTATTGACACAATCCTTGAACAGGTCACCACTCAAATACAGGATACCAGCAAGCAGGCATCATATTGCCAAACCCAGGATGACAGGCAGTTTACCCCCACCTGAGTATTAAATTTCAAACAGCTAAGATGGGATTTGAACTAAAGATGCTAACACCCAAAGCCCACCACCTAACATTAAGCCAAAACACCAGGCATGCAATGTTCACACGGAATGGCAAACTCATTACTTCGTTAAGGATCCTTCTCAAGCCTTTACTGATCGGTTATATTTGTAAGGAGCCCTCTGTCAAATTTTAGCTTAAATTGTGGCAGGCTGAAGCTCGATTGAATGCTGCTACTTCTTCGATGCTGATTGTGACTTAATCCCCCTTCCCAGTGTCAGTGACTTGTTTTTGAGTCATTGTTTGATGTGAGGCCCTTTGCACGCATGAGTTTATGACTCATGCGTTAGACTGGTGATTCAAACTTGTCATTTGAAAATGGTTTATGGCACTGCTATAATTTGTACATTTGCCATTGCCAAGCTTGAGAATGGTGAAAGTTATTATCACGAGGTGATTCAAATTTAGCCTAGACGCTGGTATGCACAATGATGATTCAAACTGCCCTCATTTGAAAACTGGTTTTAATGCACGCTATATTTGTACATTTGCATTTGCCCGAGCATGAGAATGGTGAAACTTATTATGCTGAGGGTGAATTCAAATTTAGGCCGAGTGATGGAAGCTACTAGCACAGAAGCCAGGTTGTGCATCCTATCCATAATGTTTGATTTTTTAATTGTATTTTTGAACTTTATGGGTGAGATAAATAAACAGAGTTGCAATCTACTTTGTTAATGAAAAACGACTTCATTAAACAACCTTATTAGGTAACAGACCTTGTGAATGCCTGTTATCGATGTGAAGTTCCCAAATGCTGAAGCACCATCACTGGAAAAAACTGATTTCAAAGTCATAAATGCGTTTCAAGTGCTAGTCAGAGGAATTGTGATTGTAAAACCCATCGCTAGAATTCCAACTCTGAGGTTACCAATGCTAGTCCTGCAACCCTTCTGGCCCTCTCAAAATTCCAACCAAAATCACCCCTTCCCCTTTCTGCCACCCAACCCTCCTTTCACCCACCAAATCTCCTTTCTTTCTCTATCGCAATGGCTATGTCTGTGCCGCAAGACCAAGGTTCTTCCAAGTCCTTTCCTAGACTTTTTTGTTTTCTCTGCTGGCCAGGGGTGGTGCCTCCACACCAGGAGCTGGTATTGACTACCTGCCAATCCTCTCTGTCCTGCACAGCATACAGAACGATTATTCAGTGCCAATCACTGGTATCCACACGAAATCTACTGCAAGAATCAGTCTACAAAGAGCCTACATTGGTGTGTTTGAGTCAGAAATATGAGTGAAAAAATTGAATGATAAATCTCCCAAACTATCTCATGTGTCGTTACTTTCTCAGTTTATGATCCTTGCAAGAAACAGGCCTTGCATGCTTTAATCTTATTAACTTGGTGGAGCTGAAGGCAAAACACCAAGTAATTTGTAATGTTGAAAACAATTTTTGATTGTTTTTTTTTTAAACATCAAACAATGGATGTGAAATTAAATGTTTTAAAGGTAAGAAAGAGAACAAATGTGGAGAAAAGAGGATTGTATTAGGAAGAAAAAGAAGGCGTTCAGGGTGGAAGTGGGGGATGGAGGTTTCAGGGGTACGAAAAGAAAAGATGCTGGTGAGTGATAAGGGTTAACCAAACTGAGCTGGGAGATTTGAGCTCTCCTGCTGGGGGGTGGGGGGGGTTTGAGTTGATCAATTGTAGTGGTAATTGCACATGCAGGCTGGAGGTGTCTGCCTCAGGTAAAGCCTTCTCTGGACCATTTCAACCGCCTCCAGGAACCAACCAACAAGGCTCCAGCTGTCTGTTTTGGTGCCGTCTCCCAGGCCAGGCATCAGACAACCGCAGTCAGATGGGAGGCGACTGAGTCCTCTGGCACGGGGGGAGCAAGGGAGGGGGATGAGCGCCATCCGGTGATGCTGAGGCAGGTGGGCCTGAAACAACAGCGGGTCCAGGGAGGAGGCCACCCATGATTGTGGGGCGAACCTGGAAAGGAATGATTTTGGAGATGGTGGACCTGCTCAGTTGCAAGATCTGGGCCGCAAGGCAGGCAGCACAGTGATGGCATTGGATAGCATCATTCCAACTAATGGTATGTGAGATGGTAATTTTTAATGTTACTTTTTGAACGTCAACTCTGAACTTTTCAGGGAAGGCAATTTGGAATTTTTTGGGGCACACACCTGACCCGTGAGGTGTTTCAATTGTGATCGCATGGGTAACTGTCACGGACTTGCAGAGTCCTGGCACAGGAAGACCCTTGTACCGTAAGACCACCAACTCCCCTCAGAACAGTGCCTGATGAGCCGGGCACTCACCCTTACCCCCTCGGCGCCCCAAACTCTGGGAAAACCATAGTTGTTGCTGAGCCATACAAGGGCCGTGTTCCAAGTAATGGTAGATGGCCAAGGAGCTCTTGTCTCTGAGGCAAGTCGTTGATTGTGGACAAATTGACATGAGTCGTTTAACAATTATGTGCAAAAATTGAATGGGCCGTTGGGGTAGACGCTGGCAGTGGACAGGAGTAACCAACGATCATCAGCCTTGTGATCCTGAATTTGAGTGCAAAACGGTTGGACCAGATCCAGCGTTTGCAAAACCATAGTTTGCATTGCTACCGGGACAATGGCCCCCCATCAGAGACGTGGTTTTGTATCTCAAGTTGGGGTATTTTAAACATAGAGATAGAATATGGGTTGGCCAACGTGTGTGACGCATGTCTAATTAGGGTTGAAACTTGTTCACACTGGCGGATGTATGATTGACTTGGGCCGTGGTGTTCCTCCGGGTGGGAGATTGGAAAAGCTGCCATTTCGGGGGTGTGAAGCTCGAGACTGCTGATCCCATGACCATGCCCTCTGGGTGATGAGGCAATAGTCTGGCACAATGGCAGGCTCACCAACTGGCGAGAGCCCTGTGGATTAAGTGGAGCAGCTGGAAAGGATGCCAATCCAGGCTTAGTCCCATGGGGCGTGGGCCATCATGAAACATCACATGCCCCGTTGTTGTGGTAAGGATAAATTAACTTATCCACAGACATATACTATAGGATGTGGCATGAAGATAGCAGGCTGTACCCAGTTTGTAAACTTTGGCAGAGATGAGAGATGTAAATAATCCGGCCGCACTGACCCCAGAGGGAATCTCTAAAGCCGAGTAGGGAATGGCCGTCCCATTTGTGAGATGGTAAATTTGCAGTGGCATAAATTTAGAGGAGGCCCGTGGGAGGTCCTTACACAAATAATTATTAACCGTCATTTAGACATCAATCTTTTTGTTTTCTGAAGCAATTGGACGTACAGGCCTTCAAAACATTAGATCAACACCATGAGGCCCCGGCTGTTCGTCCAACCTGACCAACGGCTCCGCCTGAGCGAGAGGGAGAAAGCTGATGAACAATGGAAAAAGACGCTTGATGCAGGTGTCATTGGAGTCCTCAGGAAGTCCTTGATGGGCACCGTTATGCTGGTTTAAAAAAAAAAGGATGAGATCCACGCGTTTCTGTGTGACTACGCCAAGCTTAACATATGAGCACTCTTTGGCTTATCACCTGCCTCGAATTAACGATACCCTCAATGCCATTGTGGGCTCAATTGGTTCTCAACTTGGACCTTAAGAGTGGGTATTGAACAGGTGGAGATGGATTAAGGCAGGGAAGGAGAAAATGGCATTTTTTCCAGAGGTTAAGGGAACTGTATCAGTTCCTTTGATGCCAATTGGTTTGTGTGACGCCCCCGAATCTTTGATAGATTGATGAGCGGGTAACGAGGTGGCATGCCATAAGCAATCATGTCTGGTGTGCCTGCATGAGATCACTGGTGGCATGCTAAGACATTTGACTAAGCCATAACCAATTTGGACCAGGTGTTTGGGCACCTCAGATGGGTGAGTATGAAGTTGATCCGGAAAAAGCACTTTGGTTTGCGAAAGAGGTGGCCTATCTTGGGTCCACGTGAAAGGTCACGAGGGGGTGAAAACTGACCCAGGTTAAATACAGCTGTAGTGGAATGGCCCGTACCTCACAAACATTAAAGAGGCTTAGGGGGTTTTGGGACTTGCTTCGATTTTATCGGCGTTTTTGTGGCTAAATATTGCGGAGATAAACCAGCCCCTTCACCAGGTTACAGAGAAAGGGACGGGGTCTAATTGGATCATGGGAAGTGCAAAGAATGCCGTTCCTCGAACTAGTGGGGTGGTGTTTGTGACTCTGCACCCATTTTAGCTTACCTCAATGGTGACAAGACCTTTCCCTGGACACTGAATGCAAGACAGGAGGGATTGTGTGCAGTTTTGCCTCAGATATGGGGGGTGGGGGGGGGCGTGAAAGAGTGATCGCGTATTATAGTCGGGCTGAGAGAAGGCCCGCGAAATTATCCATCACTGGCAAACATTATTGGCTATGCTGTCCTTGCTACGAATAATTTTCCACATGTACTTGTATGGGAAAGAAATTTTTTGGTTATAACAGAACCATTCGTCCTTGCAGTGTCTCTAAATGGTTCAAGGAAACAGAGGGCCAGATTGCAAGGGGGAGGGGGAGCGGGAGGATAAATGTAGCAGTACGATTTCAGTCTGGCCATGAGCCTGAAAAGTCTCATGGGAATGCTGATGAACTCTTGATGCTCCATCTGGAGAAAAACGTGTAAGTCCTGAACAAAGGCCAAGAGGACAGGGACAAAATTGGCAAACACTTCTCATAAGATCCCGTCTGTGTGCAGCTCGAATGATGGGCCAGTTTTTGGCACTAATCCTCCGGTGAGGAATTGGACTTTGGTGTAAACACAATTCGAATAACGATTTGCAGGTTTTCTGCCGCCTCTGTTAGCAAGAAGTCGTCTGTGAATCGTAGGTTTGATAATAACCTTTCCTTGGATGTTAACTACTTGCAAGGCCCAACAATTCATGTATTGCGTGCAGGCATTACGAGTTCAAGCACATGTTGAAGAGCTGGGATAATATCGCACATCGCGCTGATAGGAACCCCAACTGGTAATGCTGAAACCAGTCAAAAATATCTCCATTCATGTTACTGTGCTCTTTGACTTGCTGTAGAGTGCTTGAAGTAAGCTTGGTGATTTTACAAGGAAGCCAAATCATTTAAGTGCCCTCCATAAGCATCTGACACACAGAGTCAAACATTTTTCAAAGTCTATATAATGGCAATATACATCCTTGTTCATATCCAGGTTTTTATAGCGAACGCAGTGAGCTTCCATACTTAACGCGTGCACGTGAGAGAATAGGAAACAACAACAACAACAACAACAACAACACAATACCCCTGGGCTATTTGAGATCCGTGTCGATAGCTATGACCTTTTTGCTTCCGGTTGTTGTTAAACGCTGTGCGGTGTATAACATCGATTGGTTTTTATTTCTATCTTGTGAATTATTACTTAACGCGTGCACATGAGAGAATAGGAAATCAACAAACAACACAATACCACTGGCAATTGTGAATCCGTGTCGTTGGCTATGACCATGTTTGCTTCGCGTTTTTGTTTCGTTTCTGGTTTTTTTTGTTTCCGGTTTTTTTTGTCAGGGGAATGATGCATGCTGGGAGATCATGACCGGAAGTGTTTATTTATTTATTCAATTATTTTTTTTCCCAAAGATAATTTTATCCTTCCGAAAGCGATATTTTTCATGACAGGAAGTGTTTATTTTGTATTTAACATTACCGGGAGTGATTTTGAAACTCTTTTCGGGATTTTAATTTCTTTTATTCTTGACCAGAAGTGATCGTTTATTTATTTATTTATTCAATTATTTTTTTCCC
>CM068957.1:70922953-70935427 GCA_035128595.1 Eptatretus atami | reverse complement strand
GTCCTGCAAGCTCCATTCATGGTAAGTGCCCTCTGCAGGTGAACCATTTAAAAAAATCTTTTATACCGTATTTTTACTGTTCCTTTTCTATGTTTAGATACACAAATACTTACCATTGTGTTACAATTGCCAACAGTATTCAGGACAGTAACATGCTGTACAGGTTTGGTAGCCTTGGGGCAATTGTTATACCATATAGCCGAGGTGTGTAGTAGGCTATGCCATCTAGGTTTGTGTAAGTACACTCGATGATGTTCGCACAATGATGACATCGCTTAACGACGAATTTCTCAGAACGTATCCCCGTCGTTAAGTGCGCATGACTGTATATAATATAATATATATATATATATATATATATATATATATATATATATATGTGCTCCTCGATTTATGCTCGAGATGCATTCCTAAAACTGATGGAAAACGATTTTCCCATCGGTGTAATGTTATGAATTGAAGATGTGTTCCTGGGCGGAAATTTCCTGTCCTAACCTAACTCCAAGCTCAGTGAAGACAGTAAATGTGTAAATGCAGTTTCTGTAAATAAATACAAAAGACATAATCACTAAATAAATCGATAAAGAGCGTAAATAAATGTTTAAATGAATAAATTATGTACAGTTTTTAAGTGAATGCACACATGAAATCTGCCGGCACAATCTTACCATCTGTGCAATTTGGTTGGAAGAGTGAAGCATTTCCAGACGACTGGGCTAAAGCCATCATTACCCCCAAATACAAAAATAAGGATAAGTAAACTGTGGGAACTACGGAGCATCAGCTTGCTGAGTCACACAGGCAAATCTTCAGAACTATTATTCAAAGAAGAATGATGAAGAAATTAGAAGAAATACTTGACGAAGTGCAAGCTGTATTTCGCCCAGGAATAGTTAGTAGTTGATGGATTTCACCTATCAATTAATTATTTCACACTAAGGCAAATAATAATATGGAATAGGCAAAGCCGAGAAGCGAACGTAGAATTCTTCTTACATTCGCTTCTGACTTTACATAAAACTTGTTCACAACTGTATACTTGCCAACTATACCGTGGTACATGTAAGCGCCGCACAGCTGATGATTTTTACGCAATTTCCGGTTACTTCGGCTGGATTCGCGGATCAGCGAACAAATAATGTAAATCACGATTAAAAATATTTTTGATCATGCGGAGATATCTTTATTAAAATTAACTTGGGAAAAAAATAATTGAATAAATAAACGATCACTTCTGGTCAAGAATAAAAGAAATTAAAAGTTCCGGAAAGTTTCAAAATCACTCCCGGTAATGTTAAATACAAAATAAACACTTCCTGTTATTGAAAAATCACTTTCGGAAGTATAAAATTTAACTTTGGGAAAAAATAATTGAATAAATAAATAAACACTTCCGGTCATGATCTCCCGGCATGCATCATTCCCCATGACAAAAACCGGAAACAAAAAAAAACCAGAAACGAAACAAAAACGGAAGCCAAATGGTCATAGCCAACGACACGGATTCACAATTGCCAGGTATTGTGTTGTTTTTGTTGTTTCCTTATTCTCTCATGTGCACGCGTTAAGTAATATTCACAAGATAGAAATAAAACCAATCGTGTTATACACCGCACAGCGTTTAACAACAACCGGAAGCAAAAGGTCATAGCTATCGACACGGATTCCAAATAGCAGGGGTATTGTGTTGTTTGTTGTTGTTGTTGTTGTTGTTTCCTATTCTCTCACGTGCACGCGTTAAGTATGAAGCTCACTGCGTTCGCTATAAAATACCTGGATATGAACAAGGATGTATATTGCCATTATATAGACTTTGAAAAAGTTTGACTCTGTGTGGTCAGATGGCTTATGGAGGGCACTTAAATGATTTGGCTTCCTTGTTAAAATCACCAAGCTACTTCAAGCACTCTACAGCAAGTCAAAGAGCACAGTAACAGTGAATGGAGATATTTCTGACTGGTTTCAGCATTACAGTTGGGGTCCATCAGGGATGTGCGATATCATCCCAGCTCTTCAACATGTTGCTTGAACTCGTAATGCTGCACGCAATACATGATGTGCTGCAAGTAGTTAACATCCAAGGAAAGGTTATATCAAACCTACGATTCACAGACGACTTTCTTGCTAACAGAGGCGGCAGAAAACCTGCAAATCGTTATCGATTGTGTTTACACCAAAGTTCCAAATTCCTCACCGGAGATTAGTGCCAAAACTGGCCCTATCATTCGAGCTGCACAGACGGGGATCTTATGAGAAGTGTTTGCCAATTTGTCCCTGTCCTCTTGCCTTGTTCAGACTTACCGTTTTCTCCAGATGGGGGCATCAAGAGTTCATCAGCATTCCCATGAGACTTTTCAGCTCCATGGCCAGACTGAAATCGTACTGCTACAATTTATCTCCCGCTCCCCCTCCCCCTTGCAATCTGGCCCTCGTGTTCCTTGAACCATTAGAGACACTGCAAGGACGAATGGTCTGTTATAACCAAAAATTTCTGCCCATACAAGTACATGTGGAAATTATTCGTAGCAGACAGCATAGCCAATAATGCTTTGCCAGTGATGGAATAATTTCGCGGGGCCTTCTCTCAGCCGACTATAATACGCGATCACTCTTTTCACGCCCCCCCCCACCCCCCATATCTGAGGCAAAACTGCACACAATCCCTCCTGTCTTGCATCAGTGTCCAGGGTAAAGGTCTTGTCACCATTGAGGTAAGCTAAAATGGGTGCAGAGTCAAACACCCCACTAGTTCGAGGAAGGCATCTTGCACTCCCATGTCCAATTAGACCCCGTCCCCTTCTCTGTAACCTGGTGAAGGGGCCTGGTTATCTCCGCAAATTTAGCCACAAAACGCCGATAAAATCGAGCAGAGTCCCAAAACCCCCTAAGCTCTTTAATGTTGTGAGGTACGGGCCATTCCACTACAGCTGTATTTAACCTGGGTCAGTTTTCACCCCCTCGTGACCTTTCACGTGACCAAGATAGGCCACCTCTTTCGCAAACAAAGTGCATTTTTTCCGGACTCAACTTCATACTCACCCATCTGAGGTGCCCAAACACCTGGTCCAAATTGGTTATGGCTTAGTCAAATGTCTTAGCATGCACCAGGATCTCATGCAGGCACACCAGACATGATTGCTATGGCATGCCACCTCGTTACCCGCTCCATCAATCTATCAAAGATGTCGGGGGCGTCACACAAACCAATTGGCATCAAAGTGAACTGATACAGTCCCTTACCTCTGGAAAATGCCATTTTCTCCTTCCCTGCCTTATCCATCTCCACCTGTCAATACCACTCTTAAGGTCCAAAGTTGAGAACCAATTTGAGCCCACAATGGCATTGAGGGTATCGTTAATTCGAGGCAGGTGATAGGAGCCAAAGAGTGTCATGTTAAGCTGGCGATAGTCCACACAGAAACGCGTTGGTCTCATCCTTTTTTTTTAAACCAGCATAACCGGTGCCATCCAAGGACTTCCTGAGGACTCAATGACACCTGCATCAAGCGTCTTTTCCATTGTTCATCAGCTTTCTCCCTCTCGCTCCAGGGGAGCCGTTGGTCAGGTTGACGAACAGGCCGGGCCTCATGGGTGTTGATCTAATGTTTTGACAGGCCTGTACGTCCAATGCTTCAGAAAACAAAAAGATGATGTCTAAATGACGGTTAATAATTATTTGTGTAAGGCCTCCCACGGGCCTCCTCTAAATTTATGCCACTGCAATTTACCATCTCACAAATGGGATCGGGCCAATTCCTACTGGGCTTTAGAGATTCCCTCTGGGTCAGTGCGGCCGGATATTTACATCTCTCATCTCTGCAAAGTTTACAACTGGGGTACAGCCTGCTATCTTCATGCCACATCCTATAGTATATGGTCTGTGATAAGTTAATTATCCTTACCACAACAACGCGGGCATGTGATGTTCATGATGGCACAGCCCATGACTAAGTCCTGGATTGGCTATCCTTTCCAGCTGCTCCACTAATCCACAGGGCTCTCGCCAGGTTGGTGAGCCTGCCATTGTGCCAGGACTATTGCCTCATCACCCAAGGGCATGGTCATGGGATCAGCAGTCTCGAGCTCACACCCCCGAATGGCAGCTTTTCCAATCCCACCCGGAGGACACCACTGCCCAGGTCAATCATACATCCGCCAGTGGTGAACAAGTTCAACCCTATTAGACATGCGTCACACACGTTGGCCACCCATACTTCTATTCTCTGTTTAAAATACCCCAACTGAGGATTACAAAACCACGTTCTCTGATGGGGGCCATTGTCCCGGTAGCCAATGCAAACTATGGTTTTGCAAACGCTGGATCTGGTCCAACCGTTTTGCACTCAAATTCAGGATCACAAGGCTGATGATCGTGGTTACTCCTGTGTCCACTGCAGCGTCTACCCCAACGCCCTCAATTTTGCACATAATTGTTAAACGACTCATGTCAATTGTCCACAATCAACGACTTGCCGCAGAGACAAGAGCTCCTGCCATCTACCATTACTTGAACACGGCCCTGTATGCTCAGCACAACTTGGTTTCCCAGAGTTTGGGGCGCGCGGAGGGGGAAGGGTGAGTGCCCGGCTCATCAGGCACTGTTCTGAGGGGAGTTGGTGGTCTAGGGTACAAGGGTCTATCCTGTGCAGGACTCTGCAGTCCGTGACAGGTTACCCATGCGATCACAATTGAAACACCTCACGGGTCAGGTGTGTGCCTCCAAAATTCCAAATTGCCTTCCCTGAAATTCAGAGTTGAGGTCAAAAAGTAACATAAAATTACCATCTCACATTACCATTAGATGGTAATGATGGCCTATCCATGCCATCACTGTAGCTGCCTGCCTTGGCCCAGATCTTGCCAACTGCAGGTCCACCATCCCAAATCATCCTTTCCAGGTTCGCCCCACAATCATGGGTGGCCTCCTCCCTGGACCCGCTGTTGTTTGCAGGGCCCACCTGCCTCAGCATCACCGGATGGCGCTCATCCCCCTCCCTTGCTCCCCCCGTGCCAGAGGACTCGTCGCCTCCCATCTGACTGCGGTGTCTGATGCCTGGTCTGGGGACGGGCACCAAAACAGACAGCTGAGCCTTGTGGTCTGGGTCCTGGAGGGCATGGTTGAAATGGTCAGAGACAGGCTTTCTGAGCAGACACTCCCATGCCTGCATGTGCAATTACCACTACAATTGATCAACTCAAACCCCCCCCCACCCCCCAGTCAGGAGAGCTCAAAATCTCCCAGCTCAGTTTGGGTTAACCTTTATCACTCACCAGTCATCTTTCTTTTCGTACCCCTGAAACCTCCATCCCCACCTTCCACCCTGAACGCCTTCCTTTTTCTTCCTAATACAATCTCTTTTCTCCCACATTTTGTTCTCTTTCTTACCTTTAAAACATTTAATTTCACACCTCCAATTGTTTGATGTTTAAAAAAAAAAACAATAAAAATTGTTTTCAACATTACAAATTACTTGGTGTTTTGCCTTCAGCTCCACCAAGTTAATAAGATTAAAGCATGCAAGGCCTGTTTTCAAGGATCATAAAACTGAGAAAGTAACGACCATGAGATGTTTTGGAGATTATCATTCAATTTTTCACTCATATTTCTGACTCAAACACACCAATGTAGGCTCTTTGTGGACTGATTCTTGCAGTAGATTTCGTGGATACCAGTGATTGGCACTGAATAATCTGTTCTGTTATGCTGTGCAGGACAGAGAGGATGTTGTGCAGGTGTTCAATACCAGCTCCTGGTGTGGAGGCACCACCCTGCCAGCAGAGAAAACAAAAAAGTCAGGAAAGACTTGGAGAACCTGGTCTTGGGCACAGACATAGCCATTGGATGAGAAAGAAAGGAGATTGGTGGGTGAAGGGGGTTGGGGTGGCAGAAATGGGGAAGGGGGTGATTTTGGTTGGAATTTTGAGAGGGCAGAAGGTTGCAGGACTAGATTGGTAACCTCAGAGTGGAATTCTAGCGATGGGTTTTACAATCCACACAATCCCTGACTAGCACTTGAACGCATTTATGACTTTGAAATGCAGTCTTTTCAGTGACTGGTGCTCAGCATTTGGAACTTCACATCGATAACAGGCATTCACAAGGTTGTTACCTAATAAGGTTGTTTATGAAGTCGTTTTTCATAACAAAGTAGATTTGCAACTCTGTTTATTTTCTCACCCATAAAGGTTCAAAAATACATTAAATAACATCAACACATATGGATAGGATGCACAACCTGGCTCTGTGCTAGTTAGCTTCCATCACTCGCTAAATTTGAATCACCTCATGCATAATAAGTTTCACCATTCTCAGCTCGGCAAATGCAAATGTACAAATATAGCAGTGCATTAAAACCAGTTTTCAAATGGAGCAAGTTTGAATCATCATTGTGCATACCAGGTCTAGGCTAAATTTGAATCACCTCGTGCATAATAACTTTCACCATTCTCAAGCTTGGCAAATGCAAATGTACAAATATAGCAGTGCATAAACCAGTTTTCAAATGAGCAAGTTTGAATCACCAGGTCTAACGCATGAGTCATGAAACTCATGCGTGCAAAGGCCTCAACATCAACAATGACTCAAAAACAAGTCATCTGACACTGGGAAGGGGATTAATGCACAATCAGCATCGAAGAAAGAGCAGCTTCAATGAGCTTCAGCCTGACCACAATTTAAGTAAAATTACAGAGGCTCCTTACAAATATAACGATCAGTAAAGGCTCTGAGAAGCGCATTCCTTTAACGAAGTAATGAGTTTGCCATTCCGTGTGAACATTGCATGCCTGGTGTTTTGCTTAATGTTAGGTGGTGGGCTTGGGATGTTAGCATCTTTAGTTCAAATACCCATTAGCTGTTGAATTAATATCAGGTGGGGGTAACTGCCTGTCATCCTGAGGTTGGCAAATTGAGTGCCTGCTTGCTGGATCCTGTATTTGAGTGGTGACCTGTTCAGGATTGTGTCCAATAGCGAAGGAGACTGCTTAGGCAGCATCAATGCTCTGTGCAGACATGCTCCGATGGATGGATGGATGGATTGTTATTAATCCTATTTCTTCTTTTGATGTATAAAAAAATTCAAACAAAGTTGAACACTCATTATGTTTGTGTAAACACACACCTTGTCATTGTTTAATTTTTCCTACCTTACCATGTTTTCTTCTTTAATGGAGAAGGCTCACGGAGGATTTTGTGCGACGAATATTACAGGTAAGCGAACGAAGGTCCTTGGACACCTCATTGTAATTTTACATGAATAATGGGAAATAATTTTTGCAAAAGGACAAAATCGATATATGCATGTGACGAGTTCAAAGAACACATTTCCCCTGCGTATTGAAGAAACAAGGACATGGTCGGTGTATGTGAGCGGCAAATTTAATTGGTCCTGAATGTAAAATGCCGGAATATTTTGTCGAAGTCCTACAAAACAAGAAAGTTTGAAGTGCTAAAAAGGCGAATGTCTGTACTGTGTTCATATATATATATATATATATATATAATATATATATATATATATATATGTATATCTATATCATTCAATTCAAATAAAATTGATTCTTTAAGGGTCGGAGAAAAAAAAAATTCCAGAAGTTTACTGCCGTTGATGGAGTGTCTTTTCCACACCTTATTTAACACATCACATGATTTATTCGTGCCTGTTCTTTTGTGTCCTTTATGACGTCCTTAAAAACAGTGAGTTTCTGTTTGGAATGACTTTCAATTCTGTTTGACATGCCAGGCAGGCAGACAGGGTGAAGAAATTATCTCGCTCATCTGCGCATGTGTGATCGGGACAAATACAGAGACAGAAAGTACAGTAAACTTGCAGGTTTGTTTTCCGATTCATGTTCCGATTCGTTGTTCAAAATTGTTGATGTTACATTGAAATTCAGTCATTCCTCGATCATAAACCGATGTTTGCGGACGGACAGACAGACAGACAGATTTTAACCAATTACTTAACCCCAATTTTTGCCTTGCGTGCACGGGGTAATTATTGTTGGTGGTGTGATGACTCGGTATAATGACAGGTTGGTGTGTAATGGTTCGAGTGTCTGCTCTGAGTCTGGCAAGATCAGTGATTCAAACTCTGTCTGAGTCATTGTGTTGCTCTTCTTGTTGCTTTATGCAGCTTTTTTTTGGCTATAAGAGCATGGTCGTTACTTCATTTGAAAATCCTAGCCACCTGAGGTAATTGATTCAATGAGAGCTGTTTGGTATTTCCTCCAATTATGGTGAAAGATGCTATTGGGCCTTGTTATATGTATATAAAATATTATTTTTGCTTTGGTTTTCTCTACATGGTCGGGAAACCGAAGCAAAAAATTACATCAGCACAAGGGGTTTATCTCGAAACCACAACAGATACACAGACACAGCAACTTAAATAAACGGGGATTTAATGAAAGTAGAAATATTTACAAGGGTAATAATACAAACAAGCCAGTAGGCGACATGGGTGGTCGCTAGACTAAGGCGAATTTGAATATGTAGATAAGAGAACACATCAGATGACATTTTTGCCGTTCGTTGTTCCATATAAGAACATGACGAGCAACTGTGCATTCATCATTTGTGTTCGATTCCTAACCCTACATTAGGGAATCCCAACGTGAACGTTGGGGTGAAAGCATATAGTAATATAATTGCATACTGTCATACAGTTTTTGACGATCGGCTGAAAATTTTTGACAAAGAGGTTGATTGTAGGTAGGGCGCATAAAAGCGCAGAAGCCAATTTTTGATTTACGAATTTTTTCGGATTTTTTTTCAAAATTTCAGTCACGTTGCTAGGCAACAGTGGCGTCCATATCAACGGTGCTCAAAAGCATACAAACTAGATCCTGGTATGAACCTACCAGTCAAGTTTCATCAAAACGGTTGACTCCTCTGGCCTCTAGAGCTGTCCATTACATACATACAGACAGACGGAAACCTGAGAATAACGGTAGTCTAGCGACCACCCAACAGACATACAGACAGACAGACGGAAAACCTGAGAATAAGGGTAGTCTAGCGACCACCCAAAAAGTAAAATAAATAATACGTGAAGTAAATTAAGGTCTAAATTTGAGGTGCCTTACACACAGATTTTGATACAGAGAAGGGGAACAAAAGAAAATCAAATTATCCCTTTCATCTGACACTTAGCTTTGTCCAGAGATTGTCTCTATTGAACTTTGGGATTGAGCACTTCGTCCTGCGTGGGAAGATGTGCCCCAAAATGGGCGCCGAGCCACGCTCTGGGTGGGAAATGTACATGAGGTAATTTGTGAGGAGGTATTCAACCCAGGGCTCACCAACTGCCGTGCAGCTTCTTCATCGATCACGCTTGCCGACGCCATTCTCTTGGTGTGATATACACGAGGCTTCGAAGTCGATCTCTCACGACCAGCCAAGAGTCAATGGCCAGCGTTATAGCTCCACCACGCGAACCAGTTCGCCTCAGTATGAATACGAGAATTGTACGTCTTCTTCATGTGCTGAAGGAAAGCTAGCTGTAATGTCCGATCCTACACAACATCTCCTAGCTCCGTCTCTCGACCGCGTGCCTCCCTTACACCAAACTCAAAACCCAACCAAACCAAAACCTCTTCCTTCTGATGTCACGCCCATCAATCATCCAGCTCCAGGCGTGGCTTGCTTTTACGAAACCCAGGAAGGTTGGGCTACTGCCTGCTCGGCACGTTTGGCTTGCTTGTGGTTATGGATGTTGTTGTTATAAAAAACGTTCTACTTTCATGGCTGGCTTGTAAATCCAAAAACGTAGGAAAGGTCATAGGGGGGAAATTACAACTGGGGAAATTGGTCTTAATCCCTATCTAATTAACACAGCACCACCCCTGTGTGGTGACAAGTTCCCAATTCAGCTCACAGATTCCCTCCCTTAACTTACATCGAGATGTCTCCTGCATGTCCACGGACCAAGCAACTCTATACATCCTAAATTTGCTATGAAATTCCTCCATCTACCCCCGCAACTGTAACAATATGTACATATTGCTTGTATATATTACAAATCAATTTCAATACATATAATATAACCAACATTACAACAAAATCTGTACAAAATAAATGTTTTTATGATGATTGGTGGAAATCATGACAACGCAGCAAATCTGTAACCATAAATAAATCTCTGTAATGACGTGTGGAGAAGCGAGCAAAGCGAGCCATCCAGGCTGTGGAATAATCATTTGAATACTGTACATGTCTGCAATCAAATTTTGCGTGATGCTGTAAAATTATTCTGCACCTTAGAAGGCTGCTCACTCTAAAATTCACTCGATCTAGATTCTTGCAAGCATTGCAGCTTCAGAGTAAGTGAAGCATGGATATTCATTTTTGAGGCTCGATTAACTTTTTTTGGTTTGGGTTCAGAGATGTAGGAATTTCACCAGTATTGTGAGTCACATGCTCTCACACAATGTGTTTTCACAATAAACCTCATATTACACAACTATGTCTGCTATCCACTGGACCGTATTTCACCACAAGGATTTAACAACCACGGGCTTGAGACAGTTAGGATTTGAAACAATGGGAATTTAAATCTTTCACGTGGCACTGCAAGTCTGAAAATCAGCATGCCAATGGAAGCACATGTACTACATACTTACATTCTCACACACCATAATGAGAATATTAATGGCAGATTTGGAAATAATTGTTTGTAATCTGCTGTTGTATTGTCAGAAGTAAAGCATGCCACATAACGTCAGTATCGTGCAAGCCCTCTCAATAAGGGCATTTGCCTTTCTAAACAAAGCCACACTGCCTCACCTGTCTGACATTGCTCATCTTGTCTCTCATCAACCCCTGAGTGTGGAAGCATCATATCAAATATCCTTCCCACTCCTGAATGATATCATCAGGGTTTGAGACCAATCTCTCCTTCATACAAGTTTTCTTTGGTGCATTCATAATTTCTCTGTCCATGGACCCAAACTCATGGCGCTGCCTTTCCAATTGGCAATTTTCAAAGCCCAGTAATATGATGGCTTTCTGAGTAAACAACATTGCCATCAAGTTCCTGTTGCCCAAAGACTTCAGGAACACTCTTGCTTCGAGTTCCATTTTCTGCTAGCGGCTTCATTTGTGGGGGCTGGAGGATAAAGTTCTGAACAAAGTTCTTGGAAAGGTAGTTTCTCGCGTGTCCTTCTGGGAATTGTGAGGAAACGTCTTGTGTATGAGATTTTCTCTCTCTCATTCTTCCAGAATGGAAGCGTGCCTCTACTTAGCTTTTGCAAAAGTGAGGGATGCGTTTTTGAGATGAGAAATGTTGGGGTGATAGAAAGAGAAGATTCACATAACATCTTGCTACTCCTTTTTTGCACATTAAGTCATTATCAGACTTGTTTTTCCTGATGAGCAGGTCCACTCATGCATATGCTGTTCCATGAAGAGTATGATTTCATTTTTTCTGCTGTATTTGGAATCTTTGGTGGCTTTGATGTGATGAGAGGTATCCAGTCTGAAAGATGTGGGTTTGGGCCGAAGACATCGTTTGAACATGACCAGAGTCCACTGAGTGGGATCGGTTTCTGCTCGGACCAAGTGGTTGTAGCAATAGTTGGGGACATCTCACTATCTGAGGGTGCCAGACCTGAATCTTGGGTAAGTATTTTAAGGCATAACTCTCTTTTACTCCTTTTCAACTTTCTTTATGGCATGCAAGTTCCTTGTTCCTGTTATTGTCCATTTTACACCATCTTCTTTGATGCTTGTAAGATATAAACCCCGCAGTTTCATCTGCTCATCTTTATGGCTGGGATTGTTTTGAGTCATCGAAGGCAAATTGATGCTTGAAACACAACATTGTTTTGCTTTGTGAAACAGCATCCTCTTGAAGCTCATTGTCCAATTTTTTCGTTTTTCACATTCTGTTGAATTGCTTTCTTTAAACATGCTGACGATTTTGCACTTTCCCCTGCTCTGGCCTCATGTGGGTCCCTTTATTCATGAATCTGATGGACTTCAACAAAACTCCATTGGAATTCACATCACCTGTGGGAAAGTGGAACAATACAAATTATTCATTCATGGACAAATAAGCATCCATTTTTAAAGTTTATTCCCTTCTTTTACACCTACTTGTGAGCCCAACCGTACACCCACTCGTGAGCCCGACACACATGACTGACTACTTTGTTCAAACAAAACAAGTTGAAGTTTAGTACTGTTACTGTTTACTTGTGATTGCATATTGTTGTTTGAAATGCTGAATCTCGTCTTTAATATTCATTTCATTGGCTATTTTATGTTTCAAGATTAACTTCTCCAAAAGTTCATGACTTGACTTGTATACATTTTGTGTCTTGCATCCAGATTTTAGGAATATTTAAGCTGCACATTGCAATAACCTTGCATTGCCATTGTGATACACAAATAATGCAAAATTGTATTGCAATGGCATATCCAAAATAGAGTATGTGGGGTGATAGCGTTTGTGGGGGGGAATCCTCTCTTTT
>CM068957.1:70903760-70916895 GCA_035128595.1 Eptatretus atami | reverse complement strand
TTTCTCCCTCTCGCTCCAGGGGAGCCGTTGGTCAGGTTGACGAACAGGCCGGGCCTCATGGGTGTTGATCTAATGTTTTGACAGGCCTGTACGTCCAATGCCTTCAGAAAACAAAAAGATGATGTCTAAATGACGGTTAATAATTATTTGTGTAAGGCCTCCCACGGGGCCTCCTCTAAATTTATGCCACTGCAATTTACCATCTCACAAATGGGATCGGGCCAATTCCTACTGGGCTTTAGAGATTCCCTCTGGGGTCAGTGCGGCCGGATATTTACATCTCTCATCTCTGCAAAGTTTACAACTGGGGTACAGCCTGCTATCTTCATGCCACATCCTATAGTATATGGTTCTGTGATAAAGTTAATTATCCTTACCACAACAACGGGGCATGTGATGTTCATGATGGCACAGCCCATGACTAAGTCCTGGATTGGCTATCCTTCCAGCTGCTCCACTAATCCACAGGGCTCTCGCCAGGTTTGGTGAGCCTGCCATTGTGCCAGGACTATTGCCTCATCACCCAGGGGCATGGTCATGGGATCAGCAGTCTCGAGCTCACACCCCCGAATGGCAGCTTTTCCAATCCCACCCGGAGGACACCACTGGCCCAGGTCAATCATACATCCGCCAGTGGTGAACAAGTTCAACCCTATTAGACATGCGTCACACACGTTGGCCACCCATACTTCTATTCTCTGTTTAAAATACCCCAACTTGAGGATTACAAAACCACGTTCTCTGATGGGGGGCCATTGTCCCGGTAGCCAACTGCAAACTATGGTTTTGCAAACGCTGGATCTGGTCCCAACCGTTTGCACTCAAATTCAGGATCACAAGGCTGATGATCGTGGTTACTCCTGTGTCCACTGCAGCGTCTACCCCAACGCCCTCAATTTTGCACATAATTGTTAAACGACTCATGTCAATTTGTCCACAATCAACGACTTGCCGCAGAGACAAGAGCTCTTGGCCATCTACCATTACTGAACACGGCCCTGTATGCTCAGCACAACTTGGTTTCCCAGAGTTTGGCGGGGCGAGGGGGAAGGGTGAGTGCCCGGCTCATCAGGCACTGTTCTGAGGGGAGTTGGTGGTCTAGGGTACAAGGGTCTATCCCTGTGCAGGACTCTGCAGTCCCGTGACAGGTTACCCATGCGATCACAATTGAAACACCTCACCGGGTCAGGTGTGTGCCTCCAAAATTCCAAATTGCCTTCCCTGAAATTCAGAGTTGAGGTCAAAAAGTAACATAAAATTACCATCTCACATTACCATTAGATGGTAATGATGGCCTATCCGATGCCATCACTGTAGCTGCCTGCCTTGGCCCAGATCTTGCCAACTGCAGGTCCACCATCTCCCAAATCATCCTTTCCAGGTTCGCCCCACAATCATGGGTGGCCTCCTCCCTGGACCCGCTGTTGTTTGCAGGGCCCACCTGCCTCAGCATCACCGGATGGCGCTCATCCCCCTCCCTTGCTCCCCCCGTGCCAGAGGACTCGTCGCCTCCCATCTGACTGCGGTGTCTGATGCCTGGCTCATGGTCCGGGAGACGGGCACCAAACAGACAGCTGAGCCTTGTGGTCTGGTCCTGGAGGGCATGGTTGAAATGGTCCAGAGACAGGCTTTCTGAGCAGACATCCCATGCCTGCATGTGCAATTACCACTACAATTGATCAACTCAAACCCCCCCCCACCCCCCAGTCAGGGAGAGCTCAAAATCTCCCAGCTCAGTTTGGGTTAACCTTTATCACTCACCAGTCATCTTTCTTTTCGTACCCCTGAAACCTCCATCCCCCACTTCCACCCTGAACGCCTTCCTTTTTCTTCCTAATACAATCTCTTTTCTCCCACATTTTGTTCTCTTTCTACCTTTAAAACATTTAATTTCACACCTCCATTGTTTGATAAAAAAAAACAATAAAAATTGTTTTCAACATTACAAATTACTTGGTGTTTTTGCCTTCAGCTCCACCAAGTTAATAAGATTAAAGCATGCAAGGCCTGTTTTTCAAGGAATCATAAAACTGAGAAAGTAACGACCATGAGATGTTTTGGAGATTATCATTCAATTTTTCACTCATATTTCTGACTCAAACACACCAATGTAGGCTCTTTGTGGACTGATTCTTGCAGTAGATTTCGTGTGGATACCAGTGATTGGCACTGAATAATCTGTTCTGTTATGCTGTGCAGGACAGAGAGGATGTTGTGCAGGTGTTCAATACCAGCTCCTGGTGTGGAGGCACCACCCTGGCCAGCAGAGAAAACAAAAAGTCAGGAAAGACTTGGAGAACCTGGTCTTTGGGCACAGACATAGCCATTGGATGAGAAAGAAAGGAAGATTGGTGGGTGAAGGGGGTTGGGGTGGCAGAAAGGGGGAAGGGGGTGATTTTGGTTGGAATTTTGGAGAGGGCAGAAGGTTGCAGGACTAGATTGGTAACCTCAGAGTGGAATTCTAGCGATGGGTTTTACAATCCACACAATCCCTGACTAGCACTTGAACGCATTTATGACTTTGAAATGCAGTCTTTTCAGTGACTGGTGCTCAGCATTTTGGAACTTCACATCGATAACAGGCATTTCACAAGGTTGTTACCTAATAAGGTTGTTTAATGAAGTCGTTTTTCATAACAAAGTAGATTTGCAACTCTGTTTATTTTCTCACCCATAAAGGTTCAAAAATACATTAAATAACATCAACACATATTGGATAGGATGCACAACCTGGCTCTGTGCTAGTTAGCTTCCATCACTCGGCTAAATTTGAATCACCTCATGCATAATAAGTTTCACCATTCTCAAGCTCGGCAAATGCAAATGTACAAATATAGCAGTGCATTAAAACCAGTTTTCAAATGAGCAAGTTTGAATCATCATTGTGCATACCAGGTCTAGGCTAAATTTGAATCACCTCGTGCATAATAACTTTCACCATTCTCAAGCTTGGCAAATGCAAATGTACAAATATAGCAGTGCATTAAAACCAGTTTTCAAATGAGCAAGTTTGAATCACCAGGTCTAACGCATGAGTCATGAAACTCATGCGTGCAAAGGCCTCACATCAACAATGACTCAAAAACAAGTCATCTGACACTGGGAAGGGGGATTAATGCACAATCAGCATCGAAGAAGGAGCAGCATTCAATGAGCTTCAGCCTGCACACAATTTAAGTAAAATTTACAGAGGGCTCCTTACAAATATAACGATCAGTAAAGGCTCTGAGAAGCGCATTCCTTTAACGAAGTAATGAGTTTGCCATTCCGTGTGAACATTGCATGCCTGGTGTTTGCTTAATGGTTAGGTGGTGGGCTTGGGATGTTAGCATCTTTAGTTCAAATCCCACTTAGCTGTTGAATTAATATCAGGTGGGGGTAACTGCCTGTCATCCTTCTGAGGTTGGCAAATTGAGTGCCTGCTTGCTGGTATCCTGTATTGGAGTGGTGACCTGTTCAGGATTGTGTCCAATAGCGAAGGAGACTGCTTAGGCAGCATCAATGCTCTGTGCAGAGCATGCTCCTGATGGATGGATGGATGGATTGTTATTAATCCTATTCTTCTTTTTGATGTATAAAAAAATTCAAACAAAGTTGAACACTCATTATGTTTGTGTAAACACACACCTTGTCATTGTTTAATTTTTCCTACCTTACCATGTTTTTCTTTCTTTAATGGAGAAGGCTCACGGAGGATTTTGTGGCGACGAATATTACAGGTAAGCGAACGAAGGTCCTTGGGACACCTCATTGTAATTTTACATGAATTAATGGGAAATAATTTTTGCAAAAGGACAAAATCGATATATGCATGTGACGAGTTCAAAGAACACATTTCCCCTGCGTATTGAGAAACAAGGACATGGTCGGTGTATGTGAGCGGCAAATTTAATTGGTCCTGGTAATGTAAAATGCCGGAATATTTTGTCGAAGTCCTACAAAACAGAAGAGTTTTGAAAGTGCTAAAAAGGCGAATTGTCTTGTACTGTGTTCATATATATATATATATATATATATATATATATATATATATATATATATATATGTATATCTATATCATTCAATTCAAATAAAATTGATTCTTTAAGGGTCGGAGAAAAAAAAAATTCCAGAAGTTTACTGCCGTTGATGGAGTGTCTTTTCCACCACCTTATTTAACACATCACATGATTTATTCGTGCCTGTTCTTTTGTGTCCTTTATGACGTCCTTAAAAACAGTGAGTTTCTTGTTTGGAATGACTTTCAATTCTGTTTGACTGCCAGGCAGGCAGACAGGGTGAAGAAATTATCTCGCTCATCTGCGCATGTGTGATCGGGACAAATACAGAGACAGAAAGTACAGTAAAACTTGCAGGTTTGTTTTCCGATTCATGTTCCGATTCGTGTTCAAAATTGTTGATGTTACATTGAAATTCAGTCATTCCTCGATCATAAACCGATGTTTGCGGACGGACAGACAGACAGACAGATTTTAACCAATTACTTAACCCCAATTTTTGCCTTGCGTGCACGGGGTAATTATTGTTGGTGGTGTGATGACTCGGTATAATGACAGGTTGGTGGTGTAATGGTTCGAGTGTCTGCTCTGAGTCTGGCAAGATCAGTGATTCAAACTCTGTCTGAGTCATTGTGTTGCTCTTCTTGGTTGCTTTATGCAGCTTTTTTTTGGCTATAAGAGCATGGTCGTTACTTCATTTGAAAATCCTAGCCACCTGAGGTAATTGATTCAATGAGAGCTGTTTGGTATTTCCTCCAATTATGGGTGAAAGATGCTATTGGGCCTTGTTATATGTATATAAAATATTATTTTTGCTTTGGTTTTCTCTACATGGTCGGGAAACCGAAGCAAAAAATTACATCAGCACAAGGGGTTTATACTCGAAACCACAACAGATACACAGACACAGCAACTTAAAATAAACGGGGATTTAATGAAAGTAGAAATATTTACAAGGGTAATAATACAACAAGCCAGTAGGCGACATGGGTGGTCGCTAGACTAAGGCGAATTTGAAATATGTAGATAAGAGAACACATCAGATGACATTTTTGCCGTTCGTTGTTCCATATAAGAACATGACGAGCAACTGTGCATTCATCATTTGTGTTCGATTCCCTAACCCTACATTAGGGAATCCCAACGTGAACGTTGGGGTGAAAGCATATAGTAATATAATTGCATACTAGTCATACAGTTTTTGACGAATCGGGCTGAAAATTTTTGACAAAGAGGTTGATTGTAGGTAGGGCGCATAAAAGCGCAGAAGCCAATTTTTGATTTACGAATTTTTTTTTCGGATTTTTTTCAAAAATTTCAGTCACGTTGCTAGGCAACAGTGGCGTCCATATCAACGGTGCTCAAAAGCATACAACTAGATCCTGGTATGAACCTACCAGTCAAGTTTCATCAAAATCGGTTGACTCCTCTGGCCTCTAGAGCTGTCCATTACATACATACAGACAGACGGAAAACCTGAGAATAACGGTAGTCTAGCGACCACCCAACAGACATACAGACAGACAGACGGAAAACCTGAGAATAAGGGTAGTCTAGCGACCACCCAAAAAGTAAAAATAATAATACGTGAAGTAAATTAAGGTCTAAATTTGAGGTGCCTCTACACACAGATTTTGATACAGAGAAGGGGAAAACAAAAGAAAATCAAATTATCCCTTTCATCTGACACTTAGCTTTGTCCAGAGATTGTCTCTATTGAACTTTGGGATTGAGCCACTTCGTCCTGCGTGGGAAGATGTGCCCCAAAAATGGCGCCGAGCCACGCTCTGGGTGGGAAATGTACATGAGGTAATTTGTGAGGAGGTATTCAACGCCAGGGCTCACCAACTGCCGTGCAGCTTCTTCATCGATCACGCTTGCCGACGCCATTCTCTTGGGTGATATACACGAGGCTTCGAAGTCGATCTCTCACGACCAGCCAAGAGTCAATGGCCAGCGTATAGCTCCACCACGCGAACCAGTTCGCCTCAGTATGAATACGAGAATTGTACCGTCTTCTTCATGTGCTGAAGGAAAGCTAGCTGTAATGTCCGATCCTACACAACATCTCCTAGCTCCGTCTCTCGACCGCGTGCCTCCCTTACACCAAACTCAAAACCCAACCAAACCAAAACCTCTTCCTTCTGATGTCACGCCCATCAATCATCCAGCTCCAGGCGTGGCTTGCTTTTACGAAACCCAGGAAGGTTGGGCTACTGCCTGCTCGGCACGTTTGGCTTGCTTGTGGTTATGGATGTTGTTGTTATAAAAAACGTTCTACTTTCATGGCTGGCTTGTAAATCCAAAAACGTAGGAAAGGTCATAGGGGGGAAATTACACACTGGGGAAAATTGGTCTTAATCCCTATCTAATTAACACAGCACCACCCCCTGTGTGGTGACAAGTTCCAATTCAGCTCACAGATTCCCTCCTTAACTTACATCGAGATGTCTCCTGCATGTCCACGGACCAAGCAACTCTATACATCCTAAATTTGCTATGAAATTCCTCCATCTACCCCCGCAACTGTAACAATATGTACATATTGCTTGTATATATTACAAATCAATTTCAAATACATATAATATAACCAACATTACAACAAAATCTGTACAAAATAAATGTTTTTATGATGATTGGTGGAAATCATGACAACGCAGCAAATCTGTAACCATAAATAAATCTCTGTAATGACGTGTGGAGAAGCGAGCAAAGCGAGCCAATCCAGGCTTGTGGAATAATCATTTGAATACTGTACATGTCTGCAATCAAATTTTTGCGTGATGCTGTAAAATTATTCTGCACCTTAGAAGGCCTGCTCACTCTAAAATTCACTCGATCTAGATCTTGCAAGCATTGCAGCTTCAGAGTAAGTGAAGCATGGATATTCATTTTTGAGCCTCGATTAACTTTTTTTTGGTTTGGGTTTCAGAGATGTAGGAATTACACCAGTAATTGTGAGTCACATGCTCTCACACAATGTGTTTTCACAATAAACCTCATATTACACAACTATGTCTGCTATCCACTGGACCGTATTTCACCACAAGGATTTAACAACCACGGGCTTGAGGACAGATTAGGATTTGAAACAACTTGGGAATTTAAATCTTTCACGTGGCACTGCAAGTCTGAAAATCAGCATGCCAATGGAAGTCACATGTACTACATACTTACATTCTCACACACCATAATGAGAATATAATGGCAGATTTTGGAAATAATTGTTTGTAATCTGCTGTTGTATTGTCAGAAAGTAAAGCATGCACATAACGTCAGTATCGTGCAAGCCCTCTCAATAAGGGCATTTTGCCTTTCTAAACAAAGCCACACTGCCTCACCTGTCTGACATTGCTCATCTTGTCTCTTTCATCAACCCTGAGTGTTGGAAGCATCATATTCAAATATCCTTCCCACTCCTGAATGATATCATCAGGGTTTGAGACCAATCTCTCCTTCATACAAGTTTTCTTTGGTGCATTCATAATTTCTCTGTCCATGGACCCAAACTCATGGCGCTGCCTTTCCAATTGGCAATTTTTCAAAGCCCAGTAATATGATGAGCTTTCTGAGTAAACACATTTGCCATCAAGTTCCTGTTGCCCAAAGACTTCAGGAACACTCTTGCTTCGAGTTCCATTTTCTGCTAGCGGCTTCATTTGTGGGGGGCTGGAGGATAAAGTTCTGAACAAAGTTCTTGGAAAGGTAGTTTCTCGCGTGTCCTTCTGGGAATTGTGAGGAAACGTCTTGTGTATGGAGATTTTCTCTCTCTCATTCTTCCAGAATGGAAGCGTGCCTCTACTTAGCTTTTGCAAAAGTGAGGGATGCGTTTTTTGAGATGAGAAATGTTGGGGTGATAGAAAGGAAGATTCACATAACATCTTGCTACTCCTTTTTTTGCACATTAAGTCATTATCAGACTTGTTTTTCTCCTGATGAGCAGGTCCACTCATGCATATGCTGTTCCATGAAGAGTATGATTTCATTTTTTCTGCTGTATTTGGAATCTTTGGTGGCTTTGATGTGATGAGAGGTATCCAGTCTGAAAGATGTGAGGTTTGGGCCGAAGACATCGTTTGAACATGACCAGAGTCCACTGAGTGGGATCGGTTTCTGCTCAGGACCAAGTGGTTTGTAGCAATAGTTGGGGACATCTCACTATCTGAGGGTGCCAGACCTGAATCTTGGGATAAGTATTTTAGGCATAACTCTCTTTTACTCCTTTTCAACTGTTCTTTATGGCATGCAAGTTCCTTGTTCCTGTTATTGTCCATTTTTACACCATCTTCTTTGATGCTTGTAAGATATAAACCCCGCAGTTCATCTGCATCATCTTTATGGCTGGGATTGTTTTGAGTCATCGAAGGCAAATTGATGCTTGAAACACAACATTGTTTGCTTTGTGAAACAGCATCCTCTTGAAGCTCATTGTCCAATTTTTTCGTTTTGTCACAATTCTGTTGAATTGCTTTCTTTAAACATGCTGACGATTTTGCACTTTCCCCTGCTCTGGCCTCATTGTGGGTCCCTTTATTCATGAATCTGATGGACTTCAACAAAACTCCATTGGAATTCACATCACCTGTGGGAAAGTGGAACAATACAAATTATTTCATTCATGGACAAATAAGCATCCATTTTTAAAGTTTATTCCCTTCTTTTACACCTACTTGTGAGCCCAACCGTACACCCACTCGTGAGCCCGACGACATGACTGACTACTTTGTTCAAACAAAACAAGTTGAAGTTTAGTACTGTTACTGTTACTTGTGATTGCAATTTGTTGTTTGAAATGCTGAATCCGTCTTTAATATTTCATTTCATTGGCTATTTTATGTTTCAAGATTAACTTCTCCAAAAGTTCATGACTTGACTTGTATACATTTTGTGTCTTGCATCCAGATTTTAGGAATATTTAAGCTGCACATTGCAATAACCTTGCATTGCCATTGTGATACACAAATAATGCAAAATTGTATTGCAATGGCATATCCAAAAATAGAGTATGTGGGGGTGATAGCGTTTGTGGGGGGGGGGGGGTGGTGTGGGGGCAATCCAAGAGTTCAGACTCCCCCCCCCTCCTCCCCCGTTTCATTAATAAAAATGTTATTGCTTGTATTCCTTGATATTTTAATATTACTGTCTGTTATTTTAAAATCCCTAAAGCATTTTTCTCTTGGCATTATCAGAGCAGATGCCAAACTATTGCTAGGTATAATTAGATGCTCACCTCTGTTTTCAAACTTCAGTACTTGTGAACAACTCCCTTATCCCCTTTTATTTGGTCAGTAAATCTCCCATTGTATTTTGTCTCTGGGTCTCTACATACAAAATGTCGAAACACTCTGCATTTGAGCATACAAATTAACAAGCAAAAAGTGTGACACAATGTGAAATTGCCCCCGAGTCATACTTTCCCAATGTGGGTCATGCCGTGAATTATCTCTGCAATCTTCATGACGATTACAAGAACCATTTCAAAGTTGTCGACAAAAAGGCATCGACAGAACCTTATCCTTATGAAGTCGAGTACATAACGAGTTGCTTTCGTGAGCCAATTAAACTGGGTTGTGGAGACGGGGAGACGAAGATAGAGTCTTGCATACTTGCAAAGCAGAAAACAAGGCTGTGGTGTAACAAGTTTCTGATCATTATGTGGCCTTGCTATGCTGTTGAAGGAGAAAGTTTAAGTATGGGTGAGTGGATGACAATGCTGATGCCTACACTTTTACTCTCACATTTATCACAAATATAGTAAGAGGAAACCTTGTGACTAGTTTCTGAAATGGAAATTATAACATTGCTTGTTTAGCATGCACATGTATGCTGTGCTGCTAAAAACTTTGGGACGGCACCCCTAAATTCTAAATGAACACTGCCATATTCTGCACATTTCCATTTTCTCCCACTGAAAAAGATTGCTTTACAAAGGTCTCTTATTGTGAGATTTTAGACAACACTGTCTAAAACAATGTCTAAAAAAAAACAGACAGTGCCTGTCTAAAAAAACAACAACATTTTAGACACTGCGAGCTTTGATGAAACAATATGATGAGGGCCCTTAGGTGTATGACAACAGCATTGCTATTGAATTACTTTGAGCACAACAACTGATAATTATTCGCTGTGGTCATCCTTGAGCCTTGGTGTCAGGCAGATTGAACCATTCTTGAACATCTTGGAGCATCACCTGAGGACCACAGTCAGAAAACCATAAACCACCACTGAACTCACACTTGCTATATAAAGGAGGATTGGTGCGATAATACACTCTGGCATCTACCAACATTGTTTTTTTCTTTACAGGAGTGAGGTTCATGGGAGAGCAAGGTAGAACTGACAGTGGGACAAACATCAAGGGAATGCATGAACAGAAAATAGTAGATAGAGGATGGGAGGAAACACTGAAACCACCAAGTAAGATGGTTGGGTGAGGAAAGGTTAATAGGGGTAATAAATATTGTGAGACAGAATTGGGGATGACAATAGATGAAATGCACTGCTTGCCTGAAGCAATGGAGGGAAATATGACACAGAACAGCCTCTGGAAGGTGGTTCTATAATAGACGGGAGAAATGAGGAACAAAAGAGTTGAAGTGTGCAGTCAGCCTGGATTTTGGAAGTGTAACTAGGGGGTGTTATTCCAAGTATGTTGCATCCCAGAGTGGATAGGGAGGGTTGGAGGAATGAGAGAGCACAGAGAGAGCAATATCAGAAAATAGATGGAAGAAAACAGAGAGACAACTGACCTGCCTGCAATGTGAAAGCAACAGACCCTGTGCTTTGGCCTCATCACATGAGATTCCTATAATTTTGAGAGTTTTACATTTCACACAATGCGGGAGAGATAGATGTGATTCTGGGGCACAAGCCCATAGCAGAGGAACTTATTCCAATGAACTACAGACAGAGGTGTTTCAGACTGTGACTAGCTCTGATTTTCCAAAGAAGGACTTGGATCAATGGAGGATGCTCAGTCTGCGGCTGGCTTTGGAGTCCAGCTTTGCTATGTGTTTGGCACAGAAAAGGTCATGGCTGATGCTGAGCTATAGACATAGAAGAGACTTAACCTCTTCCAGTGGATGACGAAGGACATAGATTGCTCATCCCTCCTATCCAGCTGCCATACCCACCCCTCCATTTTCTCAATCCACCCCTGAGAAGTAAACTAGGCTATCCCACTTCCAGGGCCAAGTTGACTTTTGTGCATTGAATGTAATCAATCTTTCTTGGTCAGTACAGCTTTGATGTTAACAGCAGTTTTTCACCAAAACGTTTGAAGCTTACTGATCTTTCCTTCATAGGGAATTAATTGATTCTGAATAGGAACCTGAACTTTGAATCCTTCTCTCATACCTGCATTGGTTTGGATATCGGGGAAAAAACATTATTTTTACAGGCTTCTCAGGCTCTTGGAGAATCTGAAACACAAATCACTTGCACATGCAGACAGATACATGAGACAACACCAGATTTCACTTTCATACAAACACACCTGCTTAGATTGAGGGAAGTGACATAACTTCCCAGAGCACTCTGGGTACCAGCAATATCACCTTTATGACATCACTTTTGTCTCCCCCACTCAATGAGGTAATCAAGGAGGAATTTTTCCTCCTCTCCATGGATGTCAACCTCTGCATTTTTTCTCATGCTCTATCCTTTGTAAATGCTAAGAATCAAGCAAGGAAGCAGCAAATACCATTTTAAAGTCTTTGGTATGACTTCAGCTGGGGTTCAAACCAATGACCTCCCAGACTCAGAACAGATCTGCCGTGTGATGACAAAACCTAGCAAGTCCGGTTTTGGTCAAATTTGAGTTAGACCCATATCTGGACTTACTAGGTTTTTCCTGTCCAGATATGGGTCTAACTCAAATTTGACCAAAACCGGACTTGCTAGGTTTTGCCATCACACGGGAGAGATGCTCTAACAATAACTCCACTGAGTAGCAATGTTCAAGTGGAAATCAATAACTGGTTTTTGAGGAGTTTGGATCAAATTGCGAGAGTGTGAAATACTCTTCTATTGCTTTTCGGTCCTTGTATAGTGTACAGACAATCTATTAAAGGGTAAATCCTTGTGCAGTGAGAGCACGGTTGTCAGTATAAGTGAATTTCAGCAATGTTGTATGTGGCGTATCACTCGTGTGTGTGTATATATATATATATATATATATATATATATATATATATATATATATATATATATATATGTTGAATAGTGGAGGTAGCCAACAAAGAGCCCTTGTAGGAGATAATTGTTTAAGGTCTTTGAGAAAGTTACCTTTATTAGAAAACTTGAAGCTGGTGGTTGCTCGACAATTATGTCAAGACAAACATCATGGCTCAACAGCAAAGAAGTTTGGTTGCTTTCATTAACAGTCCATGTTTCCGAACCACATCATAGGCTGACAAAAGGTCTACAAGGACAGAAACAGTCCCAATGGCATGCTGGAAGCCAGTCCAAATATGTTTGATCAACATGACTACTTGGTTAGCTTTTTCCTTGTCATAAATCATCTTGCTTTTTCGGCATTGAGGGCTCCATTATTAGTAGAGTAAAGGCCAACATAAATCACTCCAATGACTTATTCTGTTGTACATAGGAGCCATAATAGTAGGTAGCTCGAGGCATCATCAGCTGGTTTTCCTGGTTTGAGGAAGGGAATGGCCTTTGCCTCTTGCCAAATTGGTGGTGTTTCACCAGTGGAGTGAACATTAGTATATAGTAACATCAGTCAGTCTTGTCCCTTGTGTCAGTCAGCCTTGTCATCAGTCAGTCTTGTCCTCTTGTCCTTATAACAGTATATTCTTCAAAAACTTGGGGGTAAAGGCACTGTCACACCTTGACGATTTAGTCAGCGTATGCCGACTTATGAAAAATTTGTCTAAAACGCTGGCACACATCGAATATGTTATGGGTAAGTTTTGTATACGTTAAGAGCACGCTGAAAAACACTGCCATACGTCGTAGTATGCTGCTGACAATTCATCGTTTGTACTTTGCGGTTGTCCTCAAATTTTAGCATGCTTGAAATTTTACGACCTATGCCAGCGTATGACTCACATGTTCCACTACGCTATAAAAATAGCAAGCCTTTTATAGGGCTGGTGAGACGAGATCTGATCTCCGCC
>CM068957.1:70878691-70890209 GCA_035128595.1 Eptatretus atami | reverse complement strand
ATTTTCAGCGATTCACATTTTTTTCCCTAAAATACACCCCCTTTTTATCCCAAGGTATATTTGTTTGTCTCCCTTTTAACCTAGGGCATTCTATTCAAAATAACCAATGCGACAAGATAAAGATTGGTTCAAGTAGCAACGTAGTAATGTGGTTTGTTCAAGGTGATTCTGAAGAGATATCTGAAACCTGTAAGCCGAGGGACATCTCATTTTCAAATAAACAATGCATATTGTTTAGCTCACTCATTGAACCTATAAACATTTGTTCATTCTCATATTCCTTTAATAGTTTAATTTTCTTTGTAAAATAATCCCCATCTAAAATATTTAAAACAAAACATTTGAATCTTTATATTTTCAAGATACCCCTTTTGTGCCATTATGAATGATATACTTCTCTTAATGATCTCATCTGACCACCTCCTGAGTTGCATATCATTTTGAGATTATAGTAAATTGTTTTTCCATTGTTCAATTGAATACCATCAAATTTTTCAGTCCATTCAAGGATATTTATTATTTTCTTTACATCCTCTAACTCATTGGTTTTAAATTGATTCGCTTATTTGTTTTATTTACCTTTGTTTTAGTTATTTTTCAATAAGACTTATTTGATATTTTCCACATTCATTATGTTTTCCATTTATATACCAAGACTGAGATTTTCTCACTCTTTAGTTTGATTAATACTTGGTTCGACCATTTATATACCGTGAAAAACGTGGCGGTAGCCCTTAAAAACCCTAACCCATCTTCCCATCGTTAAAACTTGTGTCCATATGGAACACAATCTATTCTATTCACTTATCATACAATATCCATATGGAACACAATCTATTCCATTTTCTAAAATAAATTCTTATCATCAAAGGCTCCTAATGCCTTTTTATTTACTTCTTCACTATATATCTTATGTTTATAACTTCTTATTGTATTCATTTTCCTATATTCTTCTTTCTTATTCATCAAACAATTATAATAATTTCTAAAAGTTATTGATTTCTTTATTACATATTTCTTTATTCCCTTTAACCTTTATCAATCTGATCACCATACTTATAAGCATATGCCTTTGCTCTCAATCCAATAAACTCACTCATTACTTTTCCACCCAACTCATCCTTAAACTTACCATAAACCTTTTCATTCTTTTTTGAAAATAACTCACTTCTTACTAAAATTACTTGTCATACTCCAATATTTTTCATATCGTTATAAACATCATCAGTTTTTATATCTAGAATAAAGCTATCAGTGTCCATATACAACAATGAAACATTTTCACCATACTCTTTCTTTAAGTCATTATACAAATAATCATACATCAATATCTTTGATAAATCAAGAACTGCTGTTCCAATATAAATGGTTATCCATTACAATACTTTCCTTTTTCATATGAATAGCAGAAAAGTTCTCTGAAAAAACCTCTTCCTCTCTCAAAACTTGGTTTATTATCAATCTAGAAGCTTCTTTCCAAGATGTTGCGAATTAATGTTTTGCCTGTTTCTAACATTTTCCATAGTCTTTCCAAATACAGCATTATCATTAATTAATAAAAGTCCTCTTCAAATTTTACTTTTGTATTTGCTCTCATATCTGTATTGAATTTAATATACTTTTTCATCCAAGGACTTTGTTAAATTTTAAAACTCTATGAATTTTAGCTACTCTCAACCAGCAGATAAATATTGTCTCAAGTTCCTTTGATGCAAAACATATCCCTCTTTATCATAAAATGTTGTTAATAACTTTTTCTGTTGATTTTCCTTTAATATTAAAACTTTTATGATAATCACTTAACCATTCTTTCTTTGGGGTTTCTTTCTCACATGCAAAAGGAAGATCTTTATGCTTATTATGAAGATTACTTGGGTACTTCAAATCAACTTCAAAATAATAACCTTCTTCCTCCTCATTCAATTCTCTGAGAAGAAATAACGATATTCATCAAAGCCTTTTCATAATCCTTTTCTTCCACCACTCTAATTTACCATAAGGTAGAGATTGAGACATTGCCCATCCATACAAATTATTAGCATCAAAATACATCAAATAATTACTATCTTTTTCACTCTTATAATTTGGAAGATATTTATTATTTGCTTTAGCATATCTTTTGAACATACTTGTGATATTCCACCTCTCTTAGACTTCTCAATCATCAAAAGCATATCTACATCACTGATTAAATCAATATCTTGTTTTGTCATTTTCAACATTGCACTCCAAGCTAACCAGGAGCTGTGAAATAGTGGGCAGGATCTAATCCATAACAATTTTATTATGACAGAGTGATCTAAATGCTTCAAACACATCAGCTAACAATAAACATCTGTTTTTAGATACAAATCATGATATTCTCCAAGGTTCTTTACTTAAATATTTTCCAAATTTCTTTGCGTGTTTATATTCCTTATCACTTATCTCTTCTTCATAAAGGTTATTATAGAAACTTTCTTTTGAAGGAAGTTGTGTTTCTTTAAATCTCATAAATGAATTCATATAATCATAAGGATAAATTCCCTTCCTTGTAAGAATTTTCTCTTACTTTGAATTTCATTCCTTGTTTGAATTTCCTCTCGAGTTAGAATTCCCTCTTTAACCAGAATTTCATCTATAATCAGAATTTCCTCTTTAGTTAGAATTTCATTCATTGTTTGAATTTTCTTTACAATTAGAATTTCATCTCAGTAAGAATTTCTTCATTAATTTCCTCATTAATTAGAATTTCCTCTTTACTTTGAATTCTCTCTTTAATCTGAATTTCCTCTTTAGTTAGAATTTCCTCTTGGAAGAATGAATTAAGATTTGGAAAAGAGCCTGTGGAGCTTAGATTTGATGCTAGGTTGGCTATGGTGTTCCCATAAACTTGTAAGAATCTAGAAACCTAATACGAGTTATAGGTTTTGTGAATATCATTTTTGCAAATGAATATACTTTTGATTTGTGTTTGTTATGGCAGAAATATTCCCTGGTGTTTTGAAAGTTCATTATAAATAGATGTGTATCATAGTTGGCGCTGTGTGAAGAAAGACTGAATAAAAGAAGGTAATTTATAATTAAGATTACAACAGGAATGAGCGGACCTCTATATTTACCAGTAAGATGACAATGATCCCTAACTTTAGACTCCTCAATTTCCTCCTCACAAATATGACAGATATTGTTCTTTCTAAATTCTAATTTTCTTCTTTGGTTAATTTCATCGGTTCATTTGTTTTCTTTCATTAATTTAGTTAGTCTTATACAATCCTTTCTAATCGTTTTACAAACTCTTGTGAAGCATTTTTTCCACGAATGTTCAAGTTTATTATAGTTTTCTCCAACAGATGATTTGATATAATAACAGAAGCACAAGGAATATGTTTTTGATATTTATTTGTATATGATTCTTTTGGATTAGGAGAAGCAGTATTTATCTTTTTAAGGATACACTCAAAATCAGCGTATATCACAAATGGGTCATCATAGATTTATTATAATCTTCAAAAGAAATCTTTTCACCAGGTTTAGGCATTGTAATTACAGCTGATTTATGATTATACAAATATTTGAATGTTTGTCTAATCGTTCTTTTGTATGAAATGAATTAAGACATCGCTTACAAGGATATATTTTTTTGCTGTTCTGAATACCTGAGAAGAGATTAATCTTGATAAATATTGATGTATGTGTAATGTGAATTCTTTCCAACACTAAAATATAAAAGATCAATGTGTGTTTCTTCATTTTTATAGTTGTTTGAAATTTTAATATTTGAACTTTGTTTGTATCCGTTAATCCATATACATTAATAGAAAGATTATTCTTTTTCTCAAATTTAGGAATATCTGTTAGTGGCATTGGGAATTTAAAATCTTTAATGTCAAGGTCTTCTCATATTTCATATATTGTTTTACTCTTTCTGAATTACATTTTGGTGGATGTAAGTGAGCAAGAACAGACCAGAGAAAACATTTATTATCATTGTTCTAATATTAACACTGCCTTCTTTAGTTTTATTTTCTTTGGTAATTCATATAAGAAGAAGCTTTAAGAGGGTTTGATTTTAGAATGTGTATATCTAAAAAGATGATTTTTTAATTTGAATCCACTTCCTACCAATGTATTATCAACATCCTCCTCTTGTCTTGATAGTTCTTCATAAACCCCACTATTCAAAAAATCTTGAAATGATGTTATAAAATGAGTCTGTTTCTCATATAAGGAGTTGTTCTTCATCTTGTCTTTTCATATTCATTTTCACTCCCATATAAACTTTAAAGTTTTCATTTCTTTAATGTCTTTTAATAACTTTTTCAACATCAGGTTTCACTATTTCAATTGATTCAGCTATTGATGATGGACCGGGTTCTCCAATTGAAAAATCCTTATTTATATGCCCTTTAAATGCCCCATCAGTGTTTCATATGATAGTCTCCCTTTACTTTAAATATTTTTCTTGTGTTTTTGTGATTGAAGATGTCTATTATAACTACTCTTCAAACATCCTTTGAGCAGATATCACAATGTTTTCTTTCCACTCAGAGGAGATTATTTATGAAATAGATTAAATGTGTGTTTGTTGGTTCGGAGGTGTTTCTATAATGTTTATATTCGTGATTACAAACATCGCAGTACGTTGTATTCACCATATTTATATAATAAACTTTGCTGAAACTAAATTTTCTTGATGAAAATTTCGTTTATTTTACAGGTGAATCTGTGCTTAAACAAAATTTCTTGATGAAAATTTCGTTGATTACAGGTGAATCTTGCTTAAACTAAAATTTTCTTGATGAAATTTCGTTTATTTTACAGGTGAATCTGTGCTTAAATAAATTTTCTTGATGAAAATTTCGTTGATTTTACAGGTGAATCTCTGCTTAACAAAATTTTCTGATGAAATTTTGTTGATTTTACAGTGAATCTCTGCTTAAACTAAAATTTTCTTGATGAAAATTTCGTTTATTTACAGGTGAATCTGTGCTTAAACTAAAATTTCTTGATGAAAATTTCGTTGATTTTACAGTGAATCTCTGCTTAAACTAAAATTTTCTTGATGAAATTTCGTTTATTTTACAGGTGACTGCTGTCTAAACTAAAATTTTCTTGATGAAAATTTCGTTGATTTCAGGTGAATCCTGCTTAAACTAAAATTTTCTTGATGAAATTCGTTTATTTTACAGGTGAATCTGTGCTTAACTAAAATTTTCTGATGAAAATTCGTTCATTTACAGTGAATCTGTGCTTAAAACCATTTATCCTCCAATTTTTCACTTAATAAATACAATGTTCAAGACACAAAAGAACAAGTTTCAATCAATCTCTTCATTTGTTAAAGATACTTGAGAAATATGTCAAGGATGTAAATTGAACAAAGATTAAATATAACAACTATGGATAAACAATTATGGCGAATGATATGAGTTCTTCAATTTACTTCAGTGGAGGGGCTTTTAGTATACCTGGAAGAACATCAATTAAAGTGCTCTAACAAAAGTTTCTCCTCTCCTTCCTTGGCAATAAATTCAAAACTAGAAAAGCAAGAAAAAGAAAAAGTATCAAAAATAAAACCTTCTGGATGAAGCTTTAGAAAGAAAAGATAAGCCATCTGTATATGCAAGGAAAATTTTTGTATTTTTTTCAACAACCTCAAGACAAAATCCTGATGAAATAAAGGATGTTACATATCAGGTGAAATGACATTTCGTTCAATTTGTATTAGGATCATTTAAAATTACCTTTAATATAAAAATGTAGCAGTTGAATCTGTTAATGAAAAAAGTATATAGATATCGATGGTAATGTTTTTTCTACTAATAATATGAGTAATATTCAACTGAAGTTTTGAAGATTATGAGATGATTATGATACGCGAGAGTTTGCATTCAAACGATGGTTATGATACCGAGAGTTGTGTTCAAACGATAGTTATGAAGTATAGATGATTCTGAAATATCGAAGATGATATCGAAGATGAATTCAGTTTAAGTAAAGTTTACTTTATAAATATGAATAGTTTACTCGATTTTGAGCCTCTTGAATTCCCTGATTCTCCATATGACAAATTGAGAATTGTCCTGCGTGTGAAGACGGGATTAACACAGAGTCAAAGCTATAAACATGTATATTCTGTTGATATCTTCTAATTAATGATAAAAAAAATATAAAAGGAAAATAATTCTTTTAGATTTACACCAAAAATGACTTACTTTAAAAAGATTGATTAGAGAAATGAATGTAAAGTATGAGGGTGATAACACACCTTTCTTACCAGGGAAGAAACTGAACGTATTAGAGAAATGTTCAAAGATTGTTTTATATATTATATCATGGATGTGTGATTTCAGGGAAATATCAACACAAGATATTGCATAAATAAATAATGGATTATCTTGAAATTAAACTGAACTTAGGAATAAAATACAGAGTTCTAAAAAAGCCAATGATAAATTAAAAACCTGTTTTTCCAAATATAATAAATGAATGATTTTTTACCCATTTGGGAAATAAGATAAAATTTAACCAATCATAAAATCTCCCAAAATTCATTAAGATGCCTCATAGTTTGGTTAAGTGGATGTGGAAAAACCTGCTTACTTTTAAAGATGCTCTCACTCCAAACTTTTTAGATTATGATAATTTAATAATTTTCACAAAGTCGAGTTTTCAACCAGAAATCAACTACTCTACAAGGTTTTAATGCTGGACTTCAAAAAGAAGATATAATCGTTTATTTAAACTTCAAAAAAACCTAAATGATTAAACATTGAAGATATAAATACAACTATTTTGTGATACACAGAGTGTAAAAAGAAATCAAAACCGATAACTTGTATTCTTAGTGATAATACGGATGATATACCGTCTCCCCAAGATTTGGATAATCCAAAAAGAACCTCGTTATCTTGATGATTGGTGTTAATGAGAGAAACCAACGGTAATGGACAGCTACTACAACAAGAGGGAGACATTCTTCTTGTAATTGTATTTATCTTAGTCAATCGTATTCTCAACTTCCTCGTCGTTCCTCAGAAACAATGCTAATACTTTTATTTTATTCAAGTTAAATTCAATAGATATTAACAATTTTGGAGAGACAATTGTTCTAACATTATGTAGTAAAAAAGGAATTTGGGGATTACATGAAACAACACGACTGAAAAATATAAATAATTGTTGTGAAACAAGATAATATTAAATGATATTTTTCAATAATAAATGGATGCGAAAAGAAAGAGCAAGAAGATTTAGGGAACATCAAGATTGGTTTCAAAAGTTGTAAAACAACCAGAGAAACATAAAGAAGGAAACGCAGGCAAAAACTAACGGGTGAAGAAGCATTTGAAAGAAACAAGAGAAATTTTTTAAACCACTTTTAAAAACTTCCCAAGAAAAACATTATAGATGTTCCACCAGTTCCCACAATAAATATACTCCTAGGAAGCTCCAAATGTTTAAAAGTTCAGTCAATGACGGAGGAAGAATATAGAGCATATAGGAGAATTAGAATATGATGATGAAGATTATTTCAACAAACTGGAAGAGATGAATCGACCCCTGATTATATCTGTGAATGCTCTTCAAAAACATGAATATTCAGCGGATCAAAAACAAAGCAGGGCTCATTCCAACAGAACATCAAGCATATTTCATCTTGTTCAAGAAAAGGTATTGATATTTAATGATGAATTAAGGTTCTTGAATTCTGCTCGACCCCCTGTCAAACTAACTCCCGAGATTAATGTTTCTTCTCACAAAAGATGAAGACAAGGTTCAACTGTGAGGGATGAATCAAAGTATATGATAAAACCATTGATATGAGAATAATGATGATAAAGTATATATTATCTGCTGAACTCTGTTGATATAGGGTTATTCTTTCTGTAAAAGTAGGAAATGAGAAGGAGAAACACATTATTCAGGCTTTAAGTATCCTTGTTCAGGTGTTAGTTTTCTTCCAAATGACCATCACAATTAGTAATAGACTGTTATTGTTCGTTAGGCAAGTAAGAAGGCTGGAATAACAATTGTTTTAATGAAGCATCAGCATTTTAGACCAGTTGATGAACATAAAATAATTAATAAACATCAATAAAGACATTATCTCATATTAATAAGATGAGAAGCACAATCCTAGTTTCAATTCACAACAAGCGACCACATAATCATCTTCATTCCATACACTACACTTGACACAACAACAGAATATGAGGCATCTTATTGTCCATGGAAACTTATAATACCTTATTTAATATAATGATAAAAATTGACAAGTTTAGTTATAATCCGGAGAAGTGGATACAACAACGATAACGTCTCACCCGGGCAATAGAGATTTCTCAAATATCTTCCGAAATTGCTCGTCTTATGAAGAAACAGGGTGAATGAACCAAAAAATATTGTCATAGACATTCAAAAACATAATTAAAATCACGATTAAAACTTAAAATAACTACAGGTTGATTCACAAATTGATAATTTCATTTAGAGAGTTATTGGGTTTCTCCTCAAAAAAGATTGAAACTAATGGGACGTTTTACAGTGATATGTCATTCAAATATCCTCAGGAGAAATTCGGATTAATTCAACTGTAGATTTGATTGATGGTTGCTTATAATGATGGAATATAAAACAAATACAATATTTTCATTCAGCGGCCATCACTCAACCCCACATTGGTTATTAAATTCAATATGGGAACCCAAAAATTTGGTTTATCCTCCCTGTGTCAGGAAAACCCATACACAGAGTAAATTTTAGCATAAACGGACAAATAATCGTAGATTCTTATTAATGGAGAAGTTACATCCATCCAGATTCACCTACGTGAAGTTTTCCATAAAAAATACGATGGTTATTGTGAGGAAACACGACGTTGGGGAAAATATAAAATATTACAGGGGAATGGGATGTTCCTTCCCCATACTACAAGGGCGAAGGTATGTATCTTGGTAGAGGATACTATAAAACCTAGAGACAAAGGGGTGTCGGACGATCAATTTCGAGGAGTAATGGGAAATATGATACTCTAATGGGTATCGGTTCAACTATTCTTAAACATAAAGACCTTAATTGGTTTCAACTGCTTCTGCTGTGGGAAATGTGCAGGTGCTATAAAGAGTATAAAAGATGCCAAAAGGAATCTCATAAAATTACAAGCATAATAAAAAGATTAGAAAGGCAAGAACTCAGTTGTCTCCCCAAGAACGACAGAAAAATAATTGAATACTTGGATCAGGGTTTCAAAAGTTTTAACATCTTTTTTCCTAAATAAATACAAGTATGAAGCAATTGATAGTAATCTATGACTTTGGATTGATACTATTATTATCTCAATACTCCACTAAAAAAGAAGATACTTCAAGGTAAATGCATAACTGGAACAGACTGGGAATAAAAATGGTACAAAAAAGTTTTGAAATAATAATTCAACAAAACCTATTTGAATCTATCCGAAAGTTTCTTGTTGTGTAATTACATTTCACTTAAGGCTGGGGAATAAACCACAAACGCCACACTCGTAATGATTTTCTTCTTGGAAAATGTTTGAAGTGTTCGTTTGTACATTGGACACCAAGAAGTGAAGCGGTTGATTAGGTCTCTGCTGTATCTGAAATGATGAATTAAACTATATTCATATTCGGTGATTAACATGGGAAAAGGGGGCTGTGAAGGTTTTATTCCTGATATGTCAACGGGAACAAACACAGACCCTGGGAATATAATAAAGGAAAGGACATGTATAATGATGATACAAAAGCAGGATTAATAGTTTTACGTGGCAGTTCCTCTTAAAGTAAATTTTGGGATTTGTGATCATTGATAAAGTTCGTTATGGTTTAGAAATTAGATTTCAACTACCAAAGGAATGAAATGAAAATAGATTATTTTTTGGTGTTGGTAAGTTGCTTTTTGGTGACAGAATAATTTGTAATGATGAATGGATGTTGGTATATTAGTGAATATACTCCTAATCTTAAAACAGAAGAGATGTTTGAATAGAAGACTTAACTAAGAACCAACTCGGTGTATCATACTCTCAAACGAAGATGTTCAACACGTTAAACTAAAACCAAACCACTTAACACGGTGGAATTGGTTTCTGGAAGGAAAAGCACGATATCTGTGGATATTTTAAAAAAGCCAGATTGGGATACTGCGAACTGATAAGATAATGATTGCGAGTGATAATGCCTAGGTGAACACAACTTCGCGTTTTCTAGATGGAACATTTTATCCAGAGTAGATTGGAATTAATTGGGCAAAAAAAGATTTGCCTGAAGCAATACAAGTCTTACCAAAAGGTGTGTGAAAAAGTAATGGAAATAAAGAACCTATTTTGGATTGACGCATTTAAAAGTTTGTATACATCTATGCGTTTGACCTGGCGGCCCCCCATTCATTTACATGGGGAAAAGTGAGCCAGAATCAGTATATCCACCCTACTTATATATATATGTATGTAGAAATATACAGTACATATATATATTATATATCCAGCCTTATCAAATGAAAAAAAAATTATACACTGTTCAATTTTTAATAAATTATTATAATTATATGAGGCTGCAACACTGGTTTTACATTGAAACTTTCTCCCATAGTTTGAAATGGATTTGGATCCAGAACCGATCGACACTTGTGCGGAGCAGTTAGTTTCTGATGAAGAATGCGTTAATGACCCAGGAGAAAGCACTGCTTCCCCACTGATGCCCTCTTTGTGTGCATTATGGAATCCCTCAGATGGTAAGGATTTATGTTTACAGGTAGATGCAACGTGTTTACTTTACAGCAATTTTAGTCCAAGAATACATGCTTCTAATGTCATCGTGCGATACATTATTAGATCTTTTCCTTGATGGCCATGAGGAGCAAAACCTTTTTGCTTGTGAGCCCAAAGCAGTTCATCATGGCAAGGTAAATGTGTCTCGTGAAGAAAAGCAGATTTGCTTTATAGTCTGAAACAGTGTTTTCTCTCGAATGTAACTATGTGATATTCTGCTTTAAAGATGTTTTGTGATGACTGAACATCCTTCACGAGGATGCTTGTTCTTCTGCAATAAATATATCTGCTAGCATTTTGATTGACGAAAGGTTTTCTTTGGTATTTTTACCTCTGCCACTGAAGGTGAAGGACGTTATGTTTTCACCCCTTTCTGTCTGTTTGTCTGTTTGTGTACAGGATATTTCAAAAAGTTGTGGACGGATCCGGATAAAGTTTTGTGGACAGGTTCGATGTGTGACAAGAACGAACTGATAAGATTTTGGTGAAGATCCGGATCCAACTATTATAATTTTTAATGGGATTCTTCACCATTGAGAGATCGGGCGAATCCGATATGTAGCACGATATCTCAAAAAGTTGCAGATGGATTCGGACGAAACTTGGTGGACAGGTTGGGTGTGTGACAAGGACGAATTAATTCGATTTTGGTGAAGATCTGAATTCGGATCTGGATACGAGAGTTATTTAATGTTTTAAGTGATTCTTCACCATTGAGTGATAGGGCCAAAAACGATACAGTACTGT
>CM068957.1:70860154-70874577 GCA_035128595.1 Eptatretus atami | reverse complement strand
ATCCCGGAGGTCTTTTGAAAGCTCCTTGGTGTTATTCATTAGTCTTGAACACATTTTAAATATGTCAATCGTCTTCCTTCCTTCCTTTTCCACTGCCCATGACTCACATCCATCGGTTACAACTGGAAATACCAGAGCACCAGCATCATCTTTTTTTTTTTTTGCCTCATCTTTGTCTTTCCAGATCCATGTCAATCCTGACATTGCTGTTTTCCCCAATGCTAACTGTTTATTAATTTGTCCTCCACATTGTCCACTCACTTCAATCTTCGATCCGTCTTAACTTCAGTTTTAGATCCGTGCTATATCTAGTTTTTAGCACTGTAGTTCAATGGTGAAGAATCACTTAAAAAAATTCAGAGCTGGATCTTCACCAAAATCGAAACAATTCTTCCTTGTCATACACCCAACCTGTCCACCAAGTTTCGTCAGAATCCATCCATAACCTTTTGAGATATTGTGCTATATATTTCGTATTTGGCCCGATCTCTCAATGGTGAAGAATAAGAATCACTTAAGAAATTCTGGTATGCGGATCCAGATTCGGATCTTCACCAAAATTATGCGTTGCTTTCCTTGGCTGGTCACCTCCATACACACACACATACACACACACACACACACACACACACAAATTCAGAACGATTGCTTGAAAACAGTGGCCAAAAATCTTGTTGCAGACAGACAGACAGATGAACACTACAGACCAAGATACTTGGTGAAATTTGTGTGTGTGCGTGTGTGTGTGTGTGTGTGTGTGTGTTTACATCTGACAAGGAGATCATTGGAGGAATCAACAGAGCAGTGTTGATCAAGGTATGCTCACCGCCATAGGAAGCATGGACAAGCTGACGTTTTGGGTGTTAATCCTTTGTCAGAGAAAAAGAGCTTCACCCCTCTGCTGGTTTCTTTGGATCCCACCAAGCATTTAAACATCTTTACATTTGTGAATGTGACCGAATTTGTCACGTGTGTGACAAAACAAGAAGAATCATAGGTTGGCATGCTTTTCAAATGAGTAGCTTTTAAATTTCCCTTACCTCTGTAGAATCTGAATTTTCTTTCCTTGTGTGGATAAATAATGATCAGTGTGCAGAACGATACTGAATGAGGATTCACTCTACAATTTTTTATCACATTGAATACCTGGGTTGTCATTTGAAGGTTGTTTGATCTTAACAGTGATTTACAAACCCAGATCAGGCAATATCTTGTGAGATGTAAAATGATGTGTGTATTTCTTTGGGATTGAATAACATTGGCTTATAATAATCATGTACACTTTTACTTTGTTTTTCAAAAATTGCACGTGAGAAAGTTTTGCCATAATGCTGAGAGCAATGAAGTGAATAAGTTTTTTTTTTATTTAAAAAAACTGCCTTATTCGTCACGATTCATAAAACAAACACCAACTGAATGTATGTTGCACAACCCATGTTGTTCATAACATTGTTCATACTTCATGTTTTTATTTCTGCAAAGGATATTGAGGACAGAGAAATAAATAATGACTAGCATAACCCGCGCTCTGCGTGACATGTTGGGGTGGGTGTGTTTGAGAAAGGAACTGATGCAGAGTATCAGTAGTAATTTTACTTTAATGCAGTAAGTGGAATACGATTTCACTGTTTCAGAACCATTTTATTTACTTTTTTTGTACCATGCACCTCATATGGTGTTTGAGATAATGTAAGCCGAATATCACGTTACTTGAGCGCAGAACAAAGTCGAAGATAGCGCGACACGAAACCACAAACTCGGAAATAATATATAAGATGATGAGGTTGATGATGTGCTGAAAATTCCACAATTTTTTTCAAAAGCCATCCGGTTACCCACCATAAGTGATAAATAATTGTCTTTGTTAAGGTAGCAAAACAGTGACTGTGTGTTCAACAATATTGTAGTCATCATATTCACACCTTATGTTTATAGAACACTTAATACAGACAACAACCAAATCTATATCAGCATTGAAGACTGTACAAATCACATAATGCAATGAAATTCCAAATTTTTTTTGTTGTTGTTGCAGGAGTTGAGACTCATGAAAAAACTGAATATCAGGGTAGACATTCAGCAGAGGGGCACATAAGAACAAGCAGATAACACACAGACACACGACAGAACGTTATGGAGAGGTGCATGCTAAAAAAAAAGAGAGTAGGAATCATGAAGTGGAGAAAAGCTCAATGATAGGCATTGGAGAAACCAGGATGTGGTGATGGGCATGACTCTTGAAAGACTGCAGGGGAAAACCACCAGATGACAGACTCAAGGAGATATTTTCATTGGTAAGAGAACAGGTGGATGAAAGAATGGAGGAAAACATGAAGCATAGACGAGGAGAATAAAACAAGGTTTGGATATTTGGAAGCATGTATGTGACAGAGGTTGAACAGAGAGAAGAAAGGAGAAAGAGGAGAAAATCCAACATATATATGTCACAGCCCTGGTGGTTAGGTTAATGCCCCTGACCCAATTGTTGTGGATGGGTGGTTAACACCATCTAGGCCGGATCGCCGAGTGGTTTTCCTTTGTGGCGATCACGTGATCCTCGGAGATTATGGCGCGCACGAGAGGGGAATGGGCAGTAAATACATGTACACAACAGAAGCACAGCACAAGGGGTTTATACTCGAACCCATGGCAAATAAACCACACAAGCAACAAAAGAAATAAACACGGGGGTTTAATAAAAATAAGTCAAGTATTTATTCGATGCTGGTGGGAATTTTTTTTGTGCCTGCAAAAAAACCCGTGAATACATGAATCACAGGGCTGCGGTTATAGAAACAGGTCACATTCTGTTATCTGTGAATAGCGGAACAGCGAATGTCGGGGTCCGACTGTAATTTCAATTGGAATAAAATTAAGATTTTAAAGGTTGTCGAAAAAAACAACTTTTCTGAAAGTTTACCACTGTTGATGCACCATCTTTTACACCACCTAAGTTTAACACATTACATTAGATCTTCGTGCTTGTTGTTTGTGTCCTTTACAATGTCCCTAAAAGCAGTAAGTTTCCTTTTTGGAACGATTTCCAATTTTGTTGGACTGCCAGACAGCCAAAATTTTTTACCTTGCTCCTCTCTGCGCATTCAAGACGAGATTCCGTACAATGTGCTAAATTCAGAGCCAAAGTACTGCTAAACTGCATCTGCATATCAGATCCATGTTCAGTTTTGTGGTCTAATGTTCACAATATAAAATACAATGGAAATTAAGTAGTTCCTCGCTCATCTACTGATGCCTGTACATACACAGACAGATAGACAGAGAGACAGAGTGAACCAATTGTTTAACACCACTTTTCGCTTTGCGTCTGTGGGCAAACAAGCATGGCATATAATCACATGATCATTATATTTGTTAATTTGGCATCACAGGGCCACAGCACAAACTGATGTGCCAGATTTAGGTTCTTTCACTCAAGTGAGCTCACTTAATTAATTTGGTCTTGTGTGTTTACCTGTAGAGGTTTTGTTTTCTGTTTCATTCATTTTACATGATTCACGGGTCATATTGGCTAATATATTTTGCCTGTGGCATATTTTGAAATTGTCTACTGTTACATAGAAAGGGGGGGGGGGGTTATCTCTCTAACTAGACTGTGGTAAGTGTAGTATGGTCCGTGTGTTTTGAGTCGGTTAGATTGCCATGTTACTGGGATCTGTCAGAGTAAGCCGTTTGTTCCATGCGATGCTGAGGAGGCAGCATATGTAATTTATACACAAGGTAGACATTAATTATGTATGTCTAAATACTTCATGTTTGTAGGCAGGGCGAGGTGTAGACTTCCCAAACACAGGCACACGTTTACACGTGTGTGAAAGGCCGGTTACAATCTCTCCCTCTCTCTGGATAGTTTGTGCCAGCTGTGTGAGTGTAGTGGGCTGTGGAGCCCGCAAGAAAAAATGGCACATTTCTTTTTACTGGGGCCACCCCATGGACCGCAACCCAGAGGAAGACCCCACCCAGGCAGAAGAAGGGAACTCCAGGCCACCAGCAGAGAACCAAGAGAGGCTAGTGTAGAAGGAGGTCGAGTAAGTGGTCCACGGAGAAGCTTGTGAGGTAGTTAGTGAGGCAGAGATTGTGGTGTGCACTGCAGAAGTTTCAGGATAGACCCAAGCTAGTATCACCTTCCTTTGGAGAGGGGAAGGAGCCACCATGCCTTTCAAGAGGGGAACAAAAACCTCGGCACTTGTAGGAGGAAGAATAAGTGCTGACCAGGAGGCCTCATTGGGGAAAAGGACAAAGATGACCAGAAGGCCTGGTTGAAGGCCTACTCATCACTGGCCCTGCTCCTCCTCCTCCTTTGTATGCAGCACACGGCTGAATGTAGCATCATGGGCTGAGGGTGTGGCTAAGCCGCTGATGCAATTCCCCTTTTACCAGTACACTGTCACTCATTTCACCAACCTCAGAAGGATGACAGGCTGAGTCAACCCCACCTAGTGTTAATTCAACGAACATCAAGGTCTCGAACAAAGGACCCTAAGATCCCAAGCCAACCACCCTAACTGCTAAGCCAACACCAGGCTTTGGCCCTGCTCGTCGCTGTGTTATTTCATCTTTGCACACCATGTCACTGGCTCTCATCTTACTCCTGGATTCGTAAAGCAGGGCTGCATCGAATCCTGCATTCACTCTGGGCATCGTAGACAAGGAAAGTCCCACTGGCATTATTGTCTTGTTATACGAGTGTGATCTCTGGCACCTAGTGGGTTTATGTTTTGCATTTTGTTCCTCCTTGTATGCAAGTTTGTATATCCCCATTCAATTCTTTCTCTTTTGACTCACTTGGTTTGTTCCGTTTATGATAGAGTCTTGTCGACCCTCTTCCCTGTACTTTGATTTTCAAATAAACCCTTTAAAAGTAAGAAAACGCATTTCAGCCATTTGCTTTCGGTGTGTGTTTGCCGTAAATTTTGACTCATTTGGGTGACCTTGGGGAATGGTAAAGTAAAGTTGATGAATTATTGAATGCAGTGCCATAAAGGACCATTTGGACCATCTCTCAGGACGAAAGGTCCTGGCACCGAGGAATCGTGTATTAACGGGTACTTGGATGCAACAATACAAAGGGTCCACATTGTCCACGGGAATACACTGAGTGTAACCAAGTGGTCACACGATCCTGTATGACGTTAAAAAGGGAAATGAAGAGGCCATTTGGAAGTTTGTTGCCGTGTTGTACTCCTGAGTTAAGTTTTGCTTCAGCTTTAAACAACAATCTTCTTGATGTCTTCTCAAATCTAAATAACCTGATCTGGATTGGATGACCAAATTTGTATTCCATAACACCACAAAGCTAATTATTAAATCCCATAATATTAAAAGTTAATGACGACCATCTAACAATATGATACCGATAACAATACATACCAGAAATGGAAAGAAAGAGAAGAGGGAAGGGAAAAAGAAAGAGAAAGGGGAAAGAGGGAAAAGGACGAGGGGAAGGTGGGTGGGGGAGGGAGGAGGGGGGAGGGGGGAAGAGTATACCGTTTATGTATTCTTTTCTTTCTATGCATTCTTCAAGTGATTAACATAAAATACCTTTCATATATTCCTTCTGTAATTTATGCAATGTGAAAGTAACATGCCTCCATATCTGGCAAGTTGATTTAACCTTCCAATTAACATGGCCTGAAAGGTATTTAATTACACAGGTTTCAGCTAGAAATAGTAATAGTCATTCTCTGTGGGAGTATTTGGACAAGTAAGTTTTAACAACACTAACGCTATTAATATCATGTTTAATAATCTGAAATTCGAATTAGTAATGACCTGGAAAAAAAAAAAAGTTAAATTAAATTTAGATAAAATATCAGTTATTTTGATTTGACTTAAAAAAAAAATTGAATCAACTCAAATGTTCCAAAAATTCACTTTGTGTGATTCAGTAAGTTTATTCAAGAATCAAAAAGCTAAATGGCATGCCCCCCCCCCCCCCCCCCCCCCCCCCAAGTAAATACTGGGACACTCTTCGACATCGCCTCGTCAACAAATATGCCTCCGCCCACATTATTACATCATTATCCATACCTGTACCAAGTTTGATTTAAATTCCTGAACCCTGATTCAAAATACTAAATAATTCTGGCTGCCAGACTATGTGGCTGATCAGGTTGAAATTTAAATCATATATTTCTCATGACTACTCATTCATAATTGTGAAGTTTCATATAGGTTGATGAAGTGGTTCAAAACAAATAATTTTTCAAAGATTTTCGTTCAATCCAATATGGCTGCCAGACCATGTGACCTATTAATTATTTATGAACACCCTGGTATCCCCAATGCTTGGGGAATATGTGGGTGAAGTTTCCTCTCGATCTGTCGAGCCGTTCTGGAGAAGGATTTTTAAAGGTTTATTCTTCAAAAAAAATCAGCTGCCAAACCATGTGACCTATGACATCATAGGTGGAGACCTTTTTGTTCCTCATGGGTAGGTGATTGTACCTGTAAAGGCTCATTCTGTTCAGCCATTTCAGAGAGAAGGTTTTTTGAAGGTTTTTTTGTGTTTAAAAAAAATGGCTGCCAAGCCACGTGTCAGATGACATCAATTTCCCCCCCCCCCATACAATTTAGCTCTAGACAACCCTCAAATTTTTTCATACTGATCAGATAAAGCGTTCGACGTATGCAATTATGACGTCATAACGAAGCTATCTACGTATTCCATCATCAAAAAAAAAATCACACTTATTCCCCAAAGAGAGTACAGGACATGTACCAAGTTTCAATTTTTTTCCATGGAGCAGTTTCGGAGATACAGAGGTCCAACGTTTTTCCTTTTTTCCAACATGGCTGCCACACCATAACCGATGACGTCATAATTATCATTAAACCATTCTATATGAGTAATCACACCAATGGTGAAAAATTTGTGCCAATTAGATAAGTGTTTGCAAAGAAAAACAGAGAAAACTAGAGGGGGAGCACTCGGGAGAGTGCAAAACCTCCGCCGCCAATACTGCTGGAATAAATAATGATCAGTGTGCAGAACGATACTGAATGAGGATTCACTCTACAATTTTTTTATCACATTGAATACCTGGGTTGTCATTTGAAGGTTGTTGATCTTAACAGTGATTTACAAACCCAGATCAGGCAATATCTTGTGAGATGTAAAATGATGTGTGTATTTCTTTGGGATTGAATAACATTGGCTTATAATAATCATGTACACTTTTACTTTGTTTTTCAAAAATTGCACGTGAGAAAGTTTTGCCATAATGCTGAGAGCAATGAAGTGAATAAGTTTTTTTTTAATTTAAAAAAACTGCCTTATTCGTCACGATTCATAAAACAAACACCAACTGAATGTATGTTGCACAACCCATGTTGTTCATAACATTGTTCATACTTCATGTTTTTATTTCTGCAAAGGATATTGAGGACAGAGAAATAAATAATGACTAGCATAACCCGCGCTCTGCGTGACATGTTGGGGTGGGTGTGTTTGAGAAAGGAACTGATGCAGAGTATCAGTAGTAATTTTACTTTAATGCAGTAAGTGGAATACGATTTCACTGTTTCAGAACCATTTTATTTACTTTTTTGTACCATGCACCTCATATGGTGTTTGAGATAATGTAAGCCGAATATCACGTTACTTGAGCGCAGAACAAAGTCGAAGATAGCGCGACACGAACCACAAACTCGGAAATAATATATAAGATGATGAGGTTGATGATGTGCTGAAAATTCCACAAATTTTTTCAAAAAGCCATCCGGTTACCCACCATAAGTGATAAATAATTGTCTTTGTTAAGGTAGCAAAACAGGACTGTGTGTTCAACAATATTGTAGTCATCATATTCACACCTTATGTTTATAGAACACTTAATAGACAACAACCAAATCTATATCAGCATTGAAGACTGTACAAATCACATAATGCAATGAAATTCCAATTTTTTTTGTTGTTGTTGCAGGAGTTGAGACTCATGAAAAAACTGAATATCAGGGTAGACATTCAGCAGAGGGCACATAAGAACAAGCAGATAACACACAAGCACACGACAGAAGTTATGGAGAGGTGCATGCTAAAAAAAAAAGAGAGTAGGAATCATGAAGTGGAGAAAAGCTCAATGATAGGCATTGGAGAAACCAGGATGTGGTGATGGGCATGACTCTTGAAAGACTGCAGGGGAAAACCACCAGATGACAGACTCAAGGAGATATTTTCATTGGTAAGAGAACAGGTGGATGAATGAATGGAGGAAAACATGAAGCATAGACGAGGAGAATAAAACAAGGTTTGGATATTTGGAAGCATGTATGTGACAGAGGTTGAACAGAGAGAAGAAAGGAGAAAGAGGAGAAATCCAACATATATATATATATATATGTCACAGCCCTGGTGGTTAGGTTAATGCCCCTGACCCAATTGTTGTGGATGGGTTTAACACCATCTAGGCCGGATCGCCGAGTGGTTTTCCTTTGTGGCGATCACGTGATCCTCGGAGATTATGGCGCGCACGAGAGGGGAATGGGCAGTAAATACATGTACACAACAGAAGCACAGCACAAGGGGTTTATACTCGAACCCATGGCAAATAAACACACAAGCAACAAAAGAAATAAACACGGGGTTTATAAAAATAAGTCAAGTATTTATTCGATGCTGGTGGGAATTTTTTTGTGCCTGCAAAAAAACCCGTGAATACATGAATCACAGGGCTGCGGTTATAGAAACAGGTCACATTCTGTTAGCTGTGAATAGCGGAACAGCGAATGTCGGGGTCCGACTGTAATTTCAATTGGAATAAAATTAAGATTTTAAAGGTTGTCGAACAAAACAACTTTTCTGAAAGTTTACCACTGTTGATGCACCATCTTTTACACCACCTAAGTTTAACACATTACATTAGATCTTCGTGCTTGTTGTTTGTGTCCTTTACAATGTCCCTAAAAGCAGTAAGTTTCCTTTTTGGAACGATTTCCAATTTTGTTGGACTGCCAGACAGCCAAAATTTTTTACCTTGCTCCTCTCTGCGCATTCAAGACGAAATTCCGTACAATGTGCTAAATTCAGAACCAAAGTACTGCTAAACTGCATGTGCATATCAGATCCATGTTCAGTTTTGTGGTCTAATGTTCACAATATAAAATACAATGGAAATTAAGTAGTTCCTCGCTCATCTGCTGATGCCTGTACATACACAGACAGATAGACAGAGAGACAGAGTGAACCAATGTGTTTAACACCACTTTTCGCTTTGCGTCTGTGGGCAAACAAGCATGGCATATAATCACATGATCATTATATTTGTTAATTTGGCATCACAGGGCCACAGCACAAACTGATGTGCCAGATTTAGGTTCTTTCACTCAAGTGAGCTCACTTAATTAATTTGGTCTTGTGTGTTTACCTGTAGAGGTTTTGTTTTCTGTTTCATTCATTTTACATGATTCACGGGTCATATTGGCTAATATATTTTGCCTGTGGCATATTTTGAAATTGTCTACTGTTACATAGAAAGGGGGGGGGGGGGTTATCTCTCTAACTAGACTGTGGTAAGTGTAGTATGGTCCGTGTGTTTTGAGTCGGTTAGATTGCCATGTTACTGGATCTGTCAGAGTAAGCCGTTTGTTCCATGCCGCTGAGGAGGCAGCATATGTAATTTATACACAAGGTAGACATTAATTATGTATGTCTAAATACTTCATGTTTGTAGGCAGGGCGAGGTGTAGACTTCCCAAACACAGGCACACGTTTACACGTGTGTGAAAGGCCGGTTACAATCTTCCCTCTCTCTGGATAGTTTGTGCCAGCTGTGTGAGTGTAGTGGGCTGTGGAGCCCGCAAGAAAAAATGGCACATTTCTTTTTACTGGGGCCACCCCATGGACCGCAACCCAGAGGAAGACCCACCCAGGCAGAAGAAGGAACTCCAGGCCACCAGCAGAGAACCAGAGAGGCTAGTGTAGAAGGAGGTCGAGTAAGTGGTCCACGGAGAAGCTTTGAGGTAGTTAGTGAGGCAGAGATTGTGGTGTGCACTGCAGAAGTTTCAGGATAGACCAAGATAGTATCACCTTCCTTTGGAGAGGGAAGGAGCCACCATGCCTTTCAAGAGGGGAACAAAAACCTCGGCACTTGTAGGAGGAAGAATAAGTGCTGACCAGGAGGCCTCATTGGGGAAAAGGACAAAGATGACCAGAAGGCCTGGTTGAAGGCCTACTCATCACTGGCCCTGCTCCTCCTCCTCCTTTGTATGCAGCACACGGCTGAATGTAGCATCATGGGCTGAGGGTGTGGCTAAGCCGCTGATGCAATTCCCCTTTTACCAGTACACTGTCACTCATTTCACCAACCTCAGAAGGATGACAGGCTGAGTCAACCCCACCTAGTGTTATTCAACGAACATCAAGGTCTCGAACAAAGGACCCTAAGTCCCAAGCCAACCACCCTAACTGCTAAGCCAACACCAGGCTTTGGCCCTGCTCGTCGCTGTGTTATTTCATCTTTGCACACCATGTCACTGGCTCTCATCTTACTCCTGGATTCGTAAAGCAGGGCTGCATCGAATCCTGCATTCACTCTGGGCATCGTAGACAAGGAAAGTCCCACTGGCATTATTGTCTTGTTATACGAGTGTGATCTCTGGCACCTAGTGGGTTTATGTTTTGCATTTTGTTCCTCCTTGTATGCAAGTTTGTATATCCCCATTCAATTCTTTCTCTTTTGACTCACTTGGTTTGTTCCGTTTATGATAGAGTCTTGTCGACCCTCTTCCCTGTACTTTGATTTTCAAATAAACCCTTTAAAAGTAAGAAAACGCATTTCAGCCATTTGCTTTCGGTGTGTGTTTGCCGTAAATTTTGACTCATTTGGGTGACCTTGGGGAATGGTAAAGTAAAGTTGATGAATTATTGAATGCAGTGCCATAAAGGACCATTTGGACCATCTCTCAGGACGAAAGGTCCTGGCACCGAGGAATCGTGTATTAACGGGTACTTGGATGCAACAATACAAAGGGTCCACATTGTCCACGGGAATACACTGAGTGTAACCAAGTGGTCACACGATCCTGTATGACGTTAAAAAGGGAAATGAAGAGGCCATTTGGAAGTTTGTTGCCGTGTTGTACTCCTGAGTTAAGTTTTGCTTCAGCTTTAAAACAATCTTTCTTGATGTCTTCTCAAATCTAAATAACCTGATCTGGATTGGATGACCAAATTTGTATTCCATAACACCACAAAGCTAATTATTAAATCCCATAATATTAAAAGTTAATGACGACCATCTAACAATATGATACCGATAACAATACATACCAGAAATGGGAAAGAAAGAGAAGAGGGAAGGGAAAAGAAAGAGAAAGGGGAAAGAGGAAAAGGACGAGGGGAAGGTGGGTGGGGGAGGGAGGAGGGGAGGGGGGAAGAGTATACCGTTTATGTATCTTTTCTTTCTATGCATTCTTCAAGTGATTAACATAAAATACCTTTCATATATTCCTTCTGTAATTTATGCATGTGAAAGTAACATGCCTCCATATCTGGCAAGTTGATTTAACCTTCCAATTAACATGGCCTGAAAGGTATTTAATTACACAGGTTTCAGCTAGAAATAGTAATAGTCATTCTCTGTGGGAGTATTTGGACAAGTAAGTTTTAACAACACTAACGCTATTAATATCATGTTTAATAATCTGAAATTCGAATTAGTAATGACCTGGAAAAAAAAAAAAGTTAAATTAAATTTAGATAAAATATCAGTTATTTTGATTTGACTTAAAAAAAAATTGAATCAACTCAAATGTTCCAAAAATTCACTTTGTGTGATTCAGTAAGTTTATTCAAGAATCAAAAAGCTAAATGGCATGCCCCCCCCCCCCCCCCCCAAGTAAAATACTGGACACTCTTCGACATCGCCTCGTCAACAAATATGCCTCCGCCCACATTATTACATCATTATCCATACCTGTACCAAGTTTGATTTAAATTCCTGAACCCTGATTCAAATACTAAATAATTCTGGCTGCCAGACTATGTGGCTGTCAGGTTGAAATTTAAATCATATATTTCTCATGACTACTCATTCATAATTGTGAAGTTTCATATAGGTTGATGAAGTGGTTCAAAACAAATAATTTTTCAAAGATTTTCGTTCAATCCAATATGGCTGCCAGACCATGTGACCTATTAATTATTTATGAACACCCTGGTATCCCCAATGCTTGGGGAATATGTGGGTGAAGTTTCTCTCGATCTGTCGAGCCGTTCTGGAGAAGGATTTTTAAAGGTTTATTCTTCAAAAAAAATCAGCTGCCAAACCATGTGACCTATGACATCATAGGTGGAGACCTTTTTGTTCCTCATGGGTAGGTGATTGTACCTGTAAAGGCTCATTCTGTTCAGCCATTTCAGAGAGAAGGTTTTTTGAAGTTTTTTTGTGTTTAAAAAAATGGCTGCCAAGCCACGTGTCAGATGACATCAATTCCCCCCCCCCCCCCATACAATTTAGCTCTAGACAACCCTCAAATTTTTTCATACTGATCAGATAAAGCGTTCGACGTATGCAATTATGACGTCATAACGAAGCTATCTACGTATTCCATCATCAAAAAAAAAATCACACTTATTCCCCAAAGAGAGTACAGGACATGTACCAAGTTTCAATTTTTCCATGGAGCAGTTTCGGAGATACAGAGGTCCAACGTTTTTCCTTTTTTCCAACATGGCTGCCACACCATAACCGATGACGTCATAATTATCATTAAACCATTCTATATGAGTAATCACACCAATGGTGAAAAATTTGTGCCAATTAGATAAGTGTTTGCAAAGAAAAACAGAGAAACTAGAGGGGGAGCACTCGGGAGAGTCAAAACTCCGCCGCCAATACTGCTGGGTCACTCAAGTGAACCTTATATCTTATTCATTAAATTGATGTCAACAGTGCTGACAGAGTTATAGTTCTTTTCTCCAACATTTTTTTTGGGGGGGAGGGGGGTTGGAAATCACTTAAAACATGTAGAAATGCAAAAATAAGAATCGAAATTTTGTTGAAAAAAAAGTTGCAAATTTTTGTTTTTTCTCTAACAATTTTTTTTTTGGGGGGGGGATTGGAAATCACAAACATGTAGAAATGCAAAAAAAAAACATTTTTTTTTCTCTAACAATTTTTTTGGGGGGGGGGGTTGGAAATCACTTAAAACATGTAGAAATGCAAAAAAAAAAAAAAATTCTCTGACAATTTTTTTTGGTGGGGGGGGGGTAACAATTTTTTGGGGGGGTTGGAAATCACTTAAAACATGAAGAAATGCAAAAAATAAAAATTCTCTAACAATTTTTTTTGGGGGAGGGGACCAAGTCCAAAATCTAATGGCATGATCTTGGACCATACCTAACCCCCCACCAAGTTTCGTCGAAATCCGCCGAGGAGTTTTTCCGTAATACTGTTCACAAACAAACAAACAAACAAACAGAAAGGGGTGAAACAGTAACCTCCGATCTTCGATGGCGGAGGTTAACTAGAGGGGGAGCACTCGGTAGGTGCAAAACCTCCGCCACCAATACTGCTGGGTCACTTAAGTGAACCTGATAGCCTTTCATTGTAGGTCAAAACGGATCAGACTCTACTGAATCACGATTGAATAAACTAAACGAGATCGACGTGCATGTAGAAATGCCAAAAAAATAAAATCGTTTTTTTTGAAAAAAAAGTTGCAAAATTTGTTTTTTTTTTCTGTAACAAATTTTTTTGGAGGGGGTTGGAATCACTTAAAACATGTAGAAATGCAAAAAAAAATTCAAATATTTTTCAAATAAAATCGAAATTTTTTTGAAAAAAAGTTGCAAATTTTGTTTTTTTTCTCTAACATTTTTTTTTTTTTTTGGTTGGAAATCACTTAAAACATGTAGAAATGCAAAAACAAAATTCAAATATTTTTTCAAAATGGCCGCCATAGCGGCCATATTGGACTTTGCACCAAGTCCAAAATCTAATGGCATGATCCTTGCACCATACCTAACCCCCCCACCAAGTTTGTCGAAATCCGTTGAGGAGTTTTTCTCGTAATACTGTTCACAACAAACAAACAACAAACAGACAGGGGTGAAAACAGTAACCTCCGTCCATCTTCGATGGCGGAGGTTAACTAGAGGGGGAGCACTCGGGAGAGTGCAAAACCTCCGCCGCATGATCAATGGCATGATCCTTGGACCTAACAAACCCCCCCCCCCCACCAAGTTTCGTCGAAATCCGTCGAGGAGTTTTTCCATAATACTGTTCACAACAACAAACAAACAAACAACAGCAGGGGTGAAAACAGTAACCTCCGTCCATCTTCGATGGCGGAGGTTAACTAGAGGGGAGCACTCGGGAGAGTGCAAACCTCCGCCGCATGATCAATGGCATGATCCTTGGACCAACAAAACCCCCCCCCCCCCCCCCCCCCCCCACCAAGTT
>CM068957.1:70811422-70832125 GCA_035128595.1 Eptatretus atami | reverse complement strand
CATCCGAAAAAGTAGATGAAGTACGCTTCAAATACCAGATGCACAACTTCAGTGCAGGTACACTTATTATGATTAAGAACATCTTGGAAAGCAAGCACTCTGAGATTCCACCTTGGCAAAATTGAGCAGTGACAAAAAAAAATACTTTTTTTTTTCAGACCGCTATTTGACCTTGACCTTTAACTCGGAGGGGTATGATTGTAATTTATGTGTAAATGAGCCTTGCTCTAGCTATCTATAAAGGGCAATTTCGTTCTTATCAGACAACCTTAGTCGAGTTGTGATGAACAATGTTAAACTGTCTATAATTAGGTCATGACCTTAAAATTAGTTCAAGATCAAAAATATACTTTTATTCCCATATTTGATGCAAAATTTCATTCTGAAAGTCCCAGCTGCCTCCAAAGATACAGCTCGGACATTGGCCGGGGGGGGGAGAAAAAAACCCTAAATGGTGGTTTAGTAATCCTCTGGGGTCAAATAAACTCTGGGGTACCATTAAAATTGGGACACAATTGAAGAAAGAAATCCTACAACAGGTATAAGTCTTCCCCAATCCTATAGAGTATAGAGGGAGGCTTAAATAACTGTTTCTAAACGATACATTCTTCACCTCTAGAACCATCTCTGCAACAATATCATAGGCAATAATGGATTTGGGGAAGCAGGCTGGCTGTTCTGTTGTTGAGTAAATGAGGTGGACAAATCAGTGTTTGAATGCAATTGCAGAGAGAAATCCTTGATGGTCATCCTGTGTAAATGGTCTTATTCTATGCAATTTGGGCAGCTCTGATTACAGCCAACAATACTCTTGATATTTGTATATCGATCTTATATTGCCATGTACTTAAAAACTAACTTACTGTTCGAATATTTATATCTTTTAACTGCCAGAATATTTCACGAAATAACAGACCGCTTGTGAAATGTAACACCATTAGATCGGAGACTGAATAAATATTAGTTCAAGGGATTTGTCTCTTTCCTTAGGGAAGCTATTTAAATGATAAAAACGCCAACACCCAACAACATACACTGTTTAGCCAGGACTGTATTCCTGCAAAATATTTAAAATCAGACAAAATAACCAAGCCAATTGGCAACAACAACATAATCATTCCGGAATAAGTTCATTCTCAGGCAAACTACGAATACTTCTATATAAACACCACTACTTTATATATTACAGGTCTACTGCCTACCTATCACAGTCCTCTTTATCTCCTTTTGTCGACGTTCTATGGTCATTAACATCCGTAGCGTTATAGATCACAAAGGAAACCTTCAATGAATTCAAATCTAAATAACAAAGTAGTCTTTTCACATCTTAATGCCACAAAATATAAAAAATACAAAAAGAAAAATATTCCTTCCTACTGATATTGATTATGGAATGCCATGTGCTGCAGATGAAAAAAATCAAAGTTTCATTCTTTGTGGACAGTTGCCAGAATCTCCATCATCATTAAATAACCAATAGAATCTAGCGCCGAGTGTACAGATGCGAATCCTGCATAAATAAAAGCTAACAGTATATTATGCATCACATAGCCATAATACTATTAAATGCCAAAAGATTCGCCTTTATGCAGACCTACAAATATTTAAAACCTCTACACATAACGCTAGTGACTATAGTATATAACTCCGAACGAGATTTTGCCTGACGAGAGAAATTGTAATAGGATAGTAGCTAGTGAAATTAAATAATGCCACCACTCACCCTTTGACTTTCACTTAAATAAACAAACCTTGCTTTCTTAATATCTTCTCCAATAAGTCCGCGTGCATTCAGAACCTATGCTCTTCCCCACGACCTCAATCCAACCCTAGGTATCCGCGGCACCTCTTATATATCTGTATACCCTCAAGCGGTGAAGAAGGAAAATATCACTAAGAAATAATCAACTCCGAAAGAGCAGACACAATGAAATAAATTGCGAAAATCGGTATGCCCTCGAGAGAGCCATAGCACATATATCTTCCGAGGATAAAAACTACTACTAGTCTGAACACTGTTCCCAATCTAAACAAAACTCAATTACGTATGATATTAATCCTGTCTCCTTTTTATTTTTTTCCAACTTTCCTCACTCATATCGAATGCCTGTTCATCATAGTAGAATCCTGCATACATCGCCTTTTTAATTACTATATTCTCAAATTAATAGCTTGGAGCAATTCATGCAATATATGAGACATTTCCTACCAATTACTCTCACAGACCAAATTAATAGTATTTATCATGGAAATATGATTTTAGGTTTGAGGATCTTAGTATCATCCAGACTAAAAGGTGTCAAAATCTGGAGTGAAAATAATAATTAAAGAAATAAAGATTATAAACTAAGCCAATTAGAACTATTATAACAAACAAACTTATGTTCCCCTCCTTCTCCAAAACATACACATGAAAATGTAAAATTTCCAAAGAAATTAAAACTATCTTTATTTTCTACCTGTTTGAGAATTATATTTAGGAACAAAAAAATTTAGAACATTGCCAAAAATTAAACAGCTCCATTGAAGTATATTAAATCATTCACTGCTTCACCTCATGCCCTTCCCGCCAGAGAACTGTTCTCTATCCATTAGCGTATCCCCAAAAATCGTCTATATTCAAGTTTTGCAAAAGTCTCTACAGGAATCAAACAAAATCGTGAAAAATAGCTATTTTTAGAAATAAAGTTGATTAAGCATAGCGAAGCCGACAGGCTCTTTCTCCAATGGCGATAGGAAAGCTTGGCCGACGCTGACTCCCGATATCATTTGACCTTGACCTTTAACTCGGAGGGGTATGATGTAATTTATGTGTAAATGAGCCTTGCTCTAGGCTATCTATAAAGGGCAATTTCGTTCTTATCAGACAAACCTTAGTCGAGTTGTGATGAACAATGTTAAACTGTCTATAATTAGGTCATGACCTTAAAATTAGTTCAAGATCAAAAATATACTTTTTATTCCCATTATTGATGCAATAGAAGAGAGACTACTTCGATGGCGGAGATCTCACGTAGAGGGGGAGCACTCTGGCGAGAGTGCATAAACCTCCGCCGGCATTGATCAATGGCATGATCTTGGACCATAAACCCCCCCACCAAGTTTCGTCGAAAATCCGTCGAGGAGTTTTCCATAATCTGATCACAAACAACAAACAACAAACAGACAGGGGTGAAAATCAGTAACTCGCGTCCATTTCGATGGCGAGGTTACACTAGAGGGGAGCACTCGGGAGAGAGGCAAGGAACTACTTCCGTCGCATGATATGTCAATATACTGGCATGATCCTTGAGTATCCATAACATAACCTCCTTCCCCTTTCCTTCACCGTTATTCCAACCTCCCCCACCAAAGTTTCGTCGAAATCCGTCGAGGAGTTTTTCCATAATACTGTTCACAAACAATGTGAACATTGTTGGCGGAGGTTAATATGGACGGCAGATGGATGGACATTTGGACGGACAACCCAAAACACATAATGCCTCTGGCGACTTCGTCTGTGGAGGCATAAAAACATCGAAATTTGATCTACAAAGTTCTTGATCTACCAAGTAGTAATTTCTGTGCATCCGATTAAGTCCGCATTCATCTCCTTAAGCTGTACACATGTTTTAATCCAATACAAGCTGATGAATTGAGGAATGCAGAAGAATGTTCACACATGTAAAATGACTCATGGAGGAATGAAGATTCTTTTGGTAGCTCATTGCTTTTTATTATGACCATGTTCACATGTGTCTCATGCCAGATGGCAAACAGCGCGAGCCCACCAATGGTCTTGTTCATCATTCTGTCCATCAACATCTCAGGTTTTCTAAATATGGCTACATTTGCAAGCTCAACAGGAAAGCCCAACCTAAGTTGCCAAAGTGAAACAGGGGATGAACTCTCCCAGCAAGCGACTTGATTTATTTATTTGAGCAGCAGTTTTTCCGCATACACAGGTGTAAAGACTCATGGAGAGATTTATTACCGGTCACTGCTGCATTCGCCAAAATTGGTTTAGCTTTCAGCACTTCAGAGAAGAATTTTTATTTTGTGAATAATAACTATGTTTGTGAAAAACTCAGAGAACTGACCCTAATGTGCATCATCAAGTAAGCCCAAGCCTGGCGAATTGTCGTGTCACCTAACGAAAGGAAACCAATTAATTCATATACAAGAACTTGAATATGATGTTTCAGAGCTACAGCACCATCTCCATGCTCATTCTCACACCCATATTAAAACCCAATGGCACGAGATATTTATTGGCGAGCCTGATTTTTTAAAAAAATTTTTATCACATTTCCTGGGTGGGGGGGAAAATGGTCTTTTTTTTGGGGAAAAAATATGCATTCAGACGTATCAACAGCTTGCTTCATCTTTGTAACAATCCACCCGAGTGTTCTCAACCAAATTGTTTGATGCATACCCATATCATTAATCTAAGGAAATCCTCGAGAAAATAGGTCGCAAGAATAACGAAGTAAATCCATAATTCCCCTTCATTAGGCCTCTCAATTGTCCTCCAACAATCATAACGTTCTGCAAGGCACCGTTGCACAGACATTTTGTTTTTCATTCAGCAACAGTAATAGAATTTCCCTGTTTATTTTTCTAGAAAGGCATATTTGTACAAAAATATCGATATATTGCAATTTCTAACAGAGAAAAACTTGCTTTCATTTGAGTTTTCAATTCAGGAAGTCCTGGTCATAACATCGAAGAGGGAATAAAATAACAAAGAATGATAACTTAATCAGTTTTAAATTGTAAATATAACCGTGGCTGAAGTAAAAAATATAAGTTATCAAAACATCAGTCATTAATATTTCATCTCCAAATTTATTGACAACCTCTTTAGTCTTTCTTATTGAACTGTGGCATAATTACACTGCCTAATACTCAGGGTCTTGCGAGTACTTTCAATAAAATTTTTGACCATTTCTTATTTTTCGAACATCGTTTTGATCGATGGTAATTTTTCATTTATGATGGTAAATTTTCAAGCAAGGCCATCATTCAAATATAAGTGCCTGTAGAAAGTCCACACCCTTTCAATTTTTCACCTTTGTTGCCTTTATAGCCCGGAATTAAATTACATTCAAACCAGACTTTCCAATACCCTTTTATTTACACATCGTAACCGCACAACTTCCAAGTGAAAACAAATTATACAAATTAAGAAAATTAATTTAAAAATACAAAACTAGAATATATTGGATAGATATGTGTCCACGCCCCTGAGTTAACACCTTGGTGGAAGCACCTTTGACAGCAATTACACCTGTGAGTCTGTTGGGCATACGGGTCTCCACCAACTTTGCACACCTTATTGTATCATTACCCATCTCTCTGTACAAAACTGCTCAAGATCAGTCAAGTTGCGTGCGGAGCATTGATGGACATGCGATATTCAAGTCATGCCAGCAGATTTTCGATTGGATTTAGGTCAGGGCTCTGACCCTGGCCCCTCCAACGGACCAATTATGTTTTTTGTTCCTTAAGCCACTCCAGTGTAGCTTTGGCTGTGTGCTTCGGTTCAATTGTCATGCTGAAGAGGAACTAACGCCATCCTTTAAGCTTCTTGCAGAGGGCATCGCTTTTCCCTCCAGATTTTTCTGTATTTTGCTCCATTCATTTTCCCTTCTTCCTGACAAGTGGCCACAGTCCAAGCCTGATGAGAAAACATCTGCATAACATGATGCTGCCACCACAATGCTTCATAGTCGGGGATGGTGTTCATTGGGTGATCGTGCTGTGTTTGGGTTTGCACCAAATGTAACATTTTGCATTACGGACAAAAAGTTCCATCTTGGTGTAGTCAGACCACAAAACTTTTTGCCACATAGCTTCAAGAATCTCCGGAGTGTTTATTTGGCTCCCTCAATGGGACTCAAGGTGGATTTTTTGAGTAGTGGCTTCCCTTCTTCGCCACCCTACCATATAGGCAGACTTGTGGGAGTATATGGAATATTGTTGTCACATACAAAGCAGTGACCAGTCTTTGCCATAAAGGCATCAGCTCTTTCGAAATTGCCATTGGGCCTCTTGGTGGCTTCTCTGTTCAGCTCTGGAGGGCACGGCCTGAACCGACGACAGGGACTGGAGGTACGATAACGCCTTATCCATCTACTCTTAATGATCATCTTGACTGTGTCCAAAGGATATTCAAGGCATTTGAAATATTTTTATACCCCAATCCCTGATTGACTTACATAACTTTTATCTTTGAAAACTCCTTTGTCACATGGTTGAGTCTTTTGCTGTGAAATGCATACCCAGCGGAAGAAACCTACAAGGAACAGCTGACTTTATTCTGAAAATAATTCATAAATCACTACAATTTAACACAGGTGAAGAACCAATTAAGCTTGATTGTGATTTTGAAGGTGATTGTTGCACATGAGTCAAATTATCTCACCACCAAAGGTTGAAGAAGTTATGTTTACACTCCCTTCTGTCTGATTTTTTTTGTTGTTGTGTGCAGGATATCCAAAAAGTTCGGTGGATCGGATTCTGATGAACTTGTGACAGGCTTGGTGTGTGACAAGATCTGACTGATAAGATTTTTTGGTGAAGATCTGGATCCGTGCTACTAGAATTTTAAAGTGATTCTTCACCATTGAGAGATGGGGCCAAAAAATGCTAACATAGCAGAATATCTCAAAAGTTTGGACGGATTTCCGGATGAAACTTTGGTGGACAACGTTGCGTGTGTGACAAGAAAGAATCGATTAATTCTGGGAAGATTCTGAATACAGATCTGGATACAAGAATTATTTAATTTCTAAAAGTGATCTTCACCATTGATCGAGAACGAAAACGATATATAGTAGCATGATATTGCAAAATGTAATTGGCCTGATATGTTCTCAGTGGGATCAGGCATTGCATGGCAGAGGTTTGGCACTCTACCCCGGTGCCCTTCAAATTTACAATTGCCCATTGTAAAGGTGGGGGGGGGGGGGGGGGGGGTGACACTGATTTACAAGATATTGTAGTTTTGTATTTTTAATTAATTTCTGAGAATTTGTAGAGATTTGTTTTTCACTGGAAGTTGTGGGTGTACGATGTTGAGAATAAAGGTGGAAAAGGCTGATTTTTATGCAACTCATCCAGCTATATGGCACTCTACCCTGGATATGCTGCTTCTGCTCTCCCAAAATGGATGGAAGGTCTTCACATGCCAGATATGAAATCAGAGCCATATTCCATAGACATATCATGTGCTTTTTGACACGGTATGGCACCCTGTCCTGCTCACACTCTTTTTCCTATGGTATTGTTTGGGGAAAATTATTCCTCTTTAGACAAATGCCCTTGCCTCAGTCTGACTGGTTCAAAGTGGTTTGTTTTTTGACTCTCTACTGTTCTTTTTTTAAATTGTTAAGACCTAAACCTACTATATCTTGTCTTTCTTTCTTTGCCACTTTGGCATTTGTTTAATTCTTTGCTAGTCAAGGTGACCGGTCTGATAAACTGTACTTTTCGCCTATATCTACAAAAAACCTCTCCACTCTCAAAATGTACTATATATATATGAGGCGAGAGGTTCATTGAGGGGAGTAGTGTACGAGGGTGTGAAGTGTACGGTGATAGAATTAGAAATAAATTGTTCTCAAAGAAAAGACTTGTCTGTGGACATTGTTATTCGGTGTCTGTGATCTTTAACAGGATTTTAAAACCGAATCGGACAAACGTTAAGCCCTAGAGAAGTTAATAGGATTCCACAATAACCAGGAAAATCCCTACAAACGATCACTACGAGGAAGAAGTCCTACAACGATCATACGAGGTTGGGTGACAAATCCACATCAGTAATCCAGAGGCCATCTCCACTCATGGCTCGCAGACGTTCCTCTCCTGTCCGCAGTCAACTGGTGGCCCTAAATTGGAGTTCTCTTCACCCTTTTCCTTGTCCAGCTGGAGTTCCTCAAGGAAGCGTTCTGGGCCTCGTTCTTTTTTCTGGTTTTCATCAATGATCTCTCCGACTCTCTGGAAAATTCCTCTTTATCTCTTTGCTGATGAACTTGCCACCTTGCCATTGCCATCTTCCCATCCCTCAGACCGACAAGCAGCAGCTTCTTCGCTCACTGCGAGATCTGGGTAAAATCACAAACTGGCCAACACGTGGAACATGTCTTTCATCGGACAAATCTCTCCCTCTCACTGTCCTCTCTGAAGGACTGTTTGGCAACCCCCCCCCCATCCCACTTTCTCACAATCCTCTGGAAGAAGTCCTTTTTCTTTCAAGCTTCTGGTCTCCACTTATCTACCATGACCTTCCTGGAAAAGCCACATTTCCCAACTGGCCTACCAAAGGCCAGTTGCCAGACTGGGAATCCTCCGTCGTGCATAAATCTTTCCTCGGCCCACCTCAGCTCCTGAACCACATACAAAGCTTTCATGCCAAGCCTGATGGAGTATTTCTCTCCCCTCTGCTGGTGCTCCGCCTTCCGCCTCTTCCGGCTTCACGCTGTGGAAACCAAGGCTTTTTGGATCATTGATATCTCCCCCGCATGAGGCTGTCTTTGGCCTCTCACTCTCTCACTGCAGGCAGGTCAGTAGTCTTGTGTCTTCTATTTGTGGTCAGTAGTACTGCGTGCCTCTCAGTTCTCGCCCCCCCCCCCCCCGCCTGTGTCTGGCGATTTGTCCCGCACCCACAATTTCCGCAGGGCACTCATAGGTCTGCCAGCAACCCCTTCTGGTAAAACTACACAATCACGAATCACTGCCTCACCATTCACTTTTCATTCCTCTTTTTTCCTGCCTTTGGGAATAACTGCCTCACTCTGTTCAATCCCATTCTTCCTCCAGGCCTCTTCAAAAAGCTGTTCACCAACCACTCTTATCGACCCCATCCAAATCCCCTCGATCTTTTCTACCGCCCATTAATCCACCCACATACCACCTCCTTCAAATTTTCCCCTGCTTCTTCCTGAAATTCCCTGTAAGTTCCATCTTGTATCCCATGTTCCCGCTCCTCCTCTCCCTTCACAGATCTCTAAATGTCTCTGTCCTTCCACTGTTTTGTCCTTCACTCTCCACCCTCTTGTCTTATGCCCCTGCCCCTTGCTGTGCGTTGTTGTGTTACTCTCATATACGAGCCTCGACAAGGTATACAAAAAATAAAAAGGTGAAATTTTTGAAAGGGGTTGTTTGACTTTCTATAGCACTGTAAATAATGAACGTTTTTAATGTGAACTCAAAAGTTACCTATGCAATCCTCCAAAGTTGATGTTTTTCTTTTATAAATTTTTAGCAGCCATTAAAAAGTCTTTTAAATAAAGTCAGGAAAATTATTGAATAGTTTTAGTAGTCTGGGGACACTTGTTATGTTGATGGGAATAGTTTTATAAGAATAACATATCTATCAGAGCCTTATATTCATGTTAGTAAGAGATTTAAAGAATTACATCATGTGTGAAGCTAATTTCAGCTTACAGAAACACCAAAAATATTTAGCCTTTGGGAGAACAAGTCCAAGAATATGCACACAAGTCAGTCCTTCACTTATTTGTCAGTTATTTAATAAAGGTAAAGAAGAGCTCACGAAGACTTAATTGTGAGAACAATGAAGTCAATGAAAAGAAAACATGTAAATAATTGGGATGATGAATTGCTGCTGCTGCTGCTGCTGACTGCTAGCTGCTGTTGCAGTCTTACACAGGCTCCAAAGAAGGCAACTATGTTAAAAAAAAAAAGTTTTATTTTTTGGTGTCCTTGTAAAATGTTGAAATGTATGTTATTGTTTTTAATGTCTCAGAAATTCTAAACTTCTGTGCCATCAACGCAAATTGTTTTGTGAACTTTGACAGCAGATTTATCTGTTTACCCTCACACCTGTGACGCTTCCGACAGTCCAACACCCCTGCATTCTTCCTCCAAGAGGTTTTGGTTGCGGTACGGTTGCATATACGTGCCACCTACCTCACAAGCCACGCTTTTCCATATCAGAACGCACCTCAACTTTGACGGTGTGGTTGAGCACACCCTTGGGTGCCCGCTGTGGTGCTAGACTTTGATGGCAGTCACATGCAAGCCAATCAATCAACAGCCAGGGCGAAGATGGACTCCACCACCTGTTGGCAGATGCTGCTGTCAAAGCCTGAGCAAGTCTGAGTCCTGTTCCAAACTGCAAGCATCTTCATGTGGTTCCATTACGCGGCTGTCAGACTCATCAACCACCATCATAAATAAGTGAATCGTGGAGCATTAAGTTTGCCTCGGCATCGACAAGATCCGCGATGCACGCACGTGGTGGACAGCATTATTTATAGTGATCCGGCGGAGACGTGGCGATGCCAATTCGGGCCCAATAAGTAAATGGCTGTAGATACCAACTGGCTGACCTGCCTCCACCTGCAAAGCATACGAGGGCATCAGCAAGGCAAAGTTGACATTATGTTTGCACTGCCATTGAGAGGTATAAAAACTGACCAGAATCCTGCAACAAATCTTTTCAACATATCGCTTTCAATAAATTGGCTATTTTCTTCATAAGCCCCTATCAGTAATTTGCATCAAACTGCAAATACCGATTGAAAATCAGTATTTTTCATGAAAAGCGAATTAAATCACTATACATATGCTTTCACGTCTCATCTGTTTTTCTATGTCCAAGTGCAGAAGTCAATCCTTGTAAAGGGCATCAACCTTCATGAGGAAACCATCCATGCCTGGCATGTCTCGCATGGATTGGTCACTTCAGAAACAATCACAGCAAAAATTGGCATTAAAAAGGAACGTCCGTGAAAAAGTGATCTTCCATTTCAGATGGTTCCTGTCCTGCAAAGCATTAGAACAAGGCAGACATAATGCAGATTTATGCAGGCTGTTCACATCTCCAACTGCAATTTAGTACCTTGTTAAATGTTGTCATTGCTTAGCTTGTGCAATACATAACGCATTCATACGTTGTCTCAGGACAAATGATTAGATAATAATCTAAATAACTATCGAGATGTTTTGTGTCTGTGTCTCCTTTTTTTCCTCAGAGGTGGCAAACGGGTCTTTCATCAAACTTTCAGAGTTTTAATCAGTGAGTGCGGGGAGTGTTTTAGGCAAAATTATTTTTTGAAAAATTTTGAAAAAAAGAAGTTGGATTTTGAAAAAATCATTTTCGTGCCTAGCCTTGTAAGATGTGTGATATTGATATTTGAACCCCGACCCCCATTCCTTATGTGGGTGTAATTCCATCCATCCATTGGGACCATACTCTGTGCAGAGCGTTGGTGTGCCGAAGCATCTCCTTGGCTTATTGGGCACAATCCTGGACGGGTCGCCACTCCAACACAGGTATATACAGCAATGCTGGCAATCATTTTGCCGCCGCCTTAGGAAGGATGACAGGCAGACTCAAAACCGCACCTGGTATTAATTAAAAAGCCGGGGGGATTGACTCAGGATCCTAGGATCCAAGGCCCACCACCCTTAACTCATTAAAGCAATAACACCAGCAATCAGTAGGTGTATGGAGGTGTTTTAAGGACAACACAAAAATATATACAAAAGAAATCTACTAAATTGGATTTCTTCAAAATGCCAAAGGATCTAAGAACCGCTAGGGCAATGCTGGTACCCCAGCTAGTGTTACAATAAAGAAAAAGCATTTGTGAACCTGGTAAAATGGTTTAGAAAAGAAACACGTTTCTGAGCCTCCAATGATTATAATAAAACAAATTCTGGGCACTTGAGAATTACTGACGAGAGCATAAAAGCGATGCTTCGAGGTTCTGTTTGGCCTGGATGCAGCCGTATTGAGCGCCCCTATTGTATAACGGTGCAGTGGGTCAAAGAAAGGCACATATCCGTTGCGGCCTGTGCATAGGTAACTTTCTCAAGCACCAGGCGGGTAGGCAGAATCAAAGGTTTTGCTTTGGTTCCACAGGACAGCGGCCAAACAATGTCTGTCCTCGTAAATACACAGAGAAGAAACATAAATAACAGTTGCCAAGGATACACAAGGATTTTAGATGCAGGAAGAGGCATTCGGCCCACCATGCCTGAGCTAACGTCAACAAGAGACCAATATATATATAATTATATATATATCTATATATATATAATATATATCATATATAATATATATATAAACACTAGGGGGGTGTGCTTACACATTGGTGTAGCATACGAACCATGTTTCCCCATTGTCTTTGGGGCACTCACCTGCATTTAATTTTTCATTTATTTATTTTATTTAGTTTGTTTTATATTTTCCATTACGGATGCTTTCCGATGACTTCCTGTGATTTTCCTGGTGTTTAGCTTTGACGTCCATCGGCACACAAAATTAACCGTGCTTCCCATGTCTGGGTCACTCACCTGCATTTATTTATATTTTCATTTATGGATGCTTGCCCGACAATTCTTGTGATTTTTTTTTTTTTTCAGTGTATAACTGGCTTCGATGTCCATCAGCATGCAAAATTTCAGCTCCTACGTCCACCCGGAAGGCACTGATCTTCAATATCAGTCAGTGGAGTCAGTCTGAATCAGTCAGTGTTTTTAGAAAAGAGCTGGTGGTAATACATATACATATATGCATTAACTGTATACATTAATACCTCTGAGTGAATATATATATATATATATATATTATAAATATAAAAAAATATATAATATAATTTTAAAATATTAATATGTCTATACGTGTATATATTATATATATATATATATATATATATATATATACACACACACACACAACACACACAAACACACACAACACCACACCACCACACACAACACACAACTAAGAGAAATACAAAATGTTTTTGTGGTTTTTTTTTTTTGTTTATTGTAGTTTTTTTCTTAATGGGGGAGGGGAAGGAGTGGGCGGAAGGCGGTTCTTGGATGAGAAACCATTCAACCACATAACCACCCTAGACGCGCCCCCCCCCCCCAGACAACACTGCACAGATGCACACAATAACCCCATCCATGCACAAAGCTACTGAAGTCCTGCTCACATCCCCATCAACCCCTCTATCTCATAACTTCCCAGGTACCTACCTATTCCAATTTTAAACATATCGACTGTTTTCTGCTGCTCGACCTTTCCAGGGACCATTCCATGGATTAAAGTACTTCTCTGAGTTAAAGACCCCAATTTTTTTTTAACATCCCTCTATCATATCCCTTTGTAAGACCTCATTGTAATGTAATAAAGTGTTGTCTCCTTCAGCTCCTTCAGCCGCTCCTCAAGCTGAGTCGAGCTAGGTCCAAAACAAATTATGTAGCTAGCGCTGGAGCCCTCTCTATGGCAGCCACTGTTCTTCCTAAGTTGTGTTGACTGAAATGCACACAATATTCTGGATGGGGCCATCAATTCCTATACAATGTTAACACCACCTCTTTTGAATTTATAATTGATCCCCCTCCGAAACAACCGAAAACCCTATTTGCTTTACTATAGCTGCCAGGCAAGGTTAACCTAGCGTTACATATGCCTATGCCCAGGCATAGGTTACTAATGCCAGGAATAGGCATAGGTTACCGGCCTGCTTACCTCCCATCATCTTTATACCACCACCCAGATCCTTCTCTTGTGGACATCTCCAAAATTACCCCTTGCCATCACGTAATTCTATTTTCATTTTCTTATACCCATCCCCAGCACCTTACACTGTTCAGGTAAAATTGCATCTGCAAATCTTTGCCCAATCTATGCAAGTAATCAATACCTTTCCTGAATGTGATCACTCTAACCCTCCCTCTGCTATCTAACCCTTATTCAACATCTCAGCTTTGTGTCTCTGCAAATTTGGGAAAGTCTTTTATTTCACCCCCACTATCCAAATTCGTTGACGTAATAATGAATAAAAAAGGACCATCGGCACGTAGCTTATCTGGCCCTGGCTCGTATGAGAGCTTTAACACACCAACGCACAGCAAGGGGGAGGGGGGCGCATGAGACAAGAGGGGCGGATTGCAAAGGACAAAACAGGGAGAACAGAGGCATTAGGAGATTCTGTGGAAAGGGAGAGGATGGGCAGGGAACACGGGGAATAGAAGATTACATTACAGGGATTACAGGAAGGAAACAGGGAATTTGAAGAGGTGGGCTTGGAGATTTATCGGGGTCGAAAGATCGAGGATTGGATGGGGGATGATCAAGAGGTGGTGGTGACAGCTTTTTGACAGGCCTGGAGGGATAATGGGAATTGAATAGAATAATATAATTTCCAAAGGTGGGAAAACAGAGGAATGAAAGAGTGAAAGGTGAGCAGTGATTCGTGCATTTTGGTAGTTTCCCAGAAGGGGTTGTTGCAGACCTTGAGCGCCCTGTGAAATGTGGTGCGGACAAATCGCAGAGAGAGCAGGGGGCAAGCGCTGGAGAGGAGAAACGTAGAAACGAAGAACCCTGAAACTGCCTGTCAGTGAGAGAGTGAGAGGCCAAAGACTATCTCATCGCGGGAGATACATGATCCCGAAAAGCTTGGTTTCCAAGCGTGAAGCGAGAACAGGAGGAAAGGCAGGAGCACCAGCCGCAGAGGGGAAGAAAATATCCATCAGGCTGTGGATGAAAGTCTTTGTATGTGTCAGTGAGACGAGTGGGCCGAGGGAAAGATTTTGCACGACGGAGGAATTCCCAGTTCGTGACTGGCTTTGGAGGTGAGTTTGAAATGCTGGCCTTCCAGGAAAGGTCATGGCAGATAGTGAGCCCAGAAGCTTGAAAGAAGGACTTCTTCCAGAGGATTGTTGAGAAAGTGGATGGGGGGGGTTCTAAACGGTCCTTTCGGAGAGACAATCTGAAGAGTGTGAGATTTGTCAAGGATTGAAAAGACATGTTTCCACGTGTTGCGACCAGTTTTGTGATTACATACACAGATTGCAAGTGAAGCGAATAATTGGCTGCATGCCGGTCTGAGGGATGACAGTGGTACGGCAAGGGTGGAAAGTCCATCAGCAAAAGATAAAGAGGATTTTCCAGAGAGTCGGAGAGATCATTGATCCGAAAAACCAGAAAAAGAACAGGGCCCAGGAACGCTACCTTAGGAACTCCAGCCTGACAGGAAGAGGGAATGAAGAACTTCCATTTAGGGCCACACCTTGACTGTTGACAGGAGAGAAAGTCTGCGAAGCCATGAAAGTGGAGAAATGGCCTTGGATCCCTAGGAAGAAAGTTTGGACTACATACGGAAGAAGAGAAGAGAGAAGAAGAGTTTGGTAAACCCCAAATTTTAGTAGGATCTGATGGTGGGTCCTGGAAGGAAGATTTTTTGAAAGGACATTTTGGCGACAGATTTCCAAAAAATCTGACCAATGCGCCATTTGATGCACTTTCCGGGTCAGTGATCAATGACCTCTGCAATTTAAATCACGACCCTGTCCTATTGTTGAAACGCCAAATTTGGTGGCATTCTGAAAGTTGGTCGGAGAATAATGACTTTTTTAAGTAATTTGATGCGATTTTCCCAAATGTTCACAAAACCGGTCCATTTTGACACACTTCTGGTCACGATGATCACATGGCCTCTGCATTTAACTTAGGCCCTCTCCTATTCACTCACTGCAGCCCTCTCACTGCTTGCACTCACTGCACCCTCTCTACTCTTCACTCACTTGCACCCTCTCCCACTGCTTGCACTCACTCACCCTACATGCACACCTCACCACTCCCTCACCTCATGCCTGCACTGCTGCATCCTCAACTGACTGCACTTGCTAAACCCTCATCAATGCCTGGATCACTGCACCTCACCACTGCCTCTTGCTGGTGCACGCTTCATCACTGCATGCACGTCGCTGCACCATCACCACTGCATGCACCCTCCCCACTTCCTACACCTGCTGCACACTCACCAATGACTTGTCCTCACTGCACCTCACCATTGCCGATCCGTTGCACCCCCAACCATTGTCCATCTCCTCAACAACCTCACTCCCACAACCATAACCATTCTATTCTCCACAAATTATCTTACATTCTGCTACTTTGCTGTAATTATAAGCACCATTCCTTTAACCTGGAAATAATTCTCCTCTAGTGGGCCTATTTCCCTCATCCTTCCAACAACAGTAGTCCCCCCCCCCCCCCCCGCTTCCTCTATCCTGATATGGCTCCCACATTAAGCATCTATCACATTTCTACGTGCTCATCTTCCTTTCTCTTCGCTCTCTATTTATACCCTTTTTCCCCACATATATAATAGTGCTCATTAAATTCAGTGTCACTCAACTGAGTCTACAAAATTAACTTTCTAAACCTTACCCATTGAGAAGGAACTTTTGTAGTCCCATCTCCTAAGACTCATTTCTGCTGTACTGGGGTCGCATCAAAAATTACTTTGTCATTATTGCTAAGTTGGAACTCCGTCTTTTATTGAAGTGAGTAAGACACTGGACCAGGTCGATTTGTTTGTTGGAAGGAAGATTGGCAACAGGAATCTGCAGACAGGAAACAAAAAAAAAGACAAGCAATGAATCAAATCAAATAATATTATTACCTACCCCGACACACTGTATCCGCAAACGGTGTTAGGCAATAGGTTCAACTCTGTCTGTCTGTCTACCAATATCAGTCTATGATCAGGAACTCTTTCATTTCATTCATTTAACATTTGAACACTGTAGAAACACGAATTGGGAGCATGAATCGGAACACGAACTGCAGTTTGTAGGCAGTACTTTGGCTCTGGCTTTGACAATTAGTACATATCCTGTCCCAAGCATGCTGGGCACAGAGGATAAGTTAATTGTTTTAGTCTGTCTGCCTGTCCGGCAAGTCAAAAACAAAATTGAAAATCATTCCAAAACAAAAAAAACTTACTGTTTTGAGGACGATCCTAAAGGACACAAGCACAGCACAGATTAACTAATTTAAACAAATTAAATAAGGTGTGTAAAAGACAGTGCCATCAACGTAAGTAAACTTCTGGAATTTCATTTTCTGCAGCCTTTCAACTTTTTTTATTTCATTTGCCATTATAATATACTGAACATCGACAGAACACAAATCGCCTCTTTACACTTCCCAAAAACCTCCAGTTTAGCAGTACTTGGACAAAATATTATGCCCATTTTAACACCACTAGCCCCTGACCAATCAATGTATTGCTCATGCTCTCATCCGTTGGGGAATATTGAGATTCAGCCAAATGGCAGATCCTGCTCAAAAAACGTGTTCAGAAACGTGCTTCCGTGCTCAGAAATATCGATTGTGCTCGACATATGCAAAGCAAGAGTTGAAAAGACCTTTCCATGTCCCTTTGGCTTTCAGACTGTTTTGGGTCAGGTGTTCTATGAACTCCCTTATATACAGTAATACTGGTGTCAAAAGGGTGAAATCGGGGGTGGGGGGGGTGCCAGGGGGTGCGCATCCCTCCCCCTGCCACCATTCGGACCTTTGCACTGTTTCGGTTTCACTTTTAGCACAAAATGATATTTTTCAAACAATTTTTTTCTCACCAAATTCATGGGGGAAAAACCTCTTATTTCCATTTTGCCATCATTACAGTACCTCAATTGAATGCAGGGCTCCACACATTGGTTGGCAGCAGTGTGTGTGTGTGTGTTGTGTGTGTGTGTGTGTGTTGTGTGTGTGTGTGTGTGTGGTGTGTGTGTGTGTGTGTGTGTGTGTGTGTGTTGTTCGAAGGCGTTGTGAGTAATCTGGCAAGTACTAGCAGGAGCTCAGCACTATCAGGTAGACGAGTCCACTAACGGCGCTCAACAGGAGTGGTTGTGTTGAGCACACGCATAACCTGTACCAGGATTGTCAACACTCCTCGTCGATCACTTTAATGGACTCGTTCCACCCGATGATGTTGAGAGCCTACGAACTGGCAATGCTGGCCTCCGTCTGGATCAATCGATACTCGATTTTATCATCGTTCACCAACTTGCTTAAAGACAAAAGGAGGTGAGTATCATGGAATCTGAAAGAGAGAGAGATTACCGACTTGTTTGTGTGTCAGTACGACAACCATACTACATGCGTCGGCATCATCGTGTTCCCGATAGTCATTCGTGTTCGTACGAGCTTCCTGTCCAGTGCAAAGATTTGTCCCTTGATGTGACGTGACATACAAACACGGAAACGGCAGGAAGCCGACACATTGCTTCTCATTTTACACTATTTGAACCATCTTCGCATTCGATCCATCCATCCATGGACCATACTCTATGCAGCAGCCGTTGGTGTGCCTAAGCATCTCCCTGGCTATTGCACACATATCCTGGATGGTTGCCACTCCAACACAGGATACCAAAGCTACGTTACTTCAAATTTTGCGACCTCGCGATGGATGACAGGCAGAGTCACAGCCACCTGGTATTAATTCAACAGCAAGTGGGATTGAATCAGGACCCTAGGATCCCAGCCACCACTCTCAGCCATCAAGCAAACACCAGGCATATCCTTCGATTAAAGGTAAAATATGTTGATTTTGATACAACAATAAAAGTCTTTTTAACTATTGCCTATTTTTACTTACTCAATAAAAACTTGAAAACTCCATCTGACAATTTCATGGGTAACACAAGGAGCTTCATTTGTGTATCGGGAGTGAGGAAATACGTAACTACAATTAGCATAACAAACGGACACAACTGTAAAAGTTTTCAATCTATGGAAAATCTTTCAACAAAGTGCCACTGATATAACCTTAATTTTATGTAACCGTGTTTTTATATTGTATTTTCAGTTTAAACCCCGCATCCTTGAAACGGCAGCCAAGACCGTCATACCACCTTCTGTGCCTTGTAAGAGTACACCAGGCATAAGGAAGATGGATTGCTGTGTTATTAGACATCTAAACAGTAATGCAGTACCATGATACCCTTATAGTTTGATTGCAGAGTTTCTGTTATTGTACCTGATCTGGTCCTGAACTATTCTGTCAACAGCGAGAAGAGTCTAAGCTGGTAGCACATGTTAAAGATCTTGCTGCAGTATGTAAGTAGGATATGGCTACACAAGGACTGAGGTATTGACCATGGCTACAAATTATGCTGTCACCTCGAAAGTGACAAAAAGATGAGAAGTGCCAGCAGTAGTTCTACAACGTCATGGATAGATGGCTTGAGTGTGCATGTAAAACCATCAAGTTTTATCTGAAGTAGAATCTGAAGTTAGAGCACATTGTGCATCAGAAGACTCAGTTGCAAACTACTTCAAAAACGGTACCATATTCTAACCAGGTACAATTGAAAGGACAAACTACAGCTTTGTTTATAACTAGCAAATACCACCCGTCACTTCATTGACGGGATACAAAGGGAGGGGTGAGAAAAGAGGGGGGAGTGAGAGAGAGGGGTGGGAAGGGAGAGGGGTGGGGAAGAGAGAGATGGGTGGGGAGAGAGAGATGGGTGGGAGAGAGAGATGGTGGGGGAGAGAGAGATGGGTGGGGGAGAGAGAGTGGGGGGGAGGAGAGATGGTGGGGGAGAGGAGAGAGGGGGGAGAGGAGTGAGGAGGTGGAGGGGAAAGAGAGAGGAGGGGGGAGTGAGATGGTGGGAGAGTGAGGGGGTGAGAGAGTGAGGAGGGTGGGGAAGGGAAGGCAGAGTGAGGATGGTGGGGGAAGGGAAGACAGTGTGAGGCGAGGAGGAGGAGAAGGCAATGTGAGTGGAGCGTTAATTATGATTCATAGCATCTCATCAAAATGATTCTGCATGCATAATAGTGAAGATGGAAAGAAATAATGTCTGAAATCCATTTTCTACGGTCATACTATAAATTCCCCGAGTTAAACACAGTCCGAGAACAAACACTGCCCAGAGACAGTCTGGAGACAAGGGCCTCCTGCTCAGCACCCATTGGCCATTTAGGTGTCACCCAGGGGAAATCTTTCCACTGAGCTTCTCGTCTCCTCTCAAAAGTCTAGGCCTGGCACAGTCACATCAAACTACATCGTTGGTGTGCAAGGCCGCGTTACCCAAAAGCGACATAAATAACGATTACAAGGCTAAAACATTAAATGGGCTGAAGGGAGACTGGTTTAAGACACAACATTTGGAAGAAAGACCACATGCTATCATACAATAATTGATGCATATTCCATATAACAGTTAGTTTTCCTCATTCTTACTCTAAAAGATGCAATAAAGGAAATCAGATATCTGTGACCGAAAAGTGATTGCCAAGTGTAAAAAACCTCCTCCGGCATATGCAATCCAATGATGGCCTATTCTTTTCGGACCACCAAAGACCTTGCCCTTCAACATTTTGGGATAGAGTGAAATTAAGAAAATGTGTCCCCATCTCAAGTCCCACCCAGAAACATCAACATCATGAAAATAAGAGGGAAAATATTCAGTTATAATCAAACAGGTGTTTTTGTTAATTCGGTCACAATCCGAAAAGAGTAGATAAGTACGCTTCAAATACCAGATGCACAACTTCAGTGCAGGTACAACTATTATGATTAAAAACATCTTGGAAGCAGCACTCTGAGATTCCACCTTGGCAAAATTGAGCAGTGACAAAAAAAAATACTTTTTTTTTTCAGACCGTCTATTTGACCTTGACCTTTAACTCGGAGGGGTAATGTGTAAATTTATGTGTAAATGAGCCTTGCTCTAGCTATCTATAAAGGGCAATTTCGTTCTTATCAGACAACCTTAGTCGAGTTGTGATGAACAATGTTAAACTGTCCTATAATTAGGTCATGACCTTAAAATTAGTTCAAGATCAAAAATATACTTTTATTCCCATTATTGATGCAAAATTTCATTCTGAAAGTCCCAGCTGCCTCAAGAAAACAGCTCCGGACATTGGCC
>CM068957.1:70771615-70799019 GCA_035128595.1 Eptatretus atami | reverse complement strand
AGGCACCCCTCCCCTCTCTCGCCCCCTCTCTCTCGCCCCTCTCTCGCCCCCCTCTCTCGACCCCCTCTCTCGACCCCCTCTCTCGCCCCCCTAGTCTCGCCCCCCTAGTCTCGCCCTTCCTCTCTCCCCCCTCCTCTCTCGCTCCCACTCTCATCCCCCCTCTCCTGCCCCCCCACTCTCACCCCCCCTCTCGCCCCCCTCTCTCGCCCCCTCTCTTCCCCCCCTCTATCCCCCCTAGTCTCGCCCTTCTCTCTCCCCCCTCCACTCTCGCCCCCACTCTCATCCCCCCTCTCCCGTCCCCCTCTCTCGCAGATATTGGTCGACAGATAAATGGCCGTAAGTTGGGAACTGCTCGTCCGATTAATATCAAACCTCGAAAAGGCACATCCGCGGGTCCCCAGCAAATTTCCTGGCAAGTTTCAATCAGATCGGACCGTCAATCGTGCAAAAATAAAATAAATAAATTAATAAATAAATAAACAATAATGTGTACGTCATTCGTGACGTCATAGCACCGTGTATTGTCATTGGTCGACAGATAAATGGCCGTAACTTGGGAACCGCTTGTCCGATTAATATCAAACCTTGAAAAGGCACATCAGCGGGTCCCCAGCAATATTCCTGCGAGTTTCAATCAGATCGGACCGTCAATCGTGGAAATAAAATAAAAATAATAAATAAATAAATAAACATTAATTGTGACGTCATTCGTGATGTCATAGCACCGTGTCTTGTCATTGGTCGACAGATAAATGGCCGTAACTTGGAACCGCTTGTCCGATCGATATCAAACCTATTGAAAGGCACATCAGCGGGTCCCGGCAATATTCCTGGCAAGTTTCAATCCGATCGGACCGGTGATCCTCCGGTTATTAATAATTTGGGAAAAAATTGGCATTATAAGGTGAGAAGGTGGAACGACACCTTCAGCTGCCATATATACACCTTTTCAACACTGAAAAAGCATAAAATGGCCGTAACTTGGGAACCGCTCGTCCTCCTCCTCTCTCCCTCCCCCCTCTCACCCCCTCTCTCGCCCTTCTCTCTCCCCCTCCTCTCTCCCTCCCTCTCTCTCTCTCTTGCCCCCCTCTCACCCCCTCTCTCGCCCTTCTCTCTCCCCCCTCCTCTCGCCCTCTCTCTCCCCCCCCTCCTCTCTCCCTCCCCTCTCTTGCCACCCCCCCTCTCACCCCCTCTCTCCCCCCTCCTCTGTCCCCCCCTCCTCTCTCCGCCCCTCTTCTCCCCCTCCTCTGTCCCCCTCCTCTCTCCCTCCCCTCTCTTGCCCCCTCACCCCCTCTCTTCCATCTCTCAATTCTTTCCTCTCTCGCCCCTCTCTCTGTAAATGTATTCACAAATGTCTACCAAGCACAACAATAATAATAAATAAATAATAAGGCACATACTCAGGTCCCCAGTGTCGACTGTGACGTCATACCAAACGAAGAAGAATTGTGACGTCAATCCTTCAAAAAAAAATTATGTAATTAATTAAACATTATTGTGACGTCATTCGTGCCGTCATAGCACCGTGTCCTGTCATTGGTTCACAGATACATCGCCGTAACTTGGGAACCGCTCGTCCGATCGATATCAAACCTCGAAAAGGCACATCCGCGAGCCGGCATATTTCCTGGTCAGGTTTCAATCCGATCGACGGTGGTCGTGCCATGGTTATTAATAATTTGGGAAATTGAATCTGATAAGTTGGAAGGTGATACGACACCTTCAGCTGCCATATATACACTTTTCAACACTGAAAAAGCTAAAATGGCGTAACTTGGGAACCGCTTCGTCCGATGATATCAAACCTCGAAAAGGCACATTCCGGGGTTTCGGCAATATTCCTGGCAAGTTCAATGAGATCGAGCCGCGGTCGTCGAAAACGGCGGTCGCAGACAGACACACACACACACAGAGATTGCTGGAATTATAGATAGATGCCTTCACTTCTGATATTCCAATGTATGCACTGCTCATCTAAATCAAGACAATGGAATAATCATATGTATTGAGCCATAATGAGTAGAAACTATTTTTTAGCAAGCATTTATAAGGGAATAAAATACACATCAATGTGCTTCTCTTGGAAGGAAAAAATACTTTCGTAAATTGTACTAAATCGTCGAATTAAGTAATGTTGCTGGTGAAGATTTTTATTTCCTTATTTTTTTTTTTTTTTTTTTTTTTTACATTTTTTTTTATAACACAACAAGGAAGGGTCAAGCCCAAGACAAGGAGGGGCCCATTTGGGTGCAAGGCAAAGAAGAAGATGGAAGAATGTCGTAATTAAATGAGATCTGGAAGACAGATTCTCACTTGGATTGTTGCAAGGCAGGCTTGCAGCCTCTTCCCTCTCTTCAGACCTTGAAAAAAAAAAACATATCACAAGCTGGCCAAACAAGATGGACGCGGCAGGGACTTTCAGGTCCTTACACGACAAGGACTTTTAGGAAGGAAGCAGGGAATTTGAAGGAGGAGGGTTTGGTATTACGGGGGTATAAAAGACCGAGGATTTGGATGGGGGATGATAAGAGATTGTAATGAACAGCTGTTTTGAAGACCTGGAGGAAGAATGGGATTGAAGAGAGTGTGCAGTTTGGTCCAAGGCAGGAAAAAGAGGAATGAAAGCGTGTAAGGTGAGCAGTATTCGTGAGTTTGGTAGTTTTACCAGAAGGGCTGCTGGTGGACCTTGAGTGCCCTGTGGAAATATGGGGGGGGGGGGCTTATCTCAGGCAGAGCAGGGGGACGAGGCTGGAGAGGAGATGGTGGAAGACAGAAAGACCACCGAACTGCCTGCGGTGTGGAGTTGAGAGACCCAAAGACTCAGCCTCATCGCAGGAGATACCAATGATTCTAAATGCCTTGGTTCTACAGCGTAAGCGAGAAGTGAGAGAGGAGAACCAGCCCAGAGGGAGAGCAGTACTCCATCAGGCTGCGGACAAAAGCTTTGTATTTGGTCAGGAGCTCAGTGCGCCGAGGAAGAACTTTGCACGACGAGATGCCCAGTCAGACCGTCTTTGAGACCACGCTTGGAATGTGGCTTTCCAGAAAGATATGAGATAGTGAGACACAGAAGCTTAAAAAAGGACTTCTTCAAAAGCATTTTAGAAAGTAGCATGAGAGGGCGGTTCCAGACGGTCCTTTCGGAAAGACGTAGTGAGAGTGTGAGATTTGTCAGGATTGAGAGACATGCTCCACGTGTTGGACCAGTTTGTGATTTTACCCAGATCTTCAGAGAGTGAAGAGGCTGCTCTTTGCCCGTCTGAGGGATTACAGATGGTACGGCAGAGGCTGGAGTCATCAGCAAAGACATAAAGATAATTTTCCAGTGAGTAGGAGAGATCACTGATGAAAACCAGAAAAAGAACAGGGCCCAGAACACTGCCTTGAGGAACTCCAGCCGGGACAGGAAGAGGGGATGAGAGAACTCCATGTAGGGCCACACGTTGGCTGCGACAGGAGAGGAAGTCTGTGAGCCATGAGTGGAGATGGTCTTGGATACCATAGGAAGAGAGTTTGGTGAGCAGGGCAGGGTGCCAGACCGTATCAAAGGCACGCAATATGTCTGATTTCATGTCTGATTTCATGGAGATGGCTCTGGTTTCATGTCTGACATTGTTTGTCCAAATCTTCCTCTATCTTGGCCTTGACTATGTATACAAAAAAAAACTTACAATTATGATGTGAAGATATATCTTGCTTCTTTTTAATGTCCTTTTTACAACTTTATATGCAATCATATATTATGATGTATAAAAGGATTGAGTTTTCTTTATACATACCTCACCCGATAACTGTACACACTATCGATTAACCTGTCTGAAGCACATCCTGTACGAAGTATGCATTGTAATATTGTCTCTACTGTATCTGCTAATATATATAATCTGTTCCTTTGGTGTTGTTGAACAAGAGCAGAGTTTATTATTCGTTGATTAAAGTGCCGAGTACAATAAATGCATGAAACGTTTATTTGTGGGGTATTAAATGTCATTTCCTAAACACCATTCTTGGCAGTAACATTGTTAGCAATGTGACTTCAAAGCAGATGAACAAACAGCCTGAAAGTTTGTTTTTCTTACAAAGTCGATGGGAAAAGCTTAGAAACTGCATTATATTTGACCACATGGTCTGCCAAAAACCCTTCCAGTTTCATTTTGTAAACAACAAAAAGCAGTCTCATAACCACAAAGTTCAAAAACAATTCAAAACACAGCAATGCTTCATCAAAGTAATTAGACTTCACATTGAAGGCAACAATCTTACGAAAACCAATCAAGGAACACCAACTAGCTTTTACTCTCGGTTATCCACATCTTCGTCTATTCACAAAACATGCACTCGAGTTGGGTTGTGCACCATCGCGGCACGACAACAAGACCTCAAACTGACAAAGACGCCCCCTTTTTTGAAGCCTGAAACTCAAGAACAATAATCATTTACTCACAGAGGAGATCAACGAAATCCTATATCCCATTGATTGAGTAAGGGGCATTGCATGCCCCCTCCCCCAACTGAACATTTCTCTGAGGATCGTAGTGTTCCACATCCCCTGAAGCAGTGAGTTCACCCCTAAAGTGATAGCTGGCGAGATAAACATAATGATACTAAACTGTAGGGGGCACAAAAGGGAAACAGGGTCATGGGACATGTGGAAGGCTACCGATCTCTGTTCCATTTGGCCCACGTTTTCCCATTCACAAAGTACGTCTGAAGACGTGGCAACATGCACACTAACAACACACACACACACACACACACACACGACACACACACACACACACACACACAGAAAAAAATCATTTAAAAAAGAAAAATATGGAGGGATGGAATCCACAACCAGAGTTGGTGTCAAAGCCACCCAATGCTCGCCTGTTTATACATTTATCGTTTTTAAAAGAGGAGTCTAATAATTAATATTTTTTTATAAAGCATTGCAGTGAAGTATAATTATAAAGCAATATATGTATTTGTATATTGTAATCAGTAACAAGAGCGCAAGTGAGCACAATATACGCCCTAACAAGAAGGTATATACAGAATTGTGCTACTACATGGAAAACAGCATCCTGGTTGCCATGGCAACACTTTAGATGACGAACGTATGTCGCGGACACACCGTACTCCACAGTCTGTACCTATGTACCAAATATGAAACGTGAAAGTTGAAAACTTTGGGAGTAGAGTGCGGACAGGAACGGATGGAAAACAGCATCCCGGTTTGCCATGGCAACCACTTTAGATGACGAACGTATGTCGCGACACACCGTCTCCACAGTCTTGTACCTATGTACCAAATATGAAACGTGAAAGTTGAAAACTTTGGGAGTTAGAGTGCGGGACAGGAACGGATGGAAACAGCATCCTGGTTGCCATGACAACACTTTAGATGACGAACGTATGTCGCGACACACCGTCTCCACAGTCTGTACCTATGTACCAAATATGAAACATGAAAGTTGAAAACTTTGAGTTAGAGTGCGGACAGGAACGGATGGAAAAACAGCATCCCGGTTGCCATGGCAACCACTTTAGATGACGAACGTATGTCGCGACACACCGTTCCACAGTCTGTACCTATGTACCAAATATGAAACGTGAAAGTTGAAAACTTTGGGAGTTACGAGTGCGGACAGGAACAAGGATGGAAAACAGCATCCTGGTTGCCATGACAACACTTTAGATGACGAAAGTATGTCGCTACACACGTCTCCACATTCTGTACCTATGTACCAAATATGAAACGTGAAAGTGAAAACTTTGGGAGTTAGAGTGCGGACAGGAACGGATGGAAAACAGCATCCGGTTGCCATGGCAACCACTTTAGATGACGAAGGTATGTCGTGACAACGGCTCCACATCTTGTTCCTATGTACCAAATATGAAACGTGAAAGTGAAAACTTTGGGAGTTAGAGTGCGGACAGGAACGGACGAGACAGACAGACAGACAACGGACGACCGGTATCACATATAATACGCCCCGATATATATATATTATATAATATATATTAATATATATATATATATATATATATATATATATATATATATTATATATATCGGGCGTATAAAAAATAGTGTGGTAGATAAAAACATTAGAAAGGAAACTAGAGGGGGAGCACTCGGGAGAGTGCAAAACCTCACGCCGCCAATACTGCTGGATCACTCAAGTGAACCTTATATCTTATTCATTAAATATGGTCAACAGTGCTGACAGAGTTATAGTTCTTTTCTCCAACATTTTTTTTTTTGGGGGGGGGGGGGTTGGAAATCACTTTAAACATGTTAAAATGCAAAAAAAGAAATCGAAATTTTGTTGAAAAAAAAGTTGCAAAATATTTTTTTTTCTCTAACATTTTTTTTTGGGGGGGAACCAAGTCCAAAATCTAATGGCATGATCCTTGGACCATACCTAACCCCCCCACCAAGTTTCGTCGAAATCTGTCGAGGAGTTTTTCCGTAATACAAAAAATTTAACATTTTCACGCTCACGCTCACGCTGACGCTGACGCTCACGCCGGGGGTATCGCTATAGCTCTCTGTCTTTCGAAATAGGCAAGCTTAAAACAACCAAAAAGGGAAGGAAGGAATGACAAGGAATGATACCAGAATACAATACAACATTCCTTTTACAGATTGCCATCATGGCATCTTTTGACATGTTTTTGTCATTGGTGGCAATAGTATTACATCTGTATGAAGACGTCTTTGTTAGAGGTAGCCGTAGATTTGTGGAGCGGTTGGTGTAATTGTGTATTTCATTTGGTGTTGGTTTGAGACGGAAAAATGTCAAATGATGTCGTGATGGCAATCCGTAAAAAGGATTGTGGTGTTGTATTGTAGTGTTGTATTGTGGTGTCATTCCTTCCCACCTTGTTTGGTTGTTTTTTGGGGATTCCATCCCTGCATGTTTATTATATTTTTAAAAAATGTTTTTCCTGGCTTTAATTCTATTTTCCCCGATCTCTATGCCAATGATGTTATCATCCAGTAAATTATTTGGAGGGGCATTGACATGAGGAACCCCACAACCTCCACACCCCTCAACGATGCATCTCATACTAATCCATTCCCGAGTTCCCTTAATATCCCATCCCTTCTGTCTCCACTCAAACATTCTTCTTTCTATTGTCCTTCACTTTTGGAGACATCTATTTATTTTGTATGCCCACATGGCAAAAATTTATTTACCCTCTTCTTTTTCTGCTCCTTCTCTTCTAATCTATCCCCATACTCCTATATCCTCCCAATCTTCCTCCCTTTCTCTCCAAAACTCTGCTCACCTTTCCTTCTTCTACCATCATACATTCTCTAATTTTCCTCAATTTACTTCCTCCCTACACATACACAACCATAAGGGCACTTGGTAGAGCGTATTCCTCCGCCCTGTAATGCCTGATCCATGAGAACATATCTGGCCAAATACATTTTTGAAACATCATGCTGTATATCGTTTTTGAGCCCGATCTCTCATTGGTGAAGAATCACCGAAAAAATTCTCATAGTCGGATCCAGATCTTCACCAAAATCGAATCAATTCGTCGTGGTCACACACCCAACCTGTCCACCATGTTTTATTCCACAACTTTTTGAGATATCGTGCCATATATTAGTTTCGCACTATCCCTCAATGGTGAAGATAAGAATAACTTAAAAAAATTATCAGATACGGATCCGGATCCGGATCTTAACCAAAATTGGATGAATCAATTGGATGAATCAAACCAAAATTGGATGAACCAAAATTGGATGAATCAACAGATATGGATGAATCAATTCTTCCTTGTCACACACCCAACATATCCACCAAGTTTCGTCCGAATCCGTCAACAACTTTTTGAGATATTGTGCGATATATCGTTTTTCGCCCGATCTTTCAATGGTGAAGAATCACTTAAAAAAAATTCTAGTAGTCGGATCTGGATCTGGATCTTCACCAAAATCTAATCAATTTGTCCTTGTCACACACCGAACCTGTCCACAAAATTTCATCCGGGTCTGTGCACAACTTTTTGAGATATCCTGTACACAAACAAACAGACAGAAAGAGGTGAAAACGTAACCTCCTTCACCTTCAGTGGTGGAGGTAATAAAGAGATACTTCCATTCCTACCTGTTGTGTCACTTACTTAGCCAATGATCCGGACCACAGGAGATAACAGCCTTTATTGAATCCACCATTTCCCTCCCTCCACACTACTTTCTCCACCACTTTATGTGCGTCCTCTCGTGTCCAAAATCACATGACCATTTGCATTGTCAACGTAATAACAGGACACATTATCCTCTTCCCTTCTGTTCCTTTTGTTAATGTTGGCATTTCCAATTTCCTCCCTAACCTGTGTACGTGTAATAAATAGATGCCTTATAAAGGGGTCACATGATCACATGGATGTACATGAGGAGGTTAGATGACAATATAAATGCAGTGCCCTTACTATAATTTATGGACCAGTTTTTGTGTGTTAGTTTGTGGGTGTTTGTGTGTTTGTCGTGCTACTCCTCCTACAGTTCTGGGCCAATTACATCCAGACTTACTCCAGAGGATCAGCATGACCAAAATTAACGTATAGGGGTATTTTTGTCTTTGCCATTGTTGTGTGGGGGAGGGGGGAGGGGGGAGGTGTGGTGGTCGCAAATTCTCTATGTAAATGTATCGTGTAGCACTGCCTCCAGGTGGGGGAGGGTATTATAAAGTCTCCACCATTTACAGGACATTCCTATCCCTACCTTTTCCAGTGGAGTGAGGTGTTTTGAATGATAAGCCGTAGGTATGTTTTTGCTTCATGCACGTAACACGGGGTTTATTTTTATTTTTTTTGCGTATACAGAACTGTCAGTTGCCGACACACCACCCAAATAAAGGTATGCATCAGAAGAGCATGTTGCATGCTTGGAACAACATTGCCCTGAAGGAGGGTGGGGGGGGGTACTCTGCTGATGCATAAAAGTGTGTGCTCCGTTGTCTTAGTTAAATCCGACAAAAGTTTAAAATGTAACCTTCACCTCGGAGCGGTAATGCTGAGCACTGACCATAGATGCTCAGAGACACACCCCCTGGTGGAGTACTTTAGAGATTATTAGGAAAGAATTGTTTCCAAAACCCAAGCTCATTGCAGATGCTGCAGGGAATGTAATGGCAGACAAAGGAACAGCAGGTGGGAACTCATTCATTCATTCCTTGTACCTCGTGTTCATTCTGTGAGATTGGAAAATCGTGTGTTCATGAATAACTGTAGAACTTGCTATGAATCCACTTTCCATCCCATCCATCAATCCCTTCCATCCATCCCTCCCCCTCCTCTCTTTGTTTGTCCTCGCTCCCCCACCCCTCCTTCCTCTCCATCTGCTCCCTATTTCACCCCTCTTCACCTTGTATTGTGGTTTGCAGATGGTTATGTTGTGTTTTGAGCCTGGAGTGTCAGGAAGTGTGTGAGTTGAATGCTGAGCATCAAGCAAGGAAGCAGCATGTACCTTTTTATAAGTCGTTGGTGTGACTCGATAAGGGATTCGAACGGCCGATCTCCCAGACTTAGAGCAGACGCTCCAACCATGAGGTTACCGAGTCTGATTACTTTCACAAATGGATGTGATATAACGCAAGAACTGCAACATCATAGGGAAAAATTATTTTCGTTTTCTAGTGCAGCAAATATCCATCAAGACTCATCCGCTCCATCCACCGAAGCTTAAATGTTTTTTGATTTCTTATCCTCAAGGTTTCAGGATGCCTTGAATGACAACTTTCAGAATTACAAAAATTAAACGTTTTTCTCAGGAGCAAAAATATCAAATTCCTTGCTGGTTCATAGACAGTCACTCTTATTTTAAAACCAAAAAAAGCAAAACCCACACACCATTATTTAACCTTCTGATCCAAGAGAAAATATTGTTTATAATTGTGTATTGATAAATAATGAACTTTTTGCTTGAAGGGTTTCAACTAAAGGTATGAATGGCATTTTTTTTGTTTGTTTGTTTCTGCTATTCTACATGAAAGAAAATTCAGTGCTGCAAAAGAAGCTCCATGCCAAGGATTACACTGGGTGGTTTGCCCTGATCATGAATGTGTGATGTTGGCTTACTCTACCCACCCACAATGATAACTAACTCCAACACCCCACACACATCCAACAGCTCTATCAGGATGAAGCAGCCAGCCCCATGCTGGAGATTACACTGGGTGGTTTGCCTTTGCCTTTCCACTGTTAGTCAGCAGAGGAATTTGTAATTTGTTCAGGGTGCTGGTGATAGCTCGCCTACTTTTCGTGAAGCACACCACGGGATTTTTAACATGTACAAACTAATGCTGGCAGATGGGACGCCCAGTTTAGTGTGCAATGTGCATCCTAGGGACGGCACACACATTGCTGAATCACCCGACCTGTGAAACACCAGGATGACAGTTTACAGCTGGATCATAATTCAAACCCAGCCTAGACAGCTCAGAGGTGAGTGTGCATACCTCTAGGCTATCCTGACACCTAATGATTGGTATGAGAAGATAGTATTAATCATGCAGCAAAAAATTAAAAGTCTGAAACAGAATCGGGCATAACAATCAGTCTTATATTTTAAGATCAATTGCAGCTGAAAACTATTAAGTCAACTAGATTATCGATGATCACAAAACAATCACCAAGGGTAAGCCTCCCCCAGCTTACCCTTGGGCCTTGGTGATCACCCGCGACTTACCCTTGGCCCACGATCCAATGATGGCATATTTTGTTCAGACTGCTATATGACCATGACACCTCAACATTAAGGGATCGAGTTTAAGTAAAGAAAATGTGTCCATATCTATAATCTGTCCATAAAACTCAACATCATGAAAATTGGAGGAAAATTAAATAAAGTTATCAAAAAAGTGTTTTTTGTTCATTAGGTCACAATCCGAAAAAAGTAGGACAATGACACTAATCAAATATCAGGTGCACAACATCACGGCAGATACACTATTATGATCCAAGAACATCTTGGGAGGTCAAATAGTCTTTGAGATTCCACATGGCAAAATTGAGCAACAACAACAAAAACAACAAAACAAACACTTTTTTTTCAGACCGCCATTTGACCTTGATCTTTAACTCGGAGGGGTATGATGTAAATTAAGCTTAAATGCGACCAGCTATAGGCTATGGAGGGCAATTTCGTTCTGATCGCACAAACCTAAGCCAAGTTATGGTGGAAATTTTTTTAATGTCTATAATTAGGTCATGACCTTAAAATTAGGTCAAGCTCAAAATAATGTCAAATTTTATTCCCATTATATTGAAGCTCACACTTTTTATTCCCATTATATTGAAGCAAAATATTATTTTGAAAATCCCAGCGAGCTCCAAGATGCAGCTCGCAAATTGAAAAACCTCGGAAATTGGGAAATTTGGAAATTGGGAGTGTTGGGAGAACAGCAATAAATAAATAAATAAATAAATAAAATAAAAAGATAAAGTTTTCTAAATGTACTCCTATGGGTCAACGAACCTCTGTAGGACTGTAGTACCATTAAAAATGGGGGCACTAATTGTACAAACAAACTTTATAAGAGCTATAGGCCTTGTTGGGTTTGTTTCTACAATTAATGCCCCCATTTTTAATCCTATAGACTATAGAGGGAGGCTTAATTAACACATTAAGATGTGTGTAATTTCCCACTATATATGCCATATATAAGTATGGTTTCTTACACACAATGTGGAGAATATGAGGATATCTTGGAATCATCGGGCATCATGGCATGGCGTCGTGTTTTATATGGTGTGTATCCAAGTGGACACCATTCCAACTGCTTATCAAGATGATGATGATGGATGATCATAAGCATCGTGATGATTGTTACCTGGAAATCTGCAGAAACAGAACCCCCACACACGTCCAACAGCTCTGTCATATGGTAGTATGCATCAAATGTCCAGATGCAGCTTTTTAAGTTCAGATGGTGATAGAGCTGGATTGCTCGTTCTTCTCGTACAGTGGCATCAAATTGGTATGGTCGATCGTAGCCCGGAGCCAGGAGAGGTACTCGTGAACTGTTTGTATCCAAAAAGCCAGCCTCTGTAGTCAGACACACACATTGCTATTGAATAAGATTTATAAGAATCGTTTAAAAAGAGAACTTAACATCTCAGCAATTTAGATGCTGTAGGCTCTCGTAACCCTTTAATGTGTTGCGATTAAAGCCTGTATCTCACTGGGCTGCGACAGCTCGCGACAAAATTCGAACGGGATTCTCCAAAATGTCTGGAAACGTTCGCGGTGGTTCTCAATTACCTCGCATGAGTCGCAGGACGTCGCTCTGGTGTCGCGGAATTTTGAACATGTTCAAAAAATTCGTGCGACAAATTTATCTCAAAATAGTCACAGAGTCGGCGCGGTTGTCTCGAACCGGTCTCGAACCCTTCTCGATTTAGTTTCCATGAGTCAGAAGGTGCGACAAATGTGAGACATTTTGTGAGGGATTGGCGACCTATGAACCTAAATTGTGACTGATTGGAGAAAAAAAGGATAATCTGTCCTGGGACCCCTGAGAGTGCGACAAAACTGTGATTCAATAGAGAATATTTTCGGAAGAAATTAATCTGAAATTTGCACAATGTATTGTCTACTCAATTTAATATATACAAAGAAATCCACATGTTATCCATGCAATGTAATGTAGATAGATTCACAATAGTTCAATCCGATATGACTAAAAAAAAAAAACTCGTAGTCCATATTGTAAAACCAGCATTGTTGTCCTCTTTCTCTCTGTTCTGAGTAATGGCCTTCAATCGAACTTTTCACTTTCCCATCATTCCTTTCACCTTCCATCATTCCTAAATCACGTCACACATATTTTTACATAAATTAGGTCACACACAAAATATGGTCACACCCACAAGCCCCTATCAAGGCAGATGAACAATTGGGTCACACACAATGTTTGTGGGTCAACGTTGACAAGTAACAGAACACTTTGAACAATCAGGCTTGGTCAGCATTCTCCTGTAATCCCACCATCCTGTTCTGCAGGGCACAGCTCCACACCATTGTAGTACTCAGTCAGGTACTCTCTTACTCGTTTCCCAACTGACAATATGATGCTGGAAGGGAGAGGCCTCATATATATATATATATATATAGGTCCCGATTTCTCAATTGTCACGCACAGTTATCGTGGGACGGTTGCACGACATTTGCGCGATGGTCGCACGACCGTCGTGTGACCGTCGCGCGAACAGTTGCATGTGCCAAAAAAATCTCAGTTTTGTCACCTGAATGTCGCGCGAATGTCGTGCGACATGTATGCGAAGTTCATGTATGGTCCAGGTGAAGTTCATCCCAAATTTCGCCGGGAGTTCGTGGAACATTCGTGCGATATTCGTGAGACATACGCAAATGTGTTTTAGCATAAATTCAGTGTGATTCCAAGTGAAACTTATCGCTGTTTTATCGCAATTTCGTGTCTCCAACTAGTCATGAGCTGTCGCAGCCAGTAAGATACAGGCTTAAGCTTTGAATAATTATGCCTCACTGGCATTGAAAATAGCACTGGTGGGCACTGACAGAGACATGACAGCAGAGGCTGCAGGTTTGCGAGAACAACTGGATCAGGAGGATTGCGGGATTGAAGAGGGTGGATAGGAGGAGGATGGATGAACTGAGGGAGGAGATTGGTGTGCAGATGAGTTTGACGGGGAGATTGGTGAAATGCTGGCTGAGATGGGCTGGACACCTGGTGCAGATGGGGGAAGAGAGAATGACAAAAAGAGGGGGATGTGTTGAGGGAGCAAGGTAGAAGGAAAAGAAGTAGACCACGGTTGATATGGGAGGATTGTGTGAGGAGGGATATCCGTAAGGGTGGGGTGGTTGGAGAGTGGAGAGAGTTGGCTGAGGACAGATTGTGGTTGGGGAGTATCGTGGTCAAGGCAGGGCAGAAGCTTGGTGCTGAGGACCTAAACCCTTATAAAGGGAAGAGGAGGAGAAGAAGAAGGCATTGAAAATATTGGCCAAACATAATTCTAACTCCACTGTTTTGATCTACAGTATACACAGCTGTCAAAGCAATCTTTGTGAGAATATCTCAAATGGTTATTAAGCAAAAGTTGCTGAAAAATGCCTCCAAAATAAGATGTGTAATTATTTACCTTGGGCTGCCCCTGGCTTTGGAGCTACAATTTCCAAAATATCAGGAGATGGGTGCGAAAAGTTTGTGGTTTTCATGAAAGGTTTGCAGGAAACTAACAAGTCCTAAAAATGAAATAATTTGCATATTGTTCGGGTAGGGAGGAGAAGGGGGAATGGCAGGAGAAGGATTCTTGCCTTCAGCTTGTGAAATGCCAATGGATGTAGTGCTCATCTCGAGGCAATGTAAAAAGCTTTAATCCTCTTCTGTACTATGTAGCACATGGCTGCGGATAGCATAATTTGTTGGGGGCATGGTTATGCTGCTGATGCAGTGCCCCCTGTAGACTACAGCAGAAATTTGGAATTGGGCCATGGTGCCGGCGATAGCACGCCAACTATTCACGAAGGACACAGCAGGATCTTTAACATGCTCCAAATGATGGTGCCAGATGGGACTGCGAGTTGAACGTCCATCTGAGGGATGACTACACATTGATGAACCGTCCTGCATGTGGAACACCAGGGTGAAAGTTTATAGCTGGGTCGATACAAGCTTTTAAGTTTGTATAACACGTTATAGTAACATGATAAGAGTTACGAACTGCTGTTCACACTATTATTTATGCCCATTTTTACATGGATTAGGCAAAATGTAAATTTGTGATTGGCACTCCACAGTTTACACATATTAAGGTCTATGACCAACCTCCAATGAACAATTAGGTAACACCGAGCAGTGTCACAATATCTTTCTCACCCGAGATGCCTTTGAGCTGATCCAAAGATAAGAGGTTGGAGCATACGTGTTGTTGCCTATATATGGACTCAGAAAGCAACAGGTGCAAGTTCTGGATTGGCATTGTCGAAATGAGCGGCAGCATCCCATCCTGATGTGGGATCTGGATAGATATATGAATCCTGAATGGGACAAAGAAAGTAAATTCATTTCAAAAGGAAGAAGGTGAAAGGGAAACGAATTTTTTTAATGTGAATTTTTTTTTTATGTTACATTGCATGGGCAATTTTTATATATTTTTTTTTCAATTGAAGTTTGCTGATTATAATTGCCAGGAAAGGGAGTTGTAAAATCATGCTGATGTTACATTACTGAGTATGATGCTAATGGATACTCATAGTCCATCAGTCATCAATCAATCAGTTTCTTATCGAGAGCCTTTTATTGAAAGGCAAAATCTCAAGGTGCTTTTCAAAGAAGGAAGACGTGAGAAAAGTAAAAATTTAAGGAAAAACAATGCAAAATGATGAGATTTTAATGGGCGTTTTGGAAAACATAATTGATGAGGTTGTTCGGATGTTAATCAGCAGTGCGTTACACAGTTGAGGAGCACGTTAGAAGACTGCTCGATCGCCAAAAGTCTTCACCTTCGTGCAAGGAACTAGCAGAAGATCCTCTTTGTTTGATCTCAGTTTTCTTGCAGGACTGTGAGGTGTGATGAGTTGAGAGATATAAGCAGGAACTAATTTATGTTTAGATTTAAAGGTTATCACCAAAATGTTAAAATTATCCATGTTTTGAGAAAAGGAATGATGTGATTAAATTTATGAGCCTGCACGACAAGCCTTACAGTCAGATTCTGAATGGATTGTAAGCAAGGGCTTGAGAAAAGAAGCAGACAAGCCTCCGAACAGTGATTTTCAGTAAACCGAGTGTGTGGCACGACAGCATGAACCACATCTGTCTGTTATGGATTCTGTAGAATCCAAAGCCTTCAACATTATCCTGCGATGAGACAGAGGCAAATGGCCTGTTGCTCTTACATCGCAGAATGATTGCTGGCTTCCCTGTGTTTTTTAACTGCCTCTTCTCCGGTCTTGCTCCCTCTGCTCTCTCTCAGCCCTCTGGCCCTCTCCAGCTTCTCCGGCATGTGCATCCTCCTGGTTAAACCACAAAATTCCAAGCCTACTGGCTAAATCCACTCTTTCATTACTCTTTTCTCCTGTCTGTGCAACTGCCTTCATGAGGCTGTTCAGTGTTCAATCCCACTCTTACCTCCAGAGCTTAAAGTTGGATGTATACTTCCAAGTCATGTCATCCACAACCCCTCCCCATGACCTGTTCTATTCCCATTAACCTAAATCATCCAACATTCCTTGTTGCAGGTTTGCATCTTCTATCTATCTCTACCTCTTTCTTTTTATCTGTTGGTTCATTGCATTATGTGCTGCTTCCACCCACTGCACATTTCCATTTCACCTTCTGTTCCCTTGTTCTTCCATGAGCCTATATTTGTTTTCAAAGTTAAGAAGACATCTTACTATAATTCACCGTCTGTCCGTCTGTTTGTCCCCAGGTACCGCAAAAACAGCTGAACCAATTGCAACCATTTTTGGGGTGTGTAATCCTGGGACTCCTTGGAGTAAAATGGGCATAAATATAATAACATGACCCCTTTGATGGCTCCCGTAGGGAGAGGGTGCTTCTAGTCATTATAATATAATACAATTAAAATCATTGCATCTTTTTCATTTTTATAAATGGTAGAAGAACAATACTGTTGGACACCACTATTTACTATATTCGAATAGCGAATCCCCCACGTATTCGCGGTTTATAAAATGTGACCTGCCTCGTCATTCACGGTCCTGACGTCCTGTGCTTCGCGTATTCAGTTTTTCACGGGCGTACTCACGGTTTGTTTGTTTGTTTGCTTTTTTCGCGTTTTTGCGGGTTTTTTTCACAGGCGTATTTGTGGGATTTTTGATTTTCCCTCATGAATCATGATACGAAGGGAACCTATCCCCCCTTTTTCCATTGAACCAATGCCCCGACATTTGCAGATTCGACATTCGCGGCATTTTGCAGGAACGTATCCCCGGCGAATCATGGGGTTCGACAGTGTACTGTTTACAAAGCTCCAAAATCACTTTATGGCATTCAGCAAAGTTTGCCAGTTGGAATGCAACTCTTTAGGAAATGATTGAAAAGCTGTTTCAGTGTTTGTCACTGAATAAACGATCTGATCTTTAAAAAAGGCAAATTGATTGTATTCCATCTGCATTTTAAGCATCTTGTTGTTTGTTTGTTTTTTTGGGGGGGTGGGGGTTGTATACATTGTCGAGGCTCGTATGAGAGCTAACACACAACACACAGCAAGGGGAGCATGAGACAAGAGGGGCGGGAGTGGGAAGGACAAACAGTGGAGAACAGACATTAGGAGATCTGTGAAAGGGAGAGGGATGGGACGGGGAACATGGGTATACAAGATGGACATTACAGGGACTTTCAGGAAGGAAAGCAGGGAATTTGAAGGAGGTGGGTTTGGGGTGGATTAACGGGGTAGAAAAGATCATGGTTTTGGATGGGGGATGATAAGAGGTGGTGGTGAACAGCTGTTTTGAAGGCCTGGAGGGAAGAATGGGATTGAACAGAGTGAGGGAGTTTATTCCAAAGGTGGGGAAAAAGAGGAATGAAAGAGTGAAGGTGAGCAGTGATTCATGATTTTGGTAGTTTTACCAGAAGGGGTTGTTGGCGGATCTTGAGTGTCCTGCGGAAATGTGGTGGGCAAATGGCAAACAGAGCAGGGGGGGGGCGAGACGGAGAGGAGACGGTGGAAGACAGAAAGACCACTGATCTGCCTGTGGTGAGAGAGTGAGAGGCCAAAGACCACCTCGTCGCGGGGGATGCCAATGATCCGAAATGCCTTGGTTTCCACAGCATGAAGCGAGAAAGGTGAGAGGCAGGAGCACCAGCCCAGAGAGGAGAGCAGTACTCCATCAGGCTGCGGATGAAAGATTTTTATGTGGTCAGGAGCTCAGGTGGGCTGAGAAAGGACTTTGCACGATGGAGGATTCCCAGTCGGCAACTGGCTTTGGAGGCCAGGTTGGAAATGTAGCTTTCCCAGGAGAGATCATCGCAGATAGTGAGACCCAGAAGCTTTAATGAAAGGACTTCTTCCAGAGGATTGTTGCACTGCCTTCTGGCATTTTATGTTGTGTAAAACCCATATCACAGGGGTTCAAGCTGCACCTTCTCTGATGGAAAATATAAAAGTATGTGCAGCTAATGAAAGTTACCTCATTACCTCCACCACAAAAGGTTGATGGAGGTTATGTTTTCACCCCTGTCTGTTTGTTTATCTGTGAGCAGGATATCTCAAAACGTTATGGACGGATTCGGGTGAAACTTGGTGGAGAGATTGGGTGTGTGACAAGGATCGAAATGATTCTATTTTGGTGAAGATCCAGAGACTATAATTTTTTAAGCGATTCTTTACCATTGAGATAGATGGCCAAAAACGATATATCGCATGATATCTAAAAAAGTTGTGGAAGGATTTGGATGAAACTTGGTAGATGAGTTGGGTAGGTGACAAGAACAGGCCGATTAGATTTTGATTAAAAAAAATACTGGATGCAGATCTGGCCAATCAATGGGATACAAAACGTAAACTGTTCAGCCTGGCAGAGGTATGATTTTAACCGACTGCCATTCTAGTTTGATAAGGTATTCCCCTTCTTAATGTCAGGGTCTGAGCTGTACTTTTAGCCAAAAGAACTAATACCTTCTCCAAAGAACAATGTGGACAAATAACTCTCCATATTGTCGTGTGTATGTGTGTGTGTTGATTCAAGTAAAGAATTGATCAACCACAAAATAAAATTATTTCAAATGTTTACATATTAAATATTTACATTTATCAGAAAAAAAAATTCCTCAATCATTTCAAAAAGGTACTTCATGAGAACGACATCGTAATAATGAGATGTGGTGTCATGGTGCCAAGGTGACTACCTGTTGGGGTGCTCCTTGTGTTTGACATCTAAGTACATCAGGTTTGCCACGAATGACTGGGCTTGGAATCCACGTGCCGCACCAGCAGATACAGGCGTGTGGCAGATAGCATTGTCGGAGCCAATTACAACAGCAGTACTCCTTAATGGGATTCCTGCCTGGCCTTGTCGGTCTCGTGCCTGGGCCAAGCAGCGGACGTGAAACTTTCGCCCAAAGTAGATGCTTTCTAGCACCTGTACAGGGTGGATGTGAAAAACAACAACATTGTAGTAAAATATTTTTAAACTACTCACAAGAGCTTATGGTTGAGGTACATTTAGAATAAAAACAAATGCATGTTAAATATGTCTACAGTTATGAGTGACGTGGCTAACAAGATGAAGCAGCCACAGCACACTTACCTTTCAGCTTTGAGTTGTTCAAATTTCGACCTGACTATAAACGGTGGGACTGGTGCTTCACAGGCAAGGTGGACCATTCCTCGGGTGGACGTTAAGCTATCTGGCCTATCTGCTCGCATTTGTTGGAGGACGTTAAAGATCCAACAGCGCCTTTTGTGAAGAATGGGCGAATTATCACTGATACCCTTGACAAATTCAAAATTCCTGCCACCTTCAATCCAACGGCAGGCCTGGTCAGCCGGTTCCTGAAAGACTTGGGCCAAAACATTTCCCCAGCCAACGCCCAAGAAGGTGGCAATTATCGGGGCCACAAAAGTAGAAGTCATAGTCGTAGTAGTAGTAGTAGTAGTAGTAGTAGTAGTAGTAGTAGTCATAGTAGTAGTGGTAGTAGTGACATGCACATTAGGCTTTCTGCACAAAAGCTGAGGTCAAATTCTGTTGTATTTAAAATTTGTCACCATTCTGCTTAATGTGTATTTAATAGCTCATTTGTGAATATAAATTTCCTAATCTCTCTTAAGACATTTCACCAAGGGAGTACAATTTAAGAATGTTCACTTAAGTTGGTGGCATGAGTATTGGAATAAAGCAACAAAGGTCAACTGCCAACATTTCTTGTGATATGCAGATGTTAAAATCAAAATGAAATGACAATAGACGACAGTGTAACAATAATAATAACAATGATAAGGGACCTATTTGTGTATATCATAAACAGGAGAGGGTGGGATGGGAAAGTGTAAAATGTTAAATAAAAAAATTATGACAGTAGAAGTGGAGATAGTATAGTATAAATAAAGGAGGGCAGTTGATATGGAGAGAGGGAGAGACGGAGAGGAGATTTGAGTAAAAGGGAGGAAATAAGAATGACTTGATGGCGTAATTGTTTGAGAGTCTGCTCTTAGTTTCGAAAGTCGGCCGTTCTAACCCAACCTTGGCCGAGTCATACCGAAGATTTTTAAAAAAATTGTCCATGTTGCTTCCTTGCGCGATGCTCATCATTTATAAAGGATAAAGCACAGACAAACAACCATAGGTTGGCAACCACTGCACAAGCTTGATGGGCCTAATGTCCTCCTCCTGCATTGAAGTTCCTTGTAAGGGAACTCATATTATAGGACATATATAACTGACATATATAGGACTAAATATATAGGACATATATATATATAACTCATATTATAGGACACTCATATATAGAGGTTTGCGTAGAGGCTTCAAACTCTTCCTCGAGCAACTCATTTCTGTGCATCAAAGTTAAAAGATTGCCCCTAATAAGATGGCAAAGACTTTTTTTTTAATTTTTGGTTTTTAAATGGACACAGGAATCAAACATTATCTGTTACATTGTACAGTTAGTTTTGACTAAAAAAATTCACTTCATACCATGTGGTTGGCGCTGGTGTAAGGTGTTTTGTCAGTGATGGTCTCAAAAGGAGTGCGGGCCCCATTGTTGTCCGACGGGGAAGACACTTCCCATTTGAAGTGGATCGTTGAGCTGTTTATGCCGCCTTCTTCACATCGCTCATGGGTTTGGGAAAACTTTGGATAGTGGGGATCACATGGCGTGACACAGACAAGCGGGTAACCTGGGGAGGGCTTCTGTTTACTTCCTTCCTTTGTTGCACCTTCCACGTCATCATAGTCAGCAAGAGAAACCACCTGAGCAAAGTAGAAAAAAAAATGTGGGTAACAGATTATGAGTTTAGGTAAGGGGCAAACAAGATGAGAACCATGCAAATGCATTGCATGTGTGGCCTGTATATGAAAGTTGATGAGTTTGTCATTTAAACAAAAACTTAATAACATATCATGCAGATTACAATCGGAGGGGATGGAAGGATGAGGCTTCCAGAAGCCTCCTGGTCAATGATCGTCACAGTAGCCATTGTTATCTCTCCAAGCACAGCCTCCACCGGTTCGTCAGGGCCCAGCACCACAGAGAAGGATTCATGCCATTCCCGGTCATCATTGGCAAGGATCTCCACAGAGAAGTCTGCCCTTGCCACCCCTGTATTGGACAATGCAAATTCAGCAGATGTACAAAGTGAATGCAGGTGCTGCACCAAAGTTGCCACTCAGAAAAGTGTTCGACTTCAAAATGCAAGTCAATTTGATCAATCAAGCAAAAGAAAAGTAAACAATCCCACAGACTTTAATTATATAGATTTTTCAGTGCATGCTTTAAATTAAATTCTTTCTGGTTCGTTGTTCGTGTATTTATTTCTAATTGATGACGTCAGTTGTCATTGTTTCCCAACTAGGAGGTAAAAAGTAGCCAAAGCAACTTCAAAGCAAGGAATATACTGGATGGCTTGCCCCTGCATTTTTTTTAGGGCCCTGATGCTTGTGGAGGAGCTGCGACACAAATCCCGAACACATGAGACAACATCAGCCTTGACTTTCACACAAACACAGCCACAGAGATTGGGGGACGTGACATCATTTCCCAGACCAGCAATACCAGTGACGTCATCTTCATGACATCGCTTTTCTTTCCACACTCAATGGGGGCAATCAAGGAGGAACCACAACAGGCAAAAACTAAAAACATCAAAACTGAAGACCAAAACAGTGCAGTCATGGACAGTAGATACCAAGGAAACTCTGTTGGGGTGTTTCGAGTGCACAGATTGCAATACCTTCAGTACTGCATGTGACCGTCTGGATGACTATACAGACAATATCATACATTAGCTTTTGTGAAACCATGTGCATTATTGCATCGAAAGCAGTGACCTCATATGCCAACAATAAACTCGAGTTTACAAAGGACTTACAACTGCTCAACAAAAAGAACTCTGCTTGTATTAATGGTGGGTGACAGGATGCAAAAGAAAATTGCCAAGGACAAACTGCAAAAAGCAATCGCTAAAGTGAAGGTCAACTAGAGAAAGAAACTCGGGGAGCAATTCAATGCAAACGACCTCCACAGCATCTGGCAAGAACTTCAAAGAATCACAATTTACAGAACCCCCCCCCCAACCACCACGATTAGAGACGAACCCATGCTCCTGGATCAGCTCAACAAGTTCTATGGGAGATTCGACAAATCCAATACCACACCTGCCAGTGACCAACACCCCATACCACCACCACCACCCCACCCACCATCATCAACATCATCATCATCATCATCTCATCACTCTCGACCCCTCTCTCTGCCATCCAACCACACGCGCTGAGAACAATCTTCAAAAGCAAAACACAAAGAAAGCAACAGCACCTGATAATCTCTCCACTTGGTGCTCATGACCAACGAGCCCCCGTAATCACAAACACTTCAACACCTCCCTTCCACAGTGCAAAGTTCCAAGATGCTTCAAAGACTCTACAATAATACCCATTCCTGAATCATCCAAAAATCTCATGGTTCAACTACAGACCGATCGCCCTCACATCAGTGGCCATGAAAGAATTTCAACGCCTGGTTCTTCGTTATTTGAAATCCAGCACGTCCCATCAGTTTGACCCCCTGCAATTCACTTACAGAGCTAACAGGTCTGTTGACGACGCAGTGAACCTGCCACTTCACCATACACTCCAACATCTGGACACACCAAATTCATATGTATGCATCCCCTTTGTTGATTTTAACTTGGCCTTTAACACCATAAACCCCTACAAATTGTTTGATAAACTCACTGAACTGAACATCAACACTTCAATGTGCCACTGCATTCTGGACTTCCTGCTTGACAGATGTCAGGTTGTCAAGGTAAACAAACTGACATCATGTCCCCCGTCTCTAAGCAAGGCTGTGTTCTCTTCCCTCCCTTGCTTTTTTCCACTCTTCACCAATAACTTTGTATCTCTTGATAACTCCATTAAAATACTGAAATATGTCAATGACCCCACAATTATTGGACTCATTCCAAACAAAAACGAGGAAAACTACCACCATGAAGTTGGTAGAGCAGTCGAGTGGTGCTCTGACAACAATCTTCTGCTCAATGCCCCAAAAACCAAATAAATAATAATTGACCTCAGATGTAATAAAAAATCGCAAAACTCCTGTCGACGTCGATGGCCAAACAATAGACATTACGGACTCTTTCAAATTCCTTGGCACCACCATCACCGATACTTTGAAATGGGACATCAACACAGATGACGTAATCAATAAAGCGCAACACCGAATGTATTTTGGACATCTACTCAAAAAGTTTAGCGTGAATCGCCGGCTGCTGATCCAGTTCTACACCGCGATAATGGAGAGCATTCTGACATCACCATTTACAGTATAGTATGGAAGCACTGATGCACATACAAAGAAAAGACTGGAAAAGATAATCATCAACTCTGCAAAAAATAGCCAGCTGTGAACTCCCCTCCATTGCCAATTTGCACTGGAAATGCTCCATCAAACGAGCAAGAAAGATCATTGAAGACCTGCACTCTCACCCCGCACGTCATCTCTTTCAACTTCTCCCTTCCAGAAAACGTTGCAGATCACTTACCACCGGACCAACGCGCTTTAAAAACAGCTTTTTCTCAACAGCAGTAAGAACTCTGAACACTCAGAAACCTCTTTTTGCACTAAATCGAAGAAAACCGAGCACTTAATGTTCAGCTATATTGACACACACCGTCTCCTGTATATCGTATGTGCAATCTGTCTCTGCTTTGCTTTGTTTTAAGTCCTGTAAAATAATGTATGATTGTCGATTGCTGCAATGTGCCAAAGCAAATTCATATCAACCTAGGTTGTCTGGCAATAAAAATCTTGAATCTTGAATCTTGAATATTGGTGGATGTTAAAGATCTCACAGTGTCCATGAAGAGTAGGTTGAGCAATCGCTGGCATACTGGCCAAATACCAAATTCCTGTTTCAATCTACAGTGGGCGCTGCATCAGCAACACAGCTGCACCACCTGTCGATGAAGCTACTTGCAGCCATGCCCTGCATATGAAGGAAGAAGCCTTCCCGACAGTAGTCAGAGCAGGAATTCAGCCGAGTAACAATTATATTTTTAGTTGGATCCATTTTCACCGGAATTCAGGTCCAGACATGTTCAACTCAAAGATATTTCTGGACTATACTACCAGCCCTAGTCATACATTTCTACTGAACAGTCATATTCCTCAGTAGCCTTACTCTCTTGTTCACAGAAAGAGTGTGATCATAATCGCCATAAAAAGATCACAAAGTGCTGACGTTTTGGGCTTTACTCTTTGTTGGATCAAAGAGAGAGGCGTGCTACAGGTGAGCAATACCTATTGGACAGAGCTCTCAAAAGTGAATAAGCCTCTGTCCAACAGGTATTGCTCACCTGTAACACATTAATGGTGAGGTCATTGGTGAAGTCACCCACCCGATATCAACCACTGCCCATTTTACATCTCACTCTCCCTTGCTCTAACTTGGGGGTAAAGCCGGAAACGTCAGCACTTGGTGATCTTTTTTATGGCAGATAACCTTAAGCATGTTTTGGCATGGTTTTATTGTCTTGTTCTGCCAAAGCAGACCACTAGTTCTTTGCTGGAACTTGCAACGATTTTTGTTGTCATACTCACCTTGTTTGAACTTAAGAACACGACTTTTTGGGTTGTAATCCAAGCCAGACTGTGCCGAGCCATCTCGAGTGCTGCACCGAACCCTGGTGTTCTTATTAAGGTCCCCGGTTCGAACTACGTGGAGTGTGATAGTGGCCATGCCTTCTTGCGAGGAAGGTTCAAGCACCTGATAAATGGCCTGCTCAAACTGAAGAGTTGGGGCTGTGGATGGCAAGGAGGTCCTCAAAAATCAACCATTTTATTATTCTGGTATTCAAAGAAAATAATATTAAACCACTTCCACAAAAATTCCTCACTCACCATCCTCTTTGTTTGTGATGGTAACAATGGTTTTCCCAAGAGACCCCACCCTGGCACCAGCCACATCTCCACTCATAGGCTGACCTAATACAAGATGGAACTCCTCTTCAGCTTCCAATGTTGTATCATCGATCACATGTACTGTGCAATTCTTCACCTGTTCCACAAGACATCAGTCTTCTCATAAGATTTTAAGTTGGTGGAACTTTCTTATTTTCTTTTTTCCAAATCAGAATGAAGCGTTCACTGCAAGAATAGGAAGTAAAAATAATAATATAAGCAGTTTTAATGCATGGAAACATCAAACCTTTTCCCCAGGCTGGAATGTGACAGTTGAGGCATCTGTGTTCGGCCGCTCTGTATAATCTTCCCTCGGAATAGCTGATCCCTGGCGAGTGTAACAGCGAACTGTGGTTTCACTGCTTAAATCACCACTCCTCAACACGAGCACAGTGAGAACGCCTTTGGTTTCTTCAACCTCATATTTTGCCTTCTCAAACTGCATGCTGGGAACTTTGGGTAAAGGTTAAAGAGGCAAGTAAGCAAGACCTCTTGCAATGTTATCAGTCTTGTATCTTAAAACAGTACTCAACAATGCTTTAATGTTATGAACAAGGAGAAAATAGGCCTCATCGTGGCATCATTAAGTCTTCACTCACCATCTTGATATGAATCATCGATTATGACGGTGGACTGTGATGGTTCAGCCAGCTCGACACCCTGCGCTGTATTTAAAAACATAACAAATGTCTCGTTCCCCTCCAACGCAGGATGCTGGGCATCATCCAGAATAGTCAGCGGGCAAGTCTGCCAGGATATTAGGTCAATAAGATAACAAGGACGTATGCTTTAAATGGTATGGATGAGATTCATTTTGCATGAGTTATTTCATATCTTACAGCCTCCATTTTTCCAGAAGAAAAGACCACCCGCTTTGAGCTGGCCACATAGTCCATCCCTGGTGTGGCAGATGCCGGTTGGGATGGTCGTGTGGCACACCACACCGACGCTTCAACAGACAGGTCTGAACCCTGACGCACCAATGGGATTTGCACAGTGCCTATGAAAAACAGAACATGACTGTAAATGCCCCCCAAAGTAAATGCCCCCTCAAAAAATAACATTCCTGTGATTTGCACAAAGCATTGGCCTTACATTTCATTGGACGGCTAGTTACATAAGCTGCACTAACCATGTTGAATTCTGTACCTGTGTCGATTGGAACAAATCATTAAAGAAGAATGTACAGTAGAATTTATTGCATAATCGAGTACCTTTATAAATACTAGTGTGGGCCCGTACGTGCGTGCCCGTACGTGCAAAAAAAAAAAAAGAAGAGAAATTGTGACGTCATAGCACCGTGTCCTGTCATTGGTTTGGTAAGAAATGGCTATAACTTGGAACCATTGTCCGATTAATATCAAACTTGAAAGGCACATCCACAGGTCCCAGCAATATACTGGCAAGTTTCAATGAGATCGGACCAGTGGCTGTCAAGAAACAGCAGTCGCAGACAGAACAGACAGACAGACACACAGATATTGCTGGAATTATAGATAGACTAGTGCAGGCCCGAAAGTGCGTGCCCGTAGGCGTGCCCGTACGTGCGTGGCCGTAGGTGAAAAAATTTTTTTTAATTGTGACGTCAATAGTGATGTCATAGCACCGTGTCCTCTCATTGGTTGGCAAATAAATGGCCGTAACTTGGGAACCGCTTGTCCGATTAATATCAAACCTTGAAAAGGCACATCCACAGGGCCCCAGCAATATTCCTGGCAAGTTTCAATTAGATCGGACCAGTGGGTTGTCGAGAAACGGCGGTCGCAGACAAACACACATACAGACAGACCGACACACAGAGATTGCTGGAATTATAGATAAAAGATGAAAGAAGTAATTAATTAAGCAAGAAGGAAAAGAGATACTGTACTTGTTATAGAATGATGGGTCAGTAATCCCTCAAATTCTGTCACCCCACCGACATAATAGACTTCAGACCATTTACAACCTTAACTGATGTCACATTATTCTACACTAGCAGAGTTTCGGCTCTATGGGCGATCTTGTTCTCAGTGTGCAACGCGTTCTTCTGACGCATACTTATTTGGGCGGTGTATAAGCAACTGACACCTCTGTATAGGCAAAAAATAATAATAAGTACCCAGGTTATGTGCATGAAGAAAAAAACATACCGACTCCTTATAATTCAAAACACCTCACAGCTCTGGAAAACGTGGGGACAGAAATAATGTACTGTAAATGGTGGGGACGTGTACCCACCTGAAGGTTGGCGCTAACACGAATGCACATTTCCAGAGAATTTGCGTT
>CM068957.1:70751224-70768361 GCA_035128595.1 Eptatretus atami | reverse complement strand
TCAGGCTGCGGACGAAAGTTTTGCATGTGGTCAGGAACTCAGGTGTGCCAAGGAAAGACTTTGCATGACAGAAGATGCACAGTCGGCGACTGTCTTTGGAGGCCAGCTTGGAAATTTGGCTTTCCCAAGAAAGATCATGGGAGATAGTGAGAACCCATAACTTGAATAAAAGGACTTCTTCAAGAGGATTGTTGAGAAAGTAAATGGGGGGGGGGGGTGGTTCTGGTTCTAGACGATACTTTCAGAGAGACGTAGTGAGGGTGTGAGATTTGTCAGGATTGAAAGATATATTCCGCAGTGTTTGACCAGCTTGTGATTTTATCCAGATCTGCAGAGCGTGAAGTGGAGGCTGCCTGCCAATCAGAGGGATGGGAGATGGTATAGCAGAGGGGTGGAGTCATCAGCAAAGAGATAAAATGGATTTTCCAGGGAACCTGAGAGATCAATTTGGGAAACCAGAAAAAGCACAGCACCAAGAACACTGCTTTGAAAAACTCCAGCCTGGATGGGAAGAGGAGATGAGAGAATTCCATCAAGAGCCACGCGTTGACTGTGATGGAAGAGGAAGTCCGTGAGTCATAAGTAGAGATTGCATTGAATGCCATAAGAAGAGAGTTTGGTGAGCAGTGCGGGATGCCAGACCATATCGAAAGCACGCGATATGTCTCGGGATATGGCTCTGATCTCATGTTTAGCATTGAGGACCTCCATCTATTGTTGGGAAAGCAGAAGCAGCATATCCAGGGTAGAGTGACCTGGTCTGAATCCTCATTGATGATCGGAAATCAAGCCATTGGAGAAGAAGGATTTGATGTCAGAAGCGATGATGGATTCCATAACCTTGCTGATGATTGAGAGCAGGTTGATTGGTCTGTAGTTGCAGGGATCTGTTTTTGCACCTTTTTTGTGCAGAGCAGTTTTTTTTTGTTCAAGTCACTTGAGTTCCCATGGGTTATTTCAATATTCAGTGTTACAGATTTGTATCGCTGCTTGCATCCATATGACAGATCTCCTTACATTGGCAAAAAAAATCACAATATATTGTAATGGTCGTGGATCTTCAAGACCATTGCACCACCAGGCCAGTAGGGAACGAGGTCTCCGTGTCCAATCAGGTAAGTTGGGCACAAATCAGCATCTCAGATAAACAACCGCAGGGAATTTGCTTGACAGAATTGGCCAAGTGAGCCATCAAACAATTCCCTTATGGAGGCGCTTTTAATGCTTGGACCCAACCTGCCCATCTGAGGGGTTAACCTTCCAATTAGTTATGCCATGGAGCCTCACAGACAATGACCACACACAAGTTCTCATTAACAAATGGGATTTATTGCAATAAAATGAGTGGGGAAGAAGAAAATGACACGGATGCAAGCAGCTATACAAATCTGAAACACTGAATATTGAAATAACCCATGGGAACTCAAGTGACTTGAACAAATAACTTATCCTCTCAATCCAGGAACACATGGGACAGAGAAAGAGTAGATGAGACAGGGATGAGAGAAAATCTGTTCTCCGCACTATGCTTAAACACACGGGGTGAGTCGCTGCTCCACACAGATTGCCCTCGTTCCTACTGCATGCCCCAACCCATGCCTCACGACCCACAACCTTGAGCACAGCATGACCCCAGTATGAGTAGCAACCATGAAACCGGCAGCATGGAGGCGAGCAGGCAGGAACCACGGAGCAGGAAAGTGCACAGTGGCGCAGGCAGGAACCACACAAGTGATAAAACGAAGGCGACCACGAAGGTGATGACAAAGTCAGTGAGAGTGAGCAGGTGACCAGGCAACAAAATCTCAACCAATGAGAGAGCTAGTCCAGCGTCCTGGCTTTTATTAAGTCCCGCGGGGTGGATTGGACCATCGCGGTGCATACCCATTGATCGACGTGACCATGAGGTTCGGCTCAGTGGCCGGAGCTAATTGATGTACAAGCTGAGGATTTTCCACATCACATGCGGCCCATGGTCCAGGTGTGTGACAGATCTCCTTACATTGCTAAGTATCCAGCATGTAGCGAGCTTTTGTACAGTTTTCTTTTGCTACTAATAGTGCAAAATTATATGAGGGAAGATGTATGACGAGGAACATGTCAGAATATAAGGGAGGGTTGGAGGGGGAGAATGGGGCTTCGACACAAACACTCAGGCAGGAGAGGACAACAGCTATCCAAACACTTTGCTCGACACTATATTTGTAATTACATCAGGCTTAGGCTTACACTATGTAATAACTATTTTACTCCATCCCCCATTTAACACCGATACCAGATCCGAAACAATACGATAATAATAATAATAATAATAATAATAATATTAGTTCTCTTACAAGGAACTTCAATGCAAGAGGATGCCATTCGGGCCATCATACCTACATAATGGTTGTTAACCTCCAGTTGTTTGTCCATATTCTGTCTTTTTTAATGCTGAGCATCAAGCAAGGAAGCAGCACGTACCATTATCAAAGTCTTTGGCATACGACTCGGCCGGGGTTCAAATCGCCGACCTCGCTGTCTCAGAGCGGATGCTCCAACCATTTAACAACCTAGTCTGGTGAACATTTTGCCAAAGTTCAAACATTCCTGACCATTGGTGGTTCAGTAACAGCCATACCACATGACAGTAACTAGAGGGGGAGCACTCGGTAGAGTGCAAAACCTCCGCCGCAAACTGCTAAAAAGGTCACTCAAAGTGAACCTGATATCCTATTCATTCAATTTGACGTCAACAGTGCTCACAGAGTTATAGTTTGCAACTTTCCCTTTTACTTTTAACTTTTACATACTCGATTCATTCGTCATAACTAGATCCTTGAGACAGAAATTCATTTTACATGGGTATATCCACCTGAAGTTCCAAAATCAGCCGCAATTATAATTTTGGCATGTTTTTTGTTGGAAATCACTTATAACATGTAGAAATGAAAAAAAAAAAAATCGAAATTTTGTTGAAAAAAATTTGCAAAATTTTTTTTCTCTAAATTTTTTTTTGGGGGGGGGGGGGTTGGAAATCACTTAAACATGTAGAAATGCAAAAAAAAAGAAATCAAAATTTTGTTGAAAAAAAGTTGCAAATATATTTTTTTCTCTAAAATTTTTTTTTGGGGGGGGGGGTTGGAAATCACTTAAAACATGTAGATGCAAAAAAAAAAAAATTCAAATATTTTTCTAATTGGCCGCCATAGCGGCCATATTGGATTTTGGACCAAGTCCAAAATCTAATGCATGATCCTTGGACCAGACCTAACCCCCCCACCAAGTTTCGTCGAAATCCGTCGAGGATTTTTTCCGTAATACTGTTCACAAACAAACAAACAAACAAGCAGTCATAGACTGGTACTTACGAAATCATCAACTTGACCTCTGACCTTGTCTAATAAAAGCATGAATCAGTCAGAAGCCCAAGGGGAGCTTGAATTCTGAATTCATTGTGGTCTACGATTTTACACTGTGGTTTGACAGATAATGAGTCCCAGACAAAAACTAGATTTCTTATAAAAATTCCATTTTTTTTTTTTAAAGTGATTCAGTACCAGCAGGATATGCCAGATAATAGTGTATTACTTTTCAGAAGAATCTGATAAAAGACTTATTTATTTATTATTATATATATCAGTTATTCATCGCTGTTCCAGAATTTCGACAACCGAGTTTTAAGCGTCCTAAGCGATCGCAAAAACCGAAGACAAAATTAAAATCGAAGTTAAACGAACTCGTAACGTCGAGCGAAGCAAAAATCTCCATTTCTCCAGGCAAAACCTTAACGTCACTCAACGACGCGTCTGCTCGAGCGCACTGCATCATGGGACGACCGTGACGTCTACTCGAGGCACTGCATCATGGACGACCCGTGACGCTGCTCGAGCGCACTGCATCATGGGACGACCCGTGACGTCTGCTCGAGCGCACTGCATCATGGACGACCCGTGACGCTGCTCGAGCGCACTGCATCATGGACGACCCTTGACGCTACGAGTGAAATATTTTTTATACAATCTTAAAACGTCTCCAAAACATCCGATTTTTCCCAGAATTTCGACAACGAGTGTTAAGCGTCCTAAGCGATCGCAAAAACTGAAGACAAAATTAAAATCGAAGTTAAAACGAACTCGTAACGTCGAGCGAAGCAAAAAATCTCCATTTCTCCACGTTAATTTACGGAATTATGTTTTACCCTCACTGTGACCTTGACCTTTGACCGATTTTGAACAAAATCTAATCAGCACTAGCCATCGCCCTCCTGAATCACGTGGTGTAATTTGACATTGGTAGCTTCTTCCGTTCTCGAGTTATCGTGCCTACAAACAACAAACATACAAACAAACAAACAAACAAGCAGTCAAGAGACTGGTACTTACGAAATCATCAACTTGACCTCTGACCTTGTCTAATAAAAGCATTAATCAGTCAGAAGCCCAAGGGAGCTTGAATTCTGAATTCATTGTGGTCTACGATTTTACACTGTGGTTTGCAGATAATGAGTCCAGACAAAAACTTGATTTCTTATAAAAATTCCATTTTTTTTTTTTAAAGTGATTCAGTACCAGCAGATATGCCAGATAATAGGTGTATTACTTTTCAGAAGAATCTGATAAAAGACTTATTATTTATTATATATATCAGTTATTCATCGCTGTTCCAGAATTTCGACAACCGAGTTTTAAGCGTCCTAAGCGATCGCAAAAACCGAAGACAAAATTAAAATCGAAGTTCAAACGAACTCGTAACGTCGAGCGAAGCAAAAAATCTCCATTTCTCCATGCAAAACCTTACGTCACTCACACAGTCTGCTCGAGCGCATGCATCATGGACGCCCGTGCGTCTGCTCGAGCGCACGCATCATGGGACGACCCGTGACGTCTGCATCGAGCGATGCATCATGGACGACCCTTGACGCTTCGAGTGAAATATTTTTTTATACAATCTTAAAACGTCTCCAAAACATCCGATTTTTACCAGAATTTCGACAACCGAGTTTTAAGCGTCCTAAGCGATCGCAAAAACCGAAGACAAATTAAAATGGAAGTTAAAACGAACTCGTAACGTCGAGCGAAGCAAAAAAATCTCCATTTCTCCATGCAAAACCTTAACGTCAATCAACGACGCGTCTGCTCGAGCGCACTGCATCATGGACGACCCGTGACGTCTGCGAGCGCAATGCATCATGGACGACCTTGACGCTTCGAGTGAAATATTTTTTTTATACAATCTTTAAAACGTCTCCAAAACATCCGATTTTTACCAGAATTTCGACAACCGAGTTTTAACGTCCTAAGCGATCGCAAAAACTGAAGACAAAATTAAAATCGAAGTTAAACGAACTCGTAACGTCGAGCGAAGCAAAAATACTCCATTTCTCCACGTTAATTTATGGAATTATGTTTGACCTCACTGTGACCTTGACCTTTGACCTATTTTGACCAAAATCTAATCAAGCACTAGCCATCACCCTCCTGAATCACGTGGTGTAATTTGACATTGGTAGCTTCTTCCATTCTCGAGTTATCGTGCTACAAACAAACAAACAAACAAACATACAAACAAACAAACAAACAAACAGAAACGGAAGGCATCATATACTTACGAAATCTTTAGATTTCGTAAGTAACAAACAGAAACGGTAGTCATCAATATACTTACGAAATCTAACAAACAGAAAGGGGTGAAAACAGTAACCTCCATCCATCTTCGATGGCGGAGGTTAATAAGTCCCCCAGTCACTCTTCATCATCATCATCATCATCATCATCATCATCATCATCATCATCATCATCATCATCATCATGTTATTTAGTTTATTAGTGAACTAATCACAGTTGATCACTCCTAGGCCATGTACTCATCCCACGTGAATAACCAGCTTAATTGGGACTTAAGGCGTCCAGGGAAAGCGTCATTGTGACACCGGAACCGGAACCGGAACCAGAATAAAACCTGCACCTTGTTATTGGGGAAAAAAAGTGGGGTCAATGTTTTAAACTCTTCATTTTTGTGAATTGCAGACATGGGTGACGCAACATTTTTGTCAGTGATACCACAGGGCGGAATGTGCATTGTATGTCATCCCCGCACACTTTCTATTCACATTATTGAAGTGAAATTTAATTTCGAAAGTCCCAGCCAGCTTCGAGATACAGTTGGGAAATTGATACAGTTTGGAAATTGATACAGTTCGGAAATTTAGAGTGTGGGAAGAAAAGCAAACAAACAAACAAACAAAAACACCTATGTGGTGGTTTAGTACTCTTCAGGGTCTAAGAAACTGTGGTACCATTAAAAATTGGGGGCACTAATTGTAGAAACAAACCCTGAAACAGATGCAAGCCTTCCCCTCTCCTATATGTGGAGGCTTACTGTGTTTAATTCATGATCAGAAAATAATGTTCTCTTACGTTAAAGAGGGACTGGCAGGATGGCCTAGAAGTGCACGCAATCGCTTCCAAGCTGAATAGCCTGGGTGTGAATCTTGGCCCAGCTATAAACCGTCATCCTGGTGTTTCACAGCAGGGTGATTCATCAATGTGTGCACCATCCCTTGGAGGGACGTTAAACTGGGTGTCCTGTCTGCCGGCATTAGTTGATAGATGTTAAAGACCTCACGGTGTCCTTCGTGAATAGTAGGCAAGCTATCACCGGAACCTTGACCAAATTCCAAATTCCTGCCCTAATGACAGCTGGGAAGGCAGTGGCAACCCACGCAGTATAACTCTTGCCAAGAAACTGCTTTGGCAGCACTGATGCTCTGTAACAGAGTATGGTATATCAGAATCAGAATGTGAAATAGAAAAGAAAAAAAAATAGAAAATCTTCTCTAGATGAGTACCTGCATCCTCACGTACAGTGAAGCTCAACTCAGTGAAAGCCACAACAGAGGCATCATTGGGTCCAGCAATAACTACGCGTGCTCGAGCCAGACGACCAATGTGTGCATCCTCCGAAGGCTGAGCAAGAACCAACTCAAATGCCTCCTCAGGCTCGCTCATACTGTCATCCACAATGTTTACATCACAAGATGATGACGTCACACCAGGAGGGAATGTAACCCGTGAAGAATCATCATGGGGTCGTGACACAAAATCGGAACCCGAAGCCAGATGGTCATTCCTGCTTCCTCGAGCTGAACTGGACTGCGTGTAGCATATTACAGACACCGTTGCACTGCTATCGCCTACAAGACAAACAAGGGGGTTTTGTCAATAATTTGTTGAATTAATCATATCTCGTCATTGAGGCATTCTATATCTCATGATGCAATGTAATCCTTTCTTTACCCTGTTAAATCATGGCATGTTATGATTAATGCATTTATTTATTTATTTTACAGTGAACTGAGGCTCTGAGAGGAACTTTCAAGTAAATCACGTGGAGGACAAAGACATTTTGAGACATCACTGTATTTTTACACGATTTACATTCATTGACATGAGCAGACAATGAGAAACACAATTGGTATGTGGGTTTCAAACCTGAGTTCCCCTACATCAGCATCACCATCACCAGGGGCACAGATGGGAACACGAAAAGGCAAGCTTTCATGGCATGCATCACTGTGAAGCCATTTGATAAAAGGAGCATTTATCTTTCTTCTGGTTATCGCATCCTATGAGGACCAAGGCTGGAGTACTGTTCTGGGTAATAAGGATGACTTGACATGCTTTTATGTTTCTGGATTAGCTGTTTCTCTATCGCCCTTTTTGGCAGAAAGTTACCTCTAATTGTGAATGCCCTACGGCTGGGTAATTGCACCACTTTCTCCTCTACAAGGAAAAACTAACTTTCGTAAAATTAAAAATGATTCATATGATGAGAATAAAAACTAACTTTTGTGAAATTACAACAGCTTCGTGCATGCAACATCAGTGGTATTTTAGGTGTGCTTGCCAGGTGTCGCTGTGTTTTTTGACTGTGCAATGCATTTTTCATAAATGTTTGCCTTTAAAGCCTCGTAGCAATTAATCAAGCTTTTTTTTCCAATTGTTTGGATTTTTCACACTTCTTGTAAAAAAAGGTGGAGTGCCTCATCAACATCTATGCCTCCAAAGCTTGCATTCCAAATTCATAACTTCTGGTCCCCAAACCTCAGGTCTCAGTCACTGACTTCACAATGAAGGATGTAAAGGTAATAAACAACATTTTCATATCTCCGTGTTAACTGCACATCAAAAGGTAGTAAACTATCTCATTTGTTGATTATATTCACCACCAAAGAACCTGTCCTTGTGATTGGGTTAATTCCTCCACTTTTAGGATTTATGACTTGGAACAACAAGCTTCCAGGCAGCCCTAGAAGAAATACAATTATATTTAAAGTATTGGGGTTATCCGCCCTCCCTGAAGGGTGCTTGAGGTGTTGAATGAGGAGTCAGAGCATGCTCCTGTACTTAACCTGACCTGACCCTTCCCTGAATCCTCAGAACTATGAAATTTTTTTTATCCACTGAAAACATTGCAATGCACCTCGGAATACAACCAACGGTTATCAACTCATTTCGTCCAGCAGTTCAGGAGTGCAGCGAGGTAAAACAAACACACAAACAATATGATACTAAAATGTGATAATTCCTCCACTTCTATGATGTCTCTGGTTTTGATGCAGATAATTAATTGGCTTGTTTTTATTGTGACTTGTGATACCCCTCACAAAGGAACGGTGCAATATGATACACATTTACAAAGGGGATTTGGAAGAGGGAAACGGGGGGGGGTGGAAAAGGGAAACAGGAAAGGGAGAGAGGAAAGGAGGAGAGAGCGAAGGGGGGAGAGCAGAGAAAGAAAGTGAGGGGAATGAGGGAAGGAAATGGGCAAGGAAAAGAGATGAGAAGGGAAAAGAAGAAATGAAGGAAAAAGTGGGAAGAAAGAGGAAGAGAACAAGGGAAGAGGAAGAGTGGAGTCACTCACTTGATGAGTATATTCGCCTGTACATTATAGAAACTAAGTTAGTACAAATATATCGTCATGGTCTAGCTTCAGATTCATTATCAGGCCATGGCAATTTCATTATTATCATAGGAAAAGAGAGAGGAGGGGAGAGAGGAGAGAGGAGAGAGGAGAGAGGAGAGAGGAGAGAGGAGAGAGAGATTGAACATCATGTTAGAGGAGAAGGAGATAAAGCAGGGAAATAGATTTGTCTGGTGATGGTAGTTTGCAGGCAGAGTTACAAAGGAGGATACAAGTGGGTGCAAATGCATGGAGGAAATTGGAGAGTTTGATGGTGGTCAGGAAGATATCGAGGAAGTTGAAAGGGAATATCCTGAGGTCATGTGTAATACCAGCATACTGATGTGGTCTGGAGATGGTGGCACTGACAACACAGCAACAACAGAGGCTGAAGTTCTGTGAGAGTAACTGGGGCAGTAGGATTGAGGGAGTGAAGAGGGTGGAAAGGAGGATAGACAAACTGAGGGAGGAGATTGGTATGCAGATCAGCATGAGGGCAAGATTTATAAAGAACCGACAGAAGTGGGTGGGAATCTGGTAGGATGGAGGAAGATATATACTTCCAAAGAGAGTGATGTGCTGGAAAAAAAAATCGAGGACGGGCAAAAGGAGGTGGCCCACAGTTTATATGGGAGGGATTGTGTGAAAAGGGATGTCAGAAAGATGGAGCCTGATGGGAAGTGGAGAGAGATGGCTGGGGATAGAGAATGGTGGAGGAGTGTTGTGAACAGAGCAGAGCAGCAACTCAGTGCCAGTCAATCTCACCCAAAAGAAGGGATTTTGAGAAAGAACGTGGCAATTTTATTTAGTTTAACATAATATACGGGGTGATCCCAAAAATCGGAACACACCTTTAATCAAAAATCTTCCATCTTGCTGATGACAACCTCTTGTGGTTTTTTTTTCAGGTGATTGAAGCAGAGTAAACCACAAGACAGACTACGAAAGTTGGTGGATTCTTACCTTTTAGGGATACCATGGACAATTAGGCAAAATACTTATTCTGTGGAGCTTTTTATTAAAATGGATTCTGACAAGAAGACTCAAATTGAGTGTAAATGTGAGTTTGGAACTTACATTGCACCCTGCAAGTCACGGATATTTGCCTGGGTCAAAAACTTCAGAGAAAGGCATTGTCGCAAATCTCAACAGTAAAAGTGTTGGAGGACCAACATATTTGGGATGTCCTCAAGATGTAAGGTCTCCTAAAAATATTGACCTTGTTCATGATTCAATGGGCAGAAGCCTGAAGAAATCTCTCAGGCGTTGGAGTCAAGAGATTGGAATTTCACCTGAATCGGTGAGATGAATTATCATCCATGATGTGAAACTGTATCCATACAGAATTCAGATTAAACAAAACCTAACTGCAGCCCATATGCAGAAAAGAGGGATGATGTGCCGGTGTTTTGCAGACAAGATTGAAGAAAACCGAACTTCCCTGACAATCTGGTTTTCTGACAAGGCCCATTTTCTTCTTTATAGGCATGTCAACTCCAAGAACTGCATATGTTGGAGATCAACCCACCCCCCCCCCTCCCCCAATCTAGTGCTCGAGTGACCTCTCCACTCGGGAAAACGCACCTCCTCGGTCTCAATCAATAAACATGGAATCTTTGGTCCATTCTGGTTTGAGGACAACACTGGCAAGGCATTGACTGTCAAAACAAAACATTATATCCAAGTTCTTGGGAGATTTAGGAGGGCCCTAGGTAGATGCAGGGGCCTTTCCAGAGAGGAACAATAGTTTCAACAGGGTGGAGCCACTCCCCATGCACACTTCAAATGATTCACGGAACTGGTTCAACATGCACTTTGGTGAGAGAATCATCAGTCGAAGACTTGCTATTGAATGGACCCAACGCTCACTAGACTTCTATCTTCCGGGTATCTAAAAAAACAACTTCTATAGAGGAAGGCCCAATTCATTGAAGAATACAAAGCAACAATTATCGATAAAATTTGCTTCATTCCTTCAACGGAATGCATCATAGTGATCAACCATTGTTGTCCCGTTGAATCCAAGTGTGCTTGCAGCTCCATGGCAAACATTTGGAGTACATTATTTAGGCATAGTCGGTCCTGGCCTATTAAAAGAATCTGCGCCCAAATTTCAAATATACATTCAAACTTCAATAGATTTTTGAAATTCAGTCAAAACCACAGTTACTTTGCAACCCTGGAGATATATGGAGAAAAAAATGCTCTACCTTTACGAAGAATAGTTGCATGAAGTTGTCCATCTCCTTCATTGACACGATACAATTTCCTGTCAAACTGTAGGCCAGAGGCATCCTCTTCATCAGCAATTACCACAACAGTGCTTGTGGTCTCGCCAAAGAGAGCATACGCTGGCATGCTGAGTTCCACAGAGAATTGTTCAAGGCCCTCAAACACTGAGTCATCATTGATACCAATTGTACAAGTCTTGCTGTCCTCTTGCTCCTCAAACTGCACCTGCAAGCCCAAACAATAACAACCTTATAACAGCCAAAGATTATGAAGCTCTTCTTATTCTGCTGGGAAAAACAAAATAAACAGCAACAACAATCTACTATAAATTGATGAGGTGTGTGTGAGTGTGTGTGTGTGTGTGTGTGTGTGTGGTGTGTGTGTGTGTGTGTGTGTGTTGTGTGGTGTGTGTTGTGTGGAGTTATACTGGGGTGTTCTGATGTGGAATGTGAGACACCAAAATGATCGTCATGATCTGCTCGTTGATGAGGCTAATTAACTACAATGAACGCGGAAGAATTCCCAGGTTTTAAACGTACGCTATGTTACGGTGTAGGGAGCAGCTTAACAGGTCCTTCCATGGCATGGCATTCTAAAATATTTTTTAAAATAATTAACAAAAACAATGATAACATTGTAACAAAGCATATATTAATTAATACTAATAATATGAACACCAATAAAATCCATCCATCCATTGGGACCATACTCTGTGCAGAGCGTTGGTGCTGTCTCAGCAGTCTCCTTGGCTATTGGGCACAATCCTGGACGGGTCGCCACTCCGACACAGTATACCAACAAGCTGGCACTCATTTTGCAGTCCTCGGAAGGATGACAGGTCGAGTTAAACCCACCTGGTATTAATTCAACGGCTGAATGGGGTTTGAACTCAGGACCCTCAGATCCCAAGCCCACCACCCTAACCATTAAGCCAACACCAGGCATACACTAATAATAATAATAATAATAATAATAATAATAATAATAATAGCGAACGTATATAATGAACATCAGCAAACCCCCAGGATTGTAAAACTGTAAATTTGGAAGGAGATGGGTTTGGGGTTGGGGTCAAAAAGATTATGGTTTTGGATGGGGGTGGGGGGGTTATCTGAGATGGAAGAGAACAGCTGTCTTGAAGACTTCGAGGGATGAATGACATTGAAGAGCATGTGCACATTGGTTCCACAGGCAGGAAAAAAAGAGACTTGGAGGAAGATGTAACAACAACCCAATGTCTTCTAATTTGCCAGGTGCTGATGATACTACTCTGAAAGCAAAAAGTAAAGAGGACTTCATCAAAACTGCTGCAGAGAGTGAAGAATAAAAGCGAAAAAGCCGGTCTTTATTTAAACCTAAAAAAGACAAAAAAAATTGTTCACTGAGAAGATCGCCGTGTTCATATTGGGAGACGATCATGTAGAAATGTTTAAAAGTTTCATCTCCTTGGATTTTAAGATTGAAGTGAGTGAAGAATGTAGAGGAGAAATTAATAGACGGTTAATGGGGAGAACGGCAATGGCAAGATTGACAAATATCTGGTAAAACAAACCAAGAGGACACTGGTGAATGCTCTGGTGTTTCCATTTGAAACGTATGGATGCGAGTCATGGAGCGTAAAAAAGAAAGGAAGGAAAAAGATTGACAGTTTTGAAATGTGATGTTGTAGATGAATGTTTAAAATTCCATGGAAGGACTGCAAGTATAACAAACAAATTAGTGCTTGAAGAAATGAGACAACCAGGTATATGAGAAGCGCAGATGATAAAATGGAAACTGTCATGCTTTTGACTCATTGTGTGTTCAGAAAGTGAAAGTCTGGAGAAATCAACCATGCTGGGTATGGTTGACAGAAGAAGAGAAAGAGCCAATGTGATCATACATATATTTATTTCCAAGGCAGTCTCACACTTTTACACTATACAAGTAGCACTATACATGTAGACAAGCTGTCTGACTGTATAATAAGAACAAGACAAATCATATCCCAATACATGCATTGCTGCACAATTTGTGACCAACAAGCATCGTCTGACATGTGAACGTATTGACTATTGCCTAACTACGGCACCGAATTACGATGTAGTTTTGCAGTTGGGAATGAAGATGATTATGACGTTCTCCAACCTACAGCAACACTGTGAAGCCAACATCACATTGTGCGAGATTGCAACCCATAGTGGGCATCTCACAGTGTGAATCAATCCTCATGAATAACAGTTCAAAAATGCCACAAGCAGAGAAAATAGTATGACTACACACAAATTTTGCCCTTATTTCTCCTAAGAGCTTGGTTTGTGGAACCACAATACCCTAATCCTGAGACTGTTGAAGCCCACTCTTCCCTCCAAGAATTAAGGCAAGCAATGCATTGCCATCTCTTGCTATTCCCCATTCCTTCCACAATCATTTATATCCCCATGAACCCTATCGAACCGAACCCAACCTTATTACTTGCAAGTTACTGTGTTTCTTCCCCTCTTCTTCCTCTGTTTTTTTTTTGTTCCTGCTCATTCATTCCCTTGCTTGCTGTGTCAAACTGTTGCTTCACGATACACTGTCAGTTCATTGGCTTTTAACCCTCTGGTACTCCACTCTGCACGAGATCTTGTATCGCAAATAAATGACGTTAACACATTGTATAAAAGTACAAACCTGCCCAGCGTACTCCACGTAATCTTGAGCACCTGGTTGGGACCCTGGGCCAGCTGTTGAAGTAGCTGTGCCTGGCTCTGTGCGGCAAAGTATGATGGCGTACTGGTTGAGATTTCCAGTTCGTTTTATCGCAATGCTCACCATTCCTGAAGTCTCATTAACATGGTACCTGCATCAAGTTCAGAAATAGCTTACGTTATTGCAGAAATAACTGCCAAGTCTACAGACAGTGTTACTAAACATCTGAACATTACACATACACCAGTGATGTCGAATCGATCACATTACCCAAATTACGTCTATTGTAATAGTCCAGGCCTGCCAGTGCTATAATTCTGATGTACCATACTCTGTTACAGAGCGTCGGAGCTGCCAAAGCAGTTTATGAGCAAGGGTTATACTGGGTGGTTTGCCATTGCCTTCCCAACGGTAGTTAGGGCAGGAATTTGTAATTTGGTCAGGGTGCCAGCAATTGCTTACCGACTCTTCGTGAAGGACACCGTGGGATCTTTAACATCCACTAACGAATGCCGGCAGACAGGATGTCCAGTTTAACGTCAATCCGAGGGACGGCACACACATTGATGAAGCACCCTGCCTGTGAAACACCGGGATGACTGTTTATAGCTGTGTCGGGATTCAAACCCAGGCGAGACAGCTTAGAGGCGAGTGTGTGTACCTTTCGGCTATCCTGTCAGTCTTTACTGGTGTTAACTGATAAGTGGAGGGGAAGTCAGAAAATAGGGATCATGTTCTTGCTATTTAGGCAATGGGAAGAATATGGTTAGTTTAGAAAAATAACATTGTGAAAGGAGAACGAGGGAGGATTGAAGAGAAAATGGAGACAAGATGAATTGCAGAGGCACGCGGTGATATGAAAAAAGTCAAACTCTCCGACCTCGTGTAAAACTCTTGAATGCAGATTATTTAGCCCTGGAGCTTTATCTTCACTTATAGACACTTCGTAATCATCTGTATTGAAATAAATCAACTTGATTCCTGATAATGTCGTTGTTTTTGAGGAAATAACGATCAGCCAGAGCCAGAACACTCAAAAACCCAACAGCATTGAAATTTATCAGATTTCTTTAAAATTGAATAAGCCGAGAGATGAAAGACAATACCCTCATTAGCAAGTGACTTACATTGGTTTTTGGAAGCTAATCAATGACCACTGAATGTAAAAGGTGTTGTCGTTAACCACCGCTTTGCTGTTATCTTTCACCAAGAACTGGAAAGAGTCTCGTGTTGTGTTGCCTGCGTCCCCTCTCAGCACGTAGCGTAGAACGCCAAGGTTCACATCCTCTGACAGAACGTGGACATGCAAAGGTGATGTCATGACTCAAGAGAGCTAGGCCACGTGATTCTTTACACAGATTCATGTTCTTTCCAATAAAATATGAATGTTTTATTTATTGGATAAAACTATGTAGACACATAATAGGGTGACAGGAAGCAGGTAGACATGATATGTTAGTCAGAGAAAGGAAGATTGCAGGTGGGTTTAGGGATAGGGTGAACATTAGTATACATACAGGGTGTATAATAAGTCAATACCCAATTTTACACTGTTGTAGCAGCTTTATTTATGAACCAATTTTAATGAAACAAAATGTAAATAAATGATCGAGTGTCCATGAGCATGAAGCCAAAAAAAACCTTGATGAACTGGAGGAGAGAATAACCAATGTTCTCACCAACATTCCTGAAAACAAGTTGTGATCAGCAGTAGCAAATGTGCCAATGTGTTGACAGTGCGGGAAATTTATGTAGAGGTTTAAAGAGTTATGCATAAAACCACAATGGACACTCTTTCATTTACAGTTTGTTTCATTACAATCGGTTCATAAATAAAAATGCGACAACAATATAAAATTGGCTTTTGTCTTATCATACACCCTGTGGAGGACAACATGAGAAGGTAGAAAACAATGTAAAAGACACTGGAGACATTTAAAACAGTGGCACGTTATCACAGTTGTGATTATTTGAGCATCGTATGTTCAACATAAATCGTCGTGATGAGCAATTCTCTCCACTCGTCACTTTCATTGACATTTGGCATGCCTATATACCTTGTGTAAATGTCTTCACTTTAACCCCAGGCTGAAGTTTATTCTCCAGGAAACCCAGTTTTGGTTGAGAGGTCATTTCATACACTATCTGGTCATCGGATGTGTCTGGATCCACCGTGAGCAAGTCCTTCTTTGTGATGGAATTTGCTGCCTTTTAAAGAAGAAATTTACAATTAATTAGTTTGCTGAAAAATCACTTTTTATTCTATGTTAAGTTCACAACTCATGTCAACACATGTATGGTGAAGCAGGGAGTGGAAAGATAAGCAGGCATGCCATTTCATCGTTTGTTCCTCAATAATCATGCAAAACACAGTTAGCATTGTTGTGATATTGCTTAAAGGGTTGTTTTTAAAAAAAATTATTCTTTCTTATGTTCAACGTAAGAAGTGATGCTTTCATATAATGCTTGTAAATGACCTCATTAACTGAACAAATAATGTCACAGACATAGGATAAATGCATGATCAACAGACTTTTGCAGTTAAACAAATAAAATGTATCATATGTTTCAGGTAAATAGTCTGCGAGCCAGCGACCAAGAAAAATTTAGTTGACTTTAACCCACCCCCTCCCCCCCTCCCCCCCCCCCCTCCACTTGTATGCACTGACTCAACAGCAAGCACCACCCTATTTCATCTGACTAGTACACCCACTCCCGATGGAAGGCAGGAAGGGTCAGTTATTATCCTAATCTGGGGTAAATAGATTGCAGCAGATTTCGGCTCAGGCCTCAAGAAAGTTGGGGGTGGGGGTGTTCAGTTACCAAGTTTCCTGTAGAGCACTCGCCGCGTGACTTAAACATTCAAGCAAGCACTCCAATCGAAAACGTTAAGTACTAGCTAGCTGCTTGATAACTCAACACACCCCGGGTTTCCTCCCTTTGAGTTTCGTGTTAAACAGCAGTGGCGACTGTTTTAAAAGGTAATCATACGTGTTTGTGGTTTATAATATTGTATTACTTCCAGTAGGTTTTCCCCTACAAAACGCCATGATAACCTATTTATACACGTTAACACGGCGTTTGTTCAAGGAAGAAAAACCCCTTGGAGAGTGGGGATAATATTTATATTCGTATTGTTTTGTAATAACATTAATATTATGTTATTACCATGAGTGTTGTTATTACTTTTGTGATTAGAAGCAGCCTTGAAAAACACGACAATTAGTTATCTTAACAGGAATATACACCTTAACATTGATTTTGCCCAAGGGGAAGTGTGTGTGTGTGG